>JAPXFY010000017.1:55574972-55662472 GCA_030674185.1 Monoplex corrugatus
AGACTATATATATGTGTGTGTGTGTGTGCGGTTTTTTTTCTGTGTTTGTTTTCTGACACATAAATATACAGTCTTTGCAACAAAGACTGTATATTTATGTGTCTGTGTGTTTTCTTGTGTGTTTCGAACACGGACCGTCTATTTGTGTGTCTGTGTGTTTTCACTGTGTTTCTGACAAAGACTGTATATATATATCTGTGAGTCTGTTTTTTTTTCTGTTTCCAACAAAGATTGTAAGGCCTACATTTGTGTCTTTACGTCAGGACAATACATATCATGACAGGATCAAAGTGTTGCTGTGAAGTTATAAATTGGGGAATTTTTAGCTGTTGTTTGTGGTGGTGATTATGTGTGTGGCGTGTTTGTGACGATGATTGAGATGATGGATATGTTGGTGATGATTGTGATGGTGGGTGTGTTTGTGATGAAGATGACGACAGTTGTGCTTGTTGCTCCATGATTGTGCTTATTGCGCCGTGTACAGAGTGTGTGTCATGAGTTCCTTCATAAGAACTATTGCTGACCAGGAAAGTGCTTTGTACATTCTTCCCCTTTCACTTTTGACCTGTGCTTGATGCCACCTTTGCCCTTTGACCCCAATTTGATGTCACAGTGAATATGATACATGATATATGCAAGGGGACACTGCCGAGAGATGTCCTTGGTGATCATCTGGACGTAAAACAACAATCAGTGAACCTATTCACTCCTTCACCCTACCTACCAGATTCCACTGGGAGCTTGTTGCTGTAGTGCTGTGCTTTCTTCAGGGAGCTGGTGGATAGGGTGAGGGAGTGAAAAGGTTACTTAATGAACTCATGGTCTTCTCTGTTGGTGCTCACATTTCAGGTTTAAGTCGACACGTGCAAGCTATTTTTTTGTGTTCGTTTGTTGTTGTTTTTTTTCCCGTGAACGAACATGGCAGTGGTCAAACACCCCATTTTGTGTGGACAAGATCTCAGGACCCTGACCAATAGTTCAGGTTTTTCTCAGCTATGGCTGCTGGGTTGACTTCATGTGGCATTGACTGCATTAAAAATCTCTGGTGTCCCTTTGTGGCTTGTGTGTGTGTTGTGTGTGTGTGTGTGAGGAGAGAGAGAGAGAGAGAGGCTTAGCAAGATGATATTCACAATTACAGTTTCTGATTGCTGGTGTCATAAACAGTGACATTTGTTGAAGTAAACGTATGAACATTTATGATTCTGGTGTATGTGAACAATGTCAGATTGTTGCTGTATTACACCGCTTTCTGTGGAAAATGGATGCAGACAGGGAAAAGTCACAATGGATGAATAAAAACTTGTCACAGTGAAGCTGGTGTGTCTCAGCGTGTGTTGTGTTACATTGTGTTCCAACTCTTTGTTATTATTGTTTCAATTTTGTAGCAAGAAACCTGGGAAAGCTGAACAGCAAAAGCTCCCCAGAGGAGAACTCATTCCCCCCTTCCCCCACTCAAGCAAGTTTTTCTTTTTCTTTTGCCCGAAACTCCTTACACTCCAAGGGGGCTGGGCCGTATCCAGGTCATGACTCCTAGACGCCCTTCTGCTGTTGCCCTTTTTTCACCTGGGTTTTGAACCTGCGCATTCAAAATGGGTCAGATCTCTGCTGTCATCATTTCTTTCACCTGGGTTCAAACCTGTGCCTCTTAAGTAGTCACTTAGCCATCGAACATCTACAGCATACAGGGAAATTGTAAACCTTACGAAGTTCGCTTTTGTTCCTCCTTGACTAGATTCTGCTTGACCGCTTTTCAGCTTCTTCTGCCATTGCCTTTAGGGTTCTGGTCCCTTGTTTCCCAGAAATCGAGAGATCATAGGCTGATGTGCCTACCGACCTCTTGCTCCACCATTTAGGGCGAGGACTTTGACTTTAACCCAGGTTGCAGGTTAGACTTTAATTTAATCTTATTGCCTGTTGTTCGATGTCTCCCTGGCCACCCAGAGGGATACCTGAAACAAGAAACAAGAGAAAAGCCCATCTCCCTTGCCGCTGTGTTAGGGGAGCTAGTCATCTAGTCCCCACAGTCCACTTGCTGTGGCCACAATGGGTTACAAGCTATAGATACATATGTCATTATAATGTAGCCAAGATTGTTCCAATGACAGACTGATAACAAACACTAGTACCAGACACAAACCCATAGGCTAGTAGGACCTGACCAGCTGTTGGGTTTACATGCAGGCTTCATGCTTGTGCCATGATCATTTTGGATTTTCTCCATCACATGGCACCTGTGATATCTGTGCATATGGAATTCATTCTGAGCGTGGAGACGTCATACAAACTCTTCCTCCAGCTCCCATCCTGACATCACCTCAATAGGCTGCTGCTTTGGACGTAGAAGTAGTGGATTTCATCGGCAGTTCAAGCCAGGAAGGTCCTCCCATCCTGGTCATAATTTCTACAGCAGCTATTTCACAATCTCCAGACCCCTCAGAGTACCCCTGAGGTCGTGGTACCTGTTCACAGGGAGCTGGGACCAGATCACACCTGTTGGCAAATGCTTCCTGGAAGCGACATGGCATTGTGGGAAAGGAACATGTCCCTGGAGTTGTCTTCTTACCGATTTGTCGATTTTTTGGGGGTGGGTGGGTGGGGTTTTCTGGGCTGGTCTGGCCAAAAACGCCCATTGTGTGCCGTATTGCATAAGTTGGGTATGGTGAACGTACAAGCTGTAAGGGAATTTTACATGAAAAGAAATCCTCACAAACACGTCTATTAAATCCACCGTCATTCACTGCCACACCACCCTCATACACATATCTGGTCTACCCATCTTTGTTATCTCCCTACTCTACTCATATACACACGTTTGGTCAACCCACCCTTGTTCACCACCACCACCATCACCGCCCTCGTTCACTCACCTATCATCCATCCTCACACGCACCACTCACATACGCGTGCGCGCGCGCGCGCGCGCACACACACACACACACACACACACACACACACACACACACACACACACACACACACACACACACATATACATACACACTTCTAGTCAACCCACCCTCTCGTTCTTCGCCCGCCCTAACATATGCATGTCTGGTCTACCCACCCCGTCAATGGAGAAATAAACGCCAGCAGGCAGATGGGCCATAGACACCATAGCAGGAAACGTGGGCAGTAATCCCCGTTAACAGTGATTGAAGACCTCACCATCGGCCTCCTACTTCTTCCTGTTTCTCTGGGGGGCAGCTGGTGGTCTGGCTGCATATAGCTCTACAACAGTACTGTTGGCCAGTTTGGACTGGTCTTCACTGCTACCTTCTCTCTCTGTCTTTCTCTCTCTCTCTCCTTTCTCTCTCCACTCTCTCTCTCTCTCTCTCTCACTCTCTCTCTCTCTCTCACTCTCAATCTCTCTCACACTCTTTCTCTCTGTCTCTCTCTCACTCTTTCTCTCTCTCACTCTCAATCTCTCTCTCTCACACACACACACACTCTCTCTCTCACTCTCTCTCTCTCTCTCTCTCTCTCTCTCTCTCTCTCTCTCTCATATACACACACGTAACACTTCTAAAAACACTTTTTTTGTGTGCTTATTTCACCACTCTCGTAAATGTGTTTGTTCTCCCTCTCACGATGTAAAGATTGTATTTGATTAAAAATGATACGAAGAAGCTGTGCATTGAACATAATATACAGAAGCTGTAATGGTATAAAGAAGCTGTAATAATATGAAGAAGCTGTACATTAGAAACAATATAAAGAAGGTGCACATTTGAAAGCATATGAAAAAGATGTAGTTTGACAAGTACGAAGATGTTATGTTACATGGCAATATTTATTTGATGGAAACATAACATACTCAAAACTATTCAAATATCAATATCTAAACCAAACACTTAGTGTGTGTGAGGTGTGTGTGCGGAAGGGGGGGGGGGGGGGGGTACGTGCATTATTCAACACGCAGTTTTTCAACTGAGATGACCTTTGTGTTTCGTATAGCGGCCATTATTTGACCTGTAGTGTTTCAGGTGAGACGACCTTTGCGTTTTGTACAGCCGGTATTATTTAACATGTGATGTTGCAGTTGTGGTATGTTTAACACATGATATTTCACCTGACATGACTTTTGTATTTTGCCACTGTGCATTGGCACAGAGGTCACTTCTCTTATCAAACAGAACACACAAAACAATTCTGTTATATGCTTATCATTTATAAACTGGCCTACGCATGCTATGGATACCTGTGTAAGGTCTGTAATGGCTACCTTTATGTCACCATGCTTTGGGTATCTGTGCAAGGTCTGTAATGACTACCTTTATGTTACCATACTATGGGTACCTGTGTAAGGTCTGTAATGACTACCTTTATGTCACCATGCTTTGGGTATCTGTGCAAGGTCTGTAATGACTACCTTTATGTTACCATACTATGGGTACCTGTGTAAGGTCTGTAATGGCTACCTTTATGTCACCATGCTTTGGGTATCTGTGCAAGGTCTGTAATGACTACCTTTATGTTACCATACTATGGGTACCTGTGTAAGGTATATAATGACCACCTTTATGTTACCATACTATGGGTACCTGTATAAGGTATGTAATGACCATCTTTATGTCACCATAATATGGGTACCTGTGTAAGGTCTGTAATGACCATCTTTATGTCACCATACTATGGGTACCTGTGTAAGGTCTGTAATGACCATCTTTATGTCACCATAATATAGGTACCTGTATAAGGTATGTAATGACCACCTTTATGTCACCATACTATGGGTACCTGTGTAAGGTCTGTAATGACCATCTTTATGTCACCATACTATGGGTACCTGTGTAAGTCTGTAATGACCATCTTTATGTCACCATACTATGGGTACCTGTGTAAGTCTGTAATGACCATCTTTATGTCACCATACTATGGGTACCTGTGTAAGGTCTGTAATGACTATCTATATGTCACAATACTATGGGTACCTATGTGTAAGGTCTGTAATGACTATCTATATGTCACAATACTATGGGTACCTGTGTAAGGTCTGTAATGACTATATGTCACCATACTATGGGTACCTGTGGAAGGTCTGTAATGACTATCTATATGTCACAATACTATGGGTACCAGTGTTAGGTCTGTAATGACCATCTTTATGTTACCATACTTTGTATATATACCTGTGTGATGTCTGGAATGACTACCCTAATGTCGCCATGCTTTGGGTACCTGTCTAAGGTCCGGACATGTAATGACCACCTTTATGTCACTATGAACAGGTGTTCAATTAGTGTAGATCGAGAGACCACCCAGCAGTCAAACGGACTTCAGCTGTTTCCTGTGTACACCAAGTTTACCTGGCGAGTAAATGAAGTGTTGGGTTTAGCTAACAGAGAGTTGGCCGTGTCACTAAGGAACAGGATTGTGTTTTTATTTTCATTCTGTTAATGACACGTCAGCTGAGGTGTCAGCACCATATGCTCACAGCACAGAGGTCTGGCTTCAGTCCTTCAGTGGGTCAGGGTTATTTCTGTTAATTTTTTATTTATTTATTCACTTACTTACTTCTTACTTACTTACTCACTCTTTACTTACTTACATACCTATCTATGATTAAGAAAATATTGTCTTCATCGAGTTGGTAGACAGCTGAACATTTGGGCATTGACTGGGGGGGAGGGGGGTCTGTCATGTCAGACGAGTTTTTACAGAACAGCTAGTTGTGTTGCTATTCAGACCTTTAATTATTTGTTTGAGACAGACACAAAAAGATCACTCATAAGGAAGATTAGGAAAAGACAAGCAACATTTATAGGCCATTTTATGAGGAAGGGGGATTTGGAGCACCTGGTCACAACGGGAAAGCTGGAGGGAAAGAGAGCACCAGGTAGACCCAGGGAGAGAATGCTGGACGGACTTGCAGAGTGGCTGGGGATGAAGAGGGTGGAGGAGATGCTGGGGGCAACGAGAGATAGAGATGGTTGGAAGTCCATGGTCGCCAACGCCATGCGGCAGGGCACCTGATGATGATGATGAATTATTTGTTTATTTGCTTTATATATATGTTCCTTTTTTGAAGGTAAGATATATACATACATACATGTGTCATTTACATGGAACCAAGATTATTCAAGTGGTAGGCTGATAAAGTACCATGACCACCATACACATGGCATCTGTGACGTTAGAGCATATGGAATTCGTTCCAAGCGCGGAGACGTCATCTTGAGAAACTGAAACTGTGATGTTTGGCAGACTCTGATCTTGCACTGGAGCTAATAAAAGGAAAGAAAAAGTTTGATCATGTCAGTCCTCTTCTTCGCTCTCAGCACTGGTTGCCTGTTTTAAACAGAACTGAATATACGCTGGATACTTTGTGCTACAAATCTATTCACCAGTCTGCTCCATCATATCTTAGTGACAACATCAACATTTATACGCCCGGCTCGTACCTTGCGCTCAGCTTCAGACACTCTTTCCCTTCAGGTTTTTAGATTTAAACTATGAACTGTTGGCCAGATAATACAGATAGCACTCTGCCAGATAATACAGATAGCACTGTCAGATAATACAGATAGCACTGTCAGATAATATATATAGCACTCTGCCAGATAATACAGATAGCACTCTGCCAGATAATACACATAACACTCTGTCAGATAATACAGATAGCACTCTGCCAGATAATACATATAACACTGCCAGATAATACAGATAGCACTCTGCCGCATAATACAGACAGCACTCTGCCAGATAATACAGACTAGCACTCTGCCAGATAATACAGACAGCACTGTCAGATAATACAGATAGCACTCTGCCACATAATACAGATAGCACTCTGCCAATAATACAGATAGCACTCTGCCCGATAATAAGAAGCACTCTGCCACAAATAAGCTAGCACTCTGCCCGATAATACATATAGCACTACTGCCAGATAATACAGATAGTTCTGTCAGATAATACAGATAGCTCTGCAGATAATACAGATAGCATTCTGCCAGATAATACAGATAGCACTATCAGATAATACAGATAGCATTGCCAGATAATACAGATAACACTCTGCCAGATAATACAGATAGCGCTCTGCCAGATAATACAGATAGCACTGCCAGATAATACAGATAGCACTGCCAGATAATACAGATAGCACTGTCAGATAATACAGATAGCACTGCCCAATAATACAGATAGCACTGCCACATAATACAGATAGCACCCTGTCAGATAATACAGATAGCACTCTGCCAGATAATACAGATAGCGCTCCGCCAGATAATACAGATAGCACTCTGCCAGATAATACAGATAGCACTCTGCCAGATAATACAGACAACACTCTGCCAGATAATACAGACAACACTCTACCAGATAATACAGACAACACTCTGCCAGATAATACAGACAACACTCTACCAGATAATACATATAGCACTCTACCAGATAATACAGACAACCTCTACCAGATAATACATATACCACTCTGCTGGATAATACAGATAACACTCTGCCAGATAATACAGATAGCACACAGGGCGATGTCCGTCTTGAACAAACCTTACCAGGGAGTTAGCGTGTTTGCCAGATGATTGCTGCCAGATTTGGATGGAGCGAATACGGAATTGTCCAAGTGCGACGAATCACTCTTGAACAAACTCCAGATTCTAAACTTGAGCAAACTAAATCCAAAACAAGTGTCACTGCCCGCGTTCAAGCAAACAGGAACCAGAAAAAGAAAAAACCGAAAAAAGAATAAGAACGCGTATTTAATACAACAAGACAAGACAGGCGCAAATTTTCGGCCAACTGGCCTTTGTCAAGTGTAAGATCACAAACAAACAAACAAACACCAGATACAAAAATTAGGAGAAAAAGACGGAAACTTCCCTGCTGCTTCGTGTTTTTTTCTGGTTCTTAAACAATCTGAATTGTGAACTTCTGTAGCCAAAGTTCGCTTGGTGGGGAAAAGTTGTTTTACGTGGGCAGTGTTGGCCGTGTGTCTATGGCTTGGTTGTTGGCAAGACAGAGGGCAGGATGTTGTTAACAATCTGTTGCAGGCAAGGGCCAATGGCGTAATTGTCTTACACCGCTGATAGCCATTCCTTACCACATGAAACGAAGGGGAAAACGATTTATCTCATTCATTGGAGAAAGCGAAAATGGTTAATCTGGTTACGTGACTTACATAATTCGTCATGTTACCACCGACCAAAGTCAACCAGACTCCTCCGTCTATTTATAGAAAGACGTCATACTCTACAATCATTTTCGTTATTAGCGAACAAAGAACACCAGAGTCTTCTGTGCTGGTTCAGAAAACCACCAAACCCTACAAACTGTCTTTTTCCCAAGCTATAGACATGTTTTGTGTGGTTCACTCTTGGACAGCTGACCAGTCTCTATCCGAACTGTAGGCTCACAGTCACGACACCTGGACTGTCCGTCGGACATGATCACACAACACAGCCACCCAGAACCACCCTTGAAAAAAAAAAAAAGATTTCCAGTACAGAAACATTTTCCTATCATCGTCATCATGTGCCCTGCTGCATGGCGTTGGCGATCATGGCCCTCCATACGAATCTATCCCTTGTCGGTGCAAGTACATCTCCCACCTTCTCTGTCTTCAGCCACCCTGCAGGTCCGTCCAATATTTCTCCCTGGGTCTACCTGGTGTTCTCTTTTCCTCCGGCTTTCCTGTTGTGACCAGGTGCTCTAATTCCCCTTTCCTCATAAAATCGCCTATACATGTTGCTTGTCTTTTCCTAATCTTCTTTATTAATGATATTCTTGTGTCTGCCTTCTTCAAGACTGTCTTGTTTGTTTTCTTTGCTGTCCATGGAACTCTCAACATTCTTCTTAGATACCATATTTCAGTTGTTTCAATTTTGTTGTGACTTTGCGTGTTGGCTGTCCATGCCGCACAACCATACAACAGTATCGGTTCTATACAACATTCAAGAACTCTCTTCCTGATGACGTAAATTGATAGGCATTTCCTATAGTTAGTCAAAAATAATTCTGGGGTAGTAGAAATCACAAGTTTAATTAAGTGTTTATTAAAAGCGCGTTGTGTTGGAGTGAAATGATGATGTGATAGATGTCTATCTACAATAAAAGCTTCAAGGAGTCTGGTAGAGACCTTAGTAAGTAAACAAAACAAAACAAAACACAAAACAAGACAAAAAACTCCCAAAATATCTAAGTCTGTGGGCCAGTATGGTAAGTCTCACGAGGTACGAGCCCGTCTGTGCACGAGCTCCACGCGCATTGCTTGTTTCACGTGTAACCGACCAACCGGCCACCAACAGACACCGCACGTGCGGTGAGAGAGATTGAGCATGCGCGGTGAGGATATGAAGAGTTTGTGGTGGCGACTGACGCTCCTCACTAGTAGTCCGTGTGCAGTTTGTCTTGCACATTGACTTTGCTGGCGTGTGTCTCGAGCAGCTGAGGGTTCTGTTTGTATTTTTTGAAGGACGAAGACAGTTTCAGATGGGAGGAGTGCTGTGACAGAGAACTGAGTGTCTGTGTGCCGTGTGTCGGTTGGTGTGGGTGCTCTACTGTGGGATTTGTAAGGACAGTTTGTCACAAACTTACTTGGTTGAACATCTGCAGGTAAGAACTGTGAAAAAAAAAGTTTTCTGTCATTTAGGCTTGGTAAATTTTTTTCTGTGGGCTGCACTTCCCATGTACAGTGGAGTGTTGGACTGGGCTTTTACGTGTAGGCCGTTATTTTGTTTTGTTTTGTTTGTTTTTCGAATAACCCTGCCATTAATCGTTAACGCAGCTGTAATTCGTTTTTGGGTTGTGTATCATACTGTTGTTGAGTGTTGTTACGTTTGCAAACGCCAACACACTCTGACATGGCTGACAAGATGTTCGACATGACTGTTTGATGTTTTGTGTGTCTAGTTACACTCAGCAAAAGAGGTTCAGACAGTTATAGATCTGCGTTTATTATGTGTTCAATGTTGACCTGGAAGATGGGGAAAAATCTCAATCTTGTGTCCCAACTCGACTTTCTGTTCGTCTGCGTCTTTCCGTTCTGTTCATTTCTCCGGAAACTGGATGATCGACGTCTGTCAAGCTTTTTGTGCCAACAGAACGTGTTGACTACGATGTCATGGCAGTTCGTGAAGGGACTATTTTTTCTTAAACCAAACATGATTTACAGCTTCTTTACAGCTGCACACTACAAAGAACGTTGAGGGAGCAGTGGTGTGTGCTTAAGCACAGATCTAGTTGTTAGAAAACATTACGAAAAGTTATTGTTGCTATTGAAGGACAGGTATCAGTTAGATTCAGTGAAAAATGTGTGTGGTTGAAGAAACGTGCATTATTTCTTTTAACCTTTATTCATACATACATGTATATATGCTTTTAGACAACCAGTGGAAAAAAGTGTGTTGGGATGGATTGCTTACTGAAGAAAAAGGTATCACCGTATCAGATAACATTCAAGTAATAGTAGTAGTGATAGCAGCAGCAGCAATAGTAATAGTAATAGTAGTAGTAGTAATGTGTGCGTGCGCGGTGCTTGCTTGTGTATACGTATGTGCGCATGCAGGTATGTGAAAGTCATTTACTGAAGCGTGTAATCAGCGAGTGTCACAGAGGCCGACCAGAAAACAGAGTCGTAATTTGAAAAAAACATCTACGTACAAATTTTGTCCGCAAATTATAATGCAAATATAAATGATGTCGTGATCGTTTGATGTAACAGCAGATTTAGATCAGTATACCATGTGTCAAGTTTAGTGCATGGATCAGGTGCATAACCTGGCAATGAGCACCTTTAAGTGGTCTGTCTAGTTGTGGTTTTGAGTTCAGATACTATCAGGCTTCGCAGCCTTTGACTTTGAGTTTGTTTTTGTAATGTTAAGTCTGTCGAAATACACGACTGTCGAAATACACGACTGCAGATGTAATAGACTGTGCTCTCAGACACGGTAACTGGCCATTGTGCCTGGCTTTTAGACAATATTGTATTCTATATGAACAGATTCAGTACGTGGTTCAGATGGTGTGATTTAAAATGTGAACAGTGTAAAGAAGAACATCAAAGAAAACAACAAACAAAACATACGTCTCAGCTTTTCAAAAATTTGTATCAGTATAATTATTTTACACTTATGTTTAATGCTAAGGAAATTTGTCAGAGGAAGAAAAAGCAGCAAAACACTGAAATCGGTTGCGCTTTAAATTCAAGGTAAAATGTTGCCCAAGCCCGTGACAGGCGCAGAAAAAAAAAGAGAAGAAGAAGAAAGGGAAGATGGTAGGTATTAATATTGTTGTACCGATTTAATTTTCCCCATTAAAACGAAAAGTGATTTTGTGAAAGAGAAAGCGGCGAGTATTGTCAACACACACCGTAGTATTGTTAAAACGCACGAGGACATTTGTTAATCTCCATTATTCATGCTGTCCTGGCCTTGTGTGACTTGTTAAAACGTACGGACTTTAGGCGCTGTAAGTTTTTATCAGCGTCTAAAGGTATGGTGTTCGAGACCTCGCGTTGTACACTGACTGACTGGACTGGCTGACTGACAGACTTCATGACAAAATGAGATGATCAGTGAAATTAGGGATGCGTACACTGACTGGAAACAAATAAAAACTGAAATGGAACTGGGCAGGACATCTCACCTGGAGAAAGGACAATCGTTGGACAGCAACAACCACGTTATGGATACCAAGAGACGGCACCCGCAATAGAGGAAGACAGAAAACTGGATGAAGAGACGACCTAGATAGATTTGACAAGAACTGGAAAGGAAAAGCGCTGGAACGAAGTGAATGGAAGCAGCTGGGGAAGGCTTACGTCCAACAACGGACTTTTGATGGCCGAAAGATGATGACACTGACTGACTTAGTCACAACATTAGATGATCAGTCCATAGATTTATTGGCGTTAAAATTATATTGACTACCCCGCAGGCGGCAAGATTGTGCTTAATGGTTTGTTGTTTAATATGCACGCTTTTAAATGTAATAATGTGCTGTTCAGATCCATGTATGCATGTTTTAATGCTTGATAATTTGCAGTTTAGTATGCACGTTTTCACGTTTAATAACTTACTGTTTAACATGCATGCTTCCATGCTTAATGATTGCTGTATAATATATGAGTGCCTTCATGTTCAGTGATTTGCTGCTTAGTAGAAACGTACTTTTGTGCTTAATGATTCACTGTTCATTATGCATGCTCAGTTGATCACTAGTTTAATGTGTTGTGTTTATTTTCGGTGAGAGGCTCCCTTTCTCCCGCCCCTCCCATCAACCACACGTTTTTCTCTCTGGAAATAATACAGTCGCATAAACGTGTAATTGTCACTTTTTTTTAGTCTTTCTTTTGATTTTATGTTGTACATTTTTTTTCCTTCAGAAAAATCAGTGTGGTTGGATGTTGAATGGCACCAGCTGGACAAAGTTAAAGACTTGTCACTTGTCCAAACAAAAGGCGTGCCAAATGTCTCTGAAGGATTGAAAAAGGGTACATGGTTGTTATGGCTCGGCCATTTTAAGACTGCTGATAATTGTTTTACACACACACACACACACACATACACACACACACACACACACACACACACACACACACGCCGCGCGCTTGCACATACATGCACACATACGTCATGAATCGATCTGTATTATTTCCGGTCATTTCTTAAAGGGATAGTCAGTTTTTGGTTGCAGTTAGGCAGCGGGGAGGTGGGAGGAGTTTAAGGAGAGAGAGAGAGAGAGAGAGAGAGAGAGAGGTGTTTGTCAGGGTGAAATAAAAAGACGCTTTTCTGTCTGCCTGCCTGTCTGTCTGTCCGCTTGCCTGCCTGCCTGCCTGCCTGCCTGCCTGCCTGTCTGTCTGTCAATTTTACCATCAACATGTCTTGCAATGTACCTCACAAGTACCAACGTACCATGCTGTCTGTCAGTTTTATCAGTGAACATCTCTGGCAGTGCACCTCACTAGAACCAATCTGTCAAAGCTATCCGTCTATCCATCTGTCCGTCTGTCTGTCTGTCTGTTTTATCATCCACATATCTGGCAGTGCACCTCACAAGGACCAATCTGTCACGGCTGTCCGTCTGTCTGTTCGTTCGTTCTTTGATTTAACGTCTGTTCACTATGAGTCTGTCTGTCGTCTGTCTGTCTGTTTTATTATTCACATCCCTGGCAGTGCACGTCACAAAGACCAACCCATCATTTGCTTTACCTTTGGTGCAGTAACTTGACTACAGAAGTCGGTTAGTGTCAGTCACCTGTATCAGTTATATTTGACTGTACCTGTCACTGTCTGATCACCTGGCTCCTGCCTGTCATCGGGAGCTGAAGGGGGGTCGTTCACCTGTACATACGCTTGTGCCTGTACACAACTCTGATCTGTACGTGCACTCTTACCTGTACATACACCCTTACCTGTAATACACTCTTGTACATGTACATTTACCTATACACACACTCATACCTGTACATACACTTTAACGTGTACATACACCCTTCTGTGCATACACACTGACCTGTACACACACTCTGACCTGTACATACACTCTTAACCTGTACATACACCCTTACCTGTGTATACACACTGACCTGCACACACGTTCTAACCGTTACATTCTTACCTGTTCATACAGGTTTACCTGTACATACACTTGTGCTGTTCATATACTATGACCTGTACACACACTCTTACCTGTACATACGATCTTACTTGTACATAGACCCTTATCTGTACATATACCCTTACCTTACATACACTCTTAACTGATTCATTCTTACCTGTACGTACACCCTTACCTCTTCTACACTCTATCCTGTACATGCACTTGTACACGCACTCTGATATGTACATTTACCTGTGCATGCACATTTACCTGTACATGCACTCTTACCTGTACATACTCTTATATGTACACACACTCTTACCTATACATTCACTCTAATCTGTATTTAAGTGTTCACTATGAGAAATATGAGAAATCTGCTCAATGACAACAAGGTCTATAATGTCTCCATTAGGTCCACCATCACCATTATGTTCTGTTTTACTTAAAGATAATGGAGTGGTCAGGACTGATGACTTTGATAAAACCCTCACCATCTTTCTACCCATCCATGAGTTATGCTGGGGGTATTGGGTCAGGACTGATGACCTTGACACGTTCTGACCATCTTTCTGTGCATCCTATGAGTTATGATGAGGTTAATTGGGTCAGGACTGATGACCTCGACATGTCCTCACAGATGACCTTGGCACGTTATCACCATCTTTCTATCCATCCTGTGTAAACGCTCTGTGAGTTATGATGAGATTAATTGGGTCAGGTCTTATGACTTGACTATTCCTCACATTGCCTTGTGAGTTGATGAAGGTCCAGATTGTCCATTCTTTGACGTGCTCGTGAACCTGACTAATGGAGGTGTACCAGAGGAGGTAGGTAAATATACCAAGATGCTGATCTTCAGACACACAAGCTCTTGTCTGCCCAAGTAGCAGGGTAGCATGTGGGATAATGCAAAAACCGAATTCTCCGTGAAAAAAATCATCTTAACCTGTCAGCAATGAGAAATTTGACAGTGTTGTTCATCCTTGTGACGTGATAAAATGAATATTTTAATCAACTGAGGCACTGTTTTGGTACGTTAAATTATCCCCTGATTCATTCACACACACACACACACACACGCACACGCACACGCACACACACACACACACACACACACACACACACACACACGTGCACACACACATACACACACACACACACACGTGCACACACACATACACACACACACACACGTGCACACACACATACACACACACGCACGACACACACACACACAACACAACACCACAACACAACACAACAAACACAACACAACACAACACAACACAACACAACACCAACCCACCACACCACACCACACCACACCACACCACACCACACCACACCACACCACACCACACCACACACACATATATACACACACACACACGCACGACGCACACACACAACAACACACGCAACATACAGCACACACACACACACACACACACACACACACACACACACACACACACACACACACACACACACACACATACACAGACACACACACATGCACACACACACACACACACACACACACACATATATATATACTCCTAATCATAATTTAAGGGCCACTTCTTCCTTCCTCTCTAATTTTAAGTTGAAATAATTGACAATGTTTAGAATTGATTCTATGTTTTATTTCATCATTTCCACACCTGTTTTGGAAAAAGAAATTAGCACAATGACCCATTAGTGAACAGCACATGCATTTAAAGGAACATCCCCCCCTTTTCAAAAAACAGAAAGTGTCAGATTTGGCCAATCTGTTTTCAATATCGCGTGTGTCCGCCCCGAGCCTGGATGCATGCTTCACAGCGCCGATGCATCGACCCCACAAGGGTACGGAGTGTGTCCTGAGGGATGGCCGCCCACTCGATCTGCAGGATGTCGACCAGCCTGGCCAGGGTGCCCGGTGGGGGGTGGTTGTCCCTGATGCGCCTCCCGAGCACATCCTAGAGGTGTTCAATTGGGTTCAGGTCAGGTGAGCACGCTGGCCAGGCCATACGGACGACTTCATGCTGCTCCAGGAAGTCGGTCACAAGGCGTGCTCGATGCGCAGGTGCATTGTCCTGGAAGATGGCGCCTTGACCAAGGTCCACAAGCGCAGGCAGTGCCACGGCCGCCAGAACCTCGTCCCGGTACCGGACCCCGTTCAGGATGCCGTCAATGGGGAGCAGGGGGGTCCGGGTACCACGGCTCATGCCACCCCACACCATCACCGACCCGCCGCCGTACCGGTTATGCTCTTGGACAGTGGCGTCAGCGAACCTCTCCCCTTGACGTCGCCACACCCGAGCCCGGCCATCGTTAAAGGTCAGGGTGAACCTGGACTCATCCGAAAACAAGACCCGGGCCCACTGTTGCCTTGTCCAGGTCACGTGCTCCCTGGCCCAGGTCATGCGGCGCACTCTGTTGACCGGTGACAGCACGGGTCGGACGGCCGGTCTCCGTGACCTCAAGTTTGCCTCATGTAGCCGTCTTCTCACCGTGCTGCAGCTGATGTTAGCACCTGTTGTGTCCCTCAGCTGACCCCTCAAGGTCACCGCAGTGGATGCCCTTTCCCTCAGGACGGAGAGGGCAAGGTAGCGGTCTTGCTGTCTTGTCGTTACTCTGGGTCGACCCGTGTGACGCCTTTCCTGGACTGCTCCAGTCTCATTGAAGCGCTCCAGCAGTCTCTGGATTGTGGAATGCGACACTTCAAGTCGTCTAGCAACTTCCCGCTGCGCTAGGCCTTCATCAAGCAGAGCGAGGGCTCTCCCCCGCTGCTCATCCGTCATCCGTCGTCTTGCAAGCATGGTTAAAACGAACCAAGAACGGGTCCTTTTTATCCTCGTCTGCGGGCAACTTTGGCTGGAGTAGTGTTCAAAAAGGGCTTGCCTTGCACGTGCAAAGCGAATTTTGTCGCTACCTTGCCTGCGTCGTCAGAGAGACCCTGCTGAAGATTCGACAATTTCGTGTGGAAATTGTCTTCCTTGGGCCGCCCATTGCAAATCGGCAAATCCCCAAACACGTGCCAAAAGGAAACTGCAATGTTGTCTGAGCTCTTAGCCATTCAGTTACGGCAACGAATTGGAGAAAAGAGTAAGAGAAAATAGGTTATTTCTCATTTCAAAAATTGACTCAAAAACGTTCCTGGCCCTTCAATAATGACGTGTAGTATATATATATATATACACACACACACACACATACAGACACACATACAGACACACACATACAGACGCACAACACACGCATGCGTTTGATTTATCCATAGTTCTTTTGACAGTTTTTATGACAATGAAAAATAGCTGGTTTAAAATCTGACTCTCTCTCTCCATCTTTCGTTTTTTCTCTCTCTTTTTCTCTCTCTCTCCCCCCCTCTCTCTCTCCCTCTTTCGTTTTTTTTCTCTCTCTCTCTCTCCCTCTTTCGTTTTCTCTGTGTCTGTCTCTGTCTCTTTGTCTCTCTCTCTCTCTCTCCCCCTCATTCGTTCTCTCTCTCTCTCCCTCTTTCGTTCTCTCTCTCTCTCTCTTTCTCTCCCAAACAAAGGATGGGATGGGGTGGGGTGGGGTGGGTGAGATAACGGTACATTCCAACGTCTGGTAGCAGCAGCTGGAGTGATTGAGTTTCCTTCAGCTCATGAACAGCACTGAGCACGGTGCTTTGCAGAACACGCACGCACGCACGTACGCACACACACACACGCATACACGCGCGCACACACACATATACAAACACGCACACACGTACACACAAACACACACACACATATACACACGCGTACGCGTACACTGAGGTACACATGCATAGGCATGTGTCTAATATCACTTATAGTGAAAAGACGTTAAATCAAAGAACGAACGATGCATAGGCATACACACACATGCTCACACACATACACACACAGGCACACACACATACACACACACTCACAGTAGACACACATGCATACACACATACACGCACACTCACTTACACACTAACAGAGGCATACGCACACACATACACACGCACGCACACACAGGCACACAGACAGGCACACACACACACACGCGTACACACAGTACATACACTCGCACACACCCTCACACACTCACGCACAGAGAAACAAACACACACACCCACACGCTTATGCGCACACGTAAATACACACGCATCCGCACCCGCACGTACACACACACGCGCACACACACGCGCACACACACACACACACACACACACACACACACACACACACACACAGAGGCACACACGCGCACACAAAAGGCACGCACACACAGGCACACGCACATACATACACACAGGCACACGCACATACACACACATGCACACACACAGGCACACGCACATACATACACACATGCACACACACAGGCGTACACAAACATGCACGTACGCGCACACACACAGGAACACACACACTAGCACACACACTTGCACACAGAGGCACAAACACGCACGCACACACACATGCGCACACATACAAGCACACACTAACACACACTCACACACACACACACACACACACACACACACACACACACACACACACACACACACACACACACACACACCATACCACACCACACCACACCACACATACAAGAGGCACACACACGAACGCGCACGCATGTTCACACACTCAGAGGCAGGCAGACACACGCACACGCAAATGCATGCGCACTCACACATGCACATATACACGCACACGCGCGCGCGCACACACACACACGCACGCACGCACACACGCACACATACACATTTTTTGATGGTCGAAGAGCAGCTTGGGTAATGACAGTTTCCTTGGCCTCCTGTACACCATGAACATGGCATTCATAGGAGGGAGGGAGAGAGAGAGAGAGAGGGGCAGGCATGGAGGGACAGGGGAGGGGAGGGTGTGTAAGTATCAGGTAAGCCCGTCAGCGTTAGGCAAGATGTGCATTGTTCAGACAGGTGAAAAAGCTACAGATCTCATCTGTGTGCCTGCAACACTGACGGAACACAACAGACACAGCAGACAAAGGGAGACAAGTGAACATGGTCCCAGGGTATTGCCAAAATAGACGACGGCGAAAGGGGAACAACTCTAGGCCATAGGGTGGTCTTCTGCAGCCGATAAAAAGAACAGTCTGTCTTGTGCATCTCCCTGAAGGCGGAAAAGGAGGAGAAGGAAGGAGAAAGGATAAAAAGGAATAACAGTTGATGGAATTGAGACGAACCCATGTGTCTGTATCCGAAAATGTTGGCTGCAGTTGTATCATTATTTGGGCACGTATGTTACACTCAAACTAAACTGAAATCGCACAGCACACTGGAATGGTTTTATGAATACAGAATACCCGATTGAGTCTAAGCCAAGAAGATATTATAAACAAAACAAAAACACTTTTCCCAGCATACTCTCACAAGTTCACAGACATATATATATGATAAACCATGTTTGCTCATATCTTCACCGATACCCCACCCCCTCCTTGTGGAGATATCGGGGCTCTCAGTATAAATAATATTGCACCTTCTGGAAATTCTGTGCTAGAAATTTCGTTTCTGTCACTCTTTTTGTTTCTGACTTGTTCTTTCGCTTTCTGTCATTTCTTCCTATCATTTTGTGCCTTAATGGTCCATTCACCTGTATGTGTTCTATGGAGACTTACATACTTTGTATTAAGTGCATTTTTTGCTCTAAGGACATGTGATGCACTGAAGCAATTTTGGGCAGTTTAGGCCTGTTTTTATATGTTTTAATATCCTTAGTCATGTTTATATTTGTATTCGTTTTTTAAATCCCTTGGTGATAAATTGGACGGAGTGGTCAACACCAGGGGCATGTCCTTAGATTACGTGCGCGAATGCATTGATATGTGTACTTAATTTTCTTTTCCATGTGTTTTTTTTTAGTGAGATATTGCATAGTTTTTGAGATGTTTATAGCCCTGATATGGCTTTGTGCAGCCAGCTGGGCTTTAAGCGACAGTAACAAAAACAATAACAAGAACCTTCCCTGACGTCATTTCTGTGTAAGGTCAGCTTAACTTTCTGGACACAATCATCTTTAACCCTTTGACTCCCGCACCCTATCCACCAACTGCAAAAAACTTAACCCTTTGATTCCCTCACCCTATCCACCAGCTTTCTACAGGGAGCTGGTAGATAGGGTGAAAAGGTCAAAGGTTTAAGTTTTTGCTTTGCTAGCATGATGGACAATGCAGGGAGCTGGTGGACAGGGTACGGGAGTCAAAGGGTCAGTTTCTTGTGAAACATAGCAGCTATGCACTTCAACTAGGTGAACGTGTGAAACAGGTATTGTACGCTGCTCTTAACATCTTTAAGGTCAGTGTGACTGTATGTGTAGAACAAAGGACCTGTACAATACTCTTCGATCTTCAAGGTCGTATTGGGCAGAGTCCTTGTCATTTGTGGAGCATAGCAACTCTACATTCTTTGTTCCTGGTGTTGATGATTCCCACAGGACACTGGCAGTCAGGACATATTGTCCTGGTGTTGATGATTCCCACAGGACACTGGCAGTCAGGACATATTGTTCTGGTGTTGATGATTTCCACAAAACATTGGCAATCAGGACATACTGTCCTGGTGTTGGTGATTTCACAAAGTATTGGCAATTAGGACATACTGTCCTGGTGTTGGTGATTTCCACAAAACATTGGCAATCAGGACATATTGTCCTGGTGTTGATGATTTCCACAAAGCATTGGCAATCAGGACATATTGTCCTGGTGTTGATGATTTCCACAAAGCATTGGAAATCAGGACGTACTGTCCTGGTGTTGACGATTTCCACAAGACACTGGCAGTCAGGACATATTAACCTGGTGTTCATGATCCTGACATGGGACTGGTAGTCAGAACATACTGTCCTGGTGTTGATTATTCTCACAGGACATATTGTCCTGGTGTTGATAATTCCCACGGGACACTGGCAGTTAGGACATATTGTCCTGGCTTTGATGATTCCCACAGGACAGTGACATTATCCTGTGTTGATGATTCCCACATGACACTGATAGGACATATTGTCCTGGTGTTAATGATTCCCACAGGACACTGACAGGACATATTGTCCTGGTGTTGATGATTCTCATACGACACTGACAGTCAGGACATATTGTCCTGGTGTTGATAATTCCCACAGGACACTAACAATCAGGACATATTTTCCGGATGTTGATGATTCCCATGGGACACTGCTAATCAGGACATATTGTCCTGGTGTTGATGATTTCCCAGGACCCTGGTAGTCAGTGTGCCTTGTTCTATGTCAGTAGGGGAGATGGAAATGGTGGGGTTGTGTGTGCTGTGTGTACAATACTGATACATCACAGCGATGACTGTACATCGCATATGGTAACACTGTTTGTCTGTGTTGGCATCACACTCACACTCGTCCATCACACCTAACATCGTCCTGGATCTGCCTCCATGCAAACCCATTACGTTTTAATCTCAGTTTTGTTAACGGACAACTTTCTCTCTCTCTCTCTCTCTCTCTCTCTCTCTCTCTCTCTCTCTCTCTCTCTCTCTCTTTGTGTGTGTCTCTCTGTTTCTCTCTCTCTCTTCTTTCTCTCTCTATCTCTCCTCCCCCAGTCTCTCTCGTGATGACAATGTCTCTGCTTAATTTAATTGTGTGTATGAGCACTGATTTGTTTGACGCTTAATTAACGTTCTATAAATTCTCACGTGTGCTCTCCTTTTTATGTTGATAATGCACTTTTCATGATTTCACTGTGATGGTATCTTGAGCTATAGTGTTCATGATGTATCGTTCTTAAACTGTACATGAGCTGTAAACACTTGTTGTGTGTATAAGTTAGCAACGGCAGAGTTTGAAAAATGGTTTTTAGTCAATAATTTATTGATGGAAGATGAAAAGTATCATTATCACTGTCATTCTGTCTCTGTTCTCTTTGTCTCTGTCTCTCTCTCTCTCTTTACAATAGAATAATAACAGATTTTTTTCAGCTAAATAAGCTGCATCATTATTGTTTCAATTATGTTATGGGGTGACTTGTCATGTCGTTGTTAACGTGTCTGTAACTGAATGTTTTTACTTTCAAGACTATCGTTGTTTATTTCTCTATTTTGAAACCAGCCTCCTCTCTTGTTTGGGCTAAATGCTTTAAGAAACATAAAATCATCAAATTGTCAAATTCTCATTCTCTTTCTGTCTCTCTCTCTCTCTGTTTCTGTCTCTCTCTGTCTCCGCTCTCTCTCTCTTTCTTTCTCTTTCTATCTCTCGCAGTTTCTCTCTGTCTCTCTCTCTGCCTGTCTCTCTCTCTGTCTATGTCTTCTCTCTCTCTGTCTCTGTCTGTCTCTCTGTCTGTGTCACACACACACACATACACGCGCGTGGGCGCTTAAATACACATACACTCTGTCTCTCTGTGTCTCTCGCACACACACGCGCGTACGCGCACACACACACACGCAGAGAGAGAGAGAGAGAGAGAGAGAGAGAGAGAGAGAGAGAGAGAGAGAATGTTAAAAAAAAACACCAAAAATGTCAGCACAACACAGTGTTATAGCAATTATCCAGGCCGTTCCCTTTATAGTTTATTTTGAGTCTGGTTTGTTTGTCTATTTGTGTATTATTTTACCACGTTTGTCTGTCTGTGTATATTACCTGCGTGTTTTTATGTGTGTGTATTCTATCATGATGACTTGACAAAGCAGGTGCGTGGTGTTTATGTGTGTGCGGTATCACAGGTAATGGCCTCGTGGCGCATGTTGTCCCTCCTATCTCGTGTTTTACCCCCGTTATGATTCGTGTTGGGTTTTCTTCTCTGTCTGTCTGTCTGTCTGTCTCTGTCTCTCTCTTGTCTGCAGACAGTGTTTATCTTTTAAATGGGTATGAATAACGTAGGGTAGGACAGGGCTCGAGCAGGTTGTTTGTGTTCTCTCTCTCTCTCTGTCTCTGTGCTGTGTTTATTATAACCATGCTTATTGTAGATACGACATACACGTGCATGCACGCTCACGTATACACACACACATAAGACACGCACACATACATACACACACGCGCGCACGTGGATGTACACACACACACACACACACACACACACGCACGCACGCACGCACACATATACTCCTAATCATAATTTAAGGGCCACTTCTTCCTTCCTCTCTAATTTTAAGTTGAAATAATTGACAATGTTTAGAATTGATTCTATGTTTTATTTCATCATTTCCACACCTGTTTTGGAAAAAGAAATTAGCACAATGACCCATTAGTGAACAGCACATGCATTTAAAGGAACATCCCCCCCTTTTCAAAAAACAGAAAGTGTCAGATTTGGCCAATCTGTTTTCAATATCGCGTGTGTCCGCCCCGAGCCTGGATGCATGCTTCACAGCGCCGATGCATCGACCCCACAAGGGTACGGAGTGTGTCCTGAGGGATGGCCGCCCACTCGATCTGCAGGATGTCGACCAGCCTGGCCAGGGTGCCCGGTGGGGGGTGGTTGTCCCTGATGCGCCTCCCGAGCACATCCCAGAGGTGTTCAATTGGGTTCAGGTCAGGTGAGCACGCTGGCCAGGCCATACGGACGACTTCATGCTGCTCCAGGAAGTCGGTCACAAGGCGTGCTCGATGCGCAGGTGCATTGTCGTCCTGGAAGATGGCGCCTTGACCAAGGTCCACAAGCGCAGGCAGTGCCACGGCCGCCAGAACCTCGTCCCGGTACCGGACCCCGTTCAGGATGCCGTCAATGGGGAGCAGGGGGGTCCGGGTACCACGGCTCATGCCACCCCACACCATCACCGACCCGCCGCCGTACCGGTTATGCTCTTGGACAGTGGCGTCAGCGAACCTCTCCCCTTGACGTCGCCACACCCGAGCCCGGCCATCGTTAAAGGTCAGGGTGAACCTGGACTCATCCGAAAACAAGACCCGGGCCCACTGTTGCCTTGTCCAGGTCACGTGCTCCCTGGCCCAGGTCATGCGGCGCACTCTGTTGACCGGTGACAGCACGGGTCGGACGGCCGGTCTCCGTGACCTCAAGTTTGCCTCATGTAGCCGTCTTCTCACCGTGCTGCAGCTGATGTTAGCACCTGTTGCGTCCCTCAGCTGACCCCTCAAGGTCACCGCAGTGGATGCCCTTTCCCTCAGGACGGAGAGGGCAAGGTAGCGGTCTTGCTGTCTTGTCGTTACTCTGGGTCGACCCGTGTGACGCCTTTCCTGGACTGCTCCAGTCTCATTGAAGCGCTCCAGCAGTCTCTGGATTGTGGAATGCGACACGTCAAGTCGTCTAGCAACTTCCCGCTGCGCTAGGCCTTCATCAAGCAGAGCGAGGGCTCTCCCCCGCTGCTCATCCGTCATCCGTCGTCTTGCAAGCATGGTTAAAACGAACCAAGAACGGGTCCTTTTTATCCTCGTCTGCGGGCAACTTTGGCTGGAGTAGTGTTCAAAAAGGGCTTGCCTTGCACGTGCAAAGCGAATTTTGTCGCTACCTTGCCTGCGTCGTCAGAGAGACCCTGCTGAAGATTCGACAATTTCGTGTGGAAATTGTCTTCCTTGGGCCGCCCATTGCAAATCGGCAAATCCCCAAACACGTGCCAAAAGGAAACTGCAATGTTGTCTGAGCTCTTATCCATTCAGTTACGGCAACGAATTGGAGAAAAGAGTAAGAGAAAATAGGTTATTTCTCCTTTCAAAAATTGACTCAAAAACGTTCCTGGCCCTTCAATATTGACGTGTAGTATATATCATATACACATATGGGTCGGAAATAGACAACAAAGCTGGTGCAATACACATTATGCCAGAATTGTAAACCCCAAAAGTCATTTGACATCGGGGAAAATAAGTCCGTCTTTAATTCTGAACTGTTGGCTTTTTTAAGGGCTTTGGCCTTTCGGGTTGATTCTCCACAGCAAATTTTGTTGTGTGTTGATGTAAATCTTCCCCCAAGCTATATAGCAAGTCTGATTTTATGTCGATTATAAATCTATTTTCTGTGCCATAAAATGATCAAACCATTAACTCAGGTCTGAACCTATCTTTGAAATCAAACATCTGATTCACAGTGCCCCCTGTTTTTTTTCATATAAGCTACGCACAAAAAGTTAAGGATCACTATGTGAAAACAGGTGCGTAATAAACTCAGTTCGCTACTGTTATTTATTTCTCAGTCCAGCCAAATTGTTATGAATTCTTGTTCAGCTGTAAGTGGGCGATGTTGTGTTAGTGCGAAAATTGCACGGGATTCTGTACTACTGAGCTTGGCCGCAAATGGAAAAGCGGAAACTTGCGAAAAAGGACCTTGTTTTGGACCGTTCTGCCTGAACACATTGCACAAGCCAGATGGAAAAACCATTATGCACGTGCAAGCACTGCTGTTTATGTGTGAGATGCTGTCTCTTGCTTGGCTTTATAAGAAGACATTCCATCAGTAGTAGGCCTGATCTGACAATGCCTCCACGACGAAAATTGAGCGAGTTTGAGAGGGGACGAGCTGTTGCATGGTTCCAAGATGGTGTTCCCAAGCGAGAAGTGGCCAGGCGACTTCAGGTGTCCATCTCGGTCATTGTCAGACTGATTCAACGCTTCACAGCCACTGGGAGGGTCCATGAAAGACGCAGATCTGGTCGACCGAAGAAGACAAACCCACGTGAAGATCGTCTCATTGAACGACAAGCCCTGCAGACAAGAACAGCCTCTTCCAGCATCATTCGAAGGCAGCTGAGGGTGGCTACTAACATCAACATCAGCCAGCAGACCATACGGAACCGCCTTCATGGGTTTAACCTCCGTTCTCGTCGCCCAGCTGTATGGCCACGCTTAACTCCAGCCCATAGGGCAGCACGCCGCGCCTTCTGCAGACGTCACGTGAGGTGGACACGTCAGCAATGGTCCCAGGTCCTGTTCAGTGATGAATCACGCTTCACCATGAACCACAACAACGGCCGACCGAGGGTCTGGAGGCGCCCAGGGCAACGCTTTATTGACACCACTGTCCAAGAAAAGATGGCCTTTGGTGGAGGTTCTGTAATGGTCTGGGAGGCCTTCAGCCTTCACCACAGAACACCCTTGTATCATGTACAGGGTAACCTGACTGGCCTCCGATACCGGGATGAGATCCTTCGACTGCTGGCTGTGCCTACACTGCAGCAGATGGGACCGACGGCTGTCTACCAGGATGACAACGCTCGACCCCACAGGGCAAGGGTGGTCAACGACTTCTTGCAGCAGTCTGGAGTCAACAGAATGGAGTGGCCAGCATGCAGTCCCGATCTCAACCCGATTGAGAACCTCTGGGATGAGCTGGATCGCAAAGTGAGGAGCAACCACCCCCCTCCCAGGGATGCCCAACACCTCTACCAGATGCTGCAGGCTGAGTGGCAGGCGCTTCCACAGAGGATCTTCACCAAACTGGTCAACTCGATGAGGACTCGCTGCATCGAGTGCCAGAACAGCCATGGCGGTTACACGCATTACTGAACTTTTGGGAGCATCAGAATGCCCTGTCTTGTGATTTCAATGACTTTGGGAAATCAAATTTCGATACGTACCCACTTTGATCAAATGTACACACCAAACGATTGCTCGAAATTGAAGGCAATTGTGTATCGTTATCACTAAAGCATGGAATTAAATGTTTGCCAAACTTCAACGCATTGGCTTTCTTATTTTGAAAGTTATGAATTTTTGTGCAAGTGATCCTTAACTTTTTGTGCGTAGTGTAGTTTTATACTGATGTGTTCTCTCTCTTTCTCTCTGTGTCTCTGTCTCTCTCTCTCTGTCTGTAAAAAAAAAAAGCCTTGAAGGGGGTGGGGACTGGGAAGATGAAGAAGACCAGAAACAGGGGAGGGACTGGGGTTCTCAAGGGCGAATTTATGCCATAATTATTTGTTGCTCTATTTTGTACATTGTTTGATATGTTAATGTGTTTTCATTTCTTTATTTCATGATTTCATGGTTTCTGATTGTGTTTTACGTACATGTGGTCCAAGTCCAGCGTATGCATGTTTTAATTTCCAAATATGGATTTGTAAAGGAGCGTTGAATTGAACCGAATCAGTACGATATTCCGCTATTACTTTGTGTTGAGTTCTCTCTCAGTGTGGTTTATGCATGTTCTACAATGAACAAGCCGCTATGGCAGCTTAAAACTGGGGCAGAGACATTTTTAAATGCAACATGTTCAGAGATTCCTCTATCACTTCAAAAATGTTACAATATGGTAGATAAGATTTAATGATGATAGATGATTGATGATGATGATGATGATATATACTCCTAATCATAATTTAAGGGCCACTTCTTCCTTCCTCTCTAATTTTAAGTTGAAATAATTGACAATGTTTAGAATTGATTCTATGTTTTATTTCATCATTTCCACACCTGTTTTGGAAAAAAAAATTAGCACAATGACCCATTAGTGAACAGCACATGCATTTAAAGGAACATCCCCCCCTTTTCAAAAAACAGAAAGTGTCAGATTTGGCCAATCTGTTTTCAATATCGCGTGTGTCCGCCCCGAGCCTGGATGCACGCTTCACAGCGCCGATGCATCGACCCCACAAGGGTACGGAGTGTGTCCTGAGGGATGGCCGCCCACTCGATCTGCAGGATGTCGACCAGCCTGGCCAGGGTGCCCGGTGGGGGGTGGTTGTCCCTGATGCGCCTCCCGAGCACATCCCAGAGGTGTTCAATTGGGTTCAGGTCAGGTGAGCACGCTGGCCAGGCCATACGGACGACTTCATGCTGCTCCAGGAAGTCGGTCACAAGGCGTGCTCGATGCGCAGGTGCATTGTCGTCCTGGAAGATGGCGCCTTGACCAAGGTCCACAAGCGCAGGCAGTGCCACGGCCGCCAGAACCTCGTCCCGGTACCGGACCCCGTTCAGGATGCCGTCAATGGGGAGCAGGGGGGTCCGGGTACCACGGCTCATGCCACCCCACACCATCACCGACCCGCCGCCGTACCGGTTATGCTCTTGGACAGTGGCGTCAGCGAACCTCTCCCCTTGACGTCGCCACACCCGAGCCCGGCAATCGTTAAAGGTCAGGGTGAACCTGGACTCATCCGAAAACAAGACCCGGGCCCACTGTTGCCTTGTCCAGGTCACGTGCTCCCTGGCCCAGGTCATGCGGCGCACTCTGTTGACCGGTGACAGCACGGGTCGGACGGCCGGTCTCCGTGACCTCAAGTTTGCCTCATGTAGCCGTCTTCTCACCGTGCTGCAGCTGATGTTAGCACCTGTTGCGTCCCTCAGCTGACCCCTCAAGGTCACCGCAGTGGATGCCCTTTCCCTCAGGACGGAGAGGGCAAGGTAGCGGTCTTGCTGTCTTGTCGTTACTCTGGGTCGACCCGTGTGACGCCTTTCCTGGACTGCTCCGGTCTCATTGAAGCGCTCCAGCAGTCTCTGGATTGTGGAATGCGACACTTCAAGTCGTCTAGCAACTTCCCGCTGCGCTAGGCCTTCATCAAGCAGAGCGAGGGCTCTCCCCCGCTGCTCATCCGTCATGCGTCGTCTTGCAAGCATGGTTAAAACGAACCAAGAACGGGTCCTTTTTATCCTCGTCTGCGGGCAACTTTGGCTGGAGTAGTGTTCAAAAAGGGCTTGCCTTGCACGTGCAAAGCGAATTTTGTCGCTACCTTGCCTGCGTCGTCAGAGAGACCCTGCTGAAGATTCGACAATTTCGTGTGGAAATTGTCTTCCTTGGGCCGCCCATTGCAAATCGGCAAATCCCCAAACACGTGCCAAAAGGAAACTGCAATGTTGTCTGAGCTCTTATCCATTCAGTTACGGCAACGAATTGGAGAAAAGAGTAAGAGAAAATAGGTTATTTCTCCTTTCAAAAATTGACTCAAAAACGTTCCTGGCCCTTCAGTAATGACGTGTAGTATAGATACAATTCAACTATCAAGATTTCACTCAATTAAAAAGATGTCTGGTACTCTGCGATACTTGTCATCTTAAGACTACCCCGGAGAAAAACCTGGACATCTTTGACATGAGATGTTGACATAAAATTCTAGCTACTGAGTTCAGGCGTCTTATGAAACGTAAATAGAATAAGTTCTGCACATGGTCTCAACGTCAGGTCACCGTGACCTTGACGCTACAGCCGCCTGTCAGTGTAAAGAACCGTTTCTTTATATTCACACCTGATTTGAACCAGTTTAGTTAACTGATTTTCTGAGCTTAAGGATCTCAACACCTGTCAGTTTAAATGATTCCGAAATCACGCTTGTTGCCCCGTCAGTTAAACTCTGAAATAACTCTTTGTTGTTTGTCAGGTTGACTCTGAAATAACTTTTTGTTTGTCAGTTTGACTCTGAAATAACTTGTTTGTCAGTTTGACTCTGAAATAACTCTTGTTTGTCAGTTTGACTCTGAAATAACTTCTTGTTTGTCAGTTTGACTCTGAAATAACTCTTGTTGTTTGTCAGTTTGACTCTGAAATAACTCTTGTTGTTTGTCAGTTTGACTCTGAAATAACTTGTCAGTTTGACTCTGAAATAACTTGTCAGTTTGACTCTGAAATAACTTGTCAGTTCGACTCTGAAATAACTTGTTGTTTGTCAGTTTGACTCTGAAATAACTCGTTGTTTGTCAGTTTGACTCTGAAATAACTCTTGTTTGTCAGTTTGACTCTGAAATAACTCTTGTTGTTTGTCAGTTTGACTCTGAAATAACTTGTCTGTTTGACTCTGAAATAACTTGTCAGTTTGACTCTGAAATAACTTGTCAGTTCGACTCTGAAATAACTTGTTGTTTGTCAGTTTGACTCTGAAGTAACTCTTGTTGTTTGTCAGTTTGACTCTGAAGTAACTCTTGTTTGTCAGTTTGACTCTGAAGTAACTCTTGTTGTTTGTCAGTTTGACTCTGAAGTAACTCTTGTTGTTTGTCAGTTTGACTCTGAAGTAACTCTTGTTGTTTGTCAGTTTGACTCTGAAGTAACTCTTGTTGTTTGTCAGTTTGACTCTGAAATAACTTGTTTGTCAGTTTGACTCTGAAATAACTTGTCAGTGTGACTCTGAAATAACTTGTCAGTGTGACTCTGAAATAACTTGTGGTTTGTCAGTGTGACTGAAATAACTTGTCAATGTGACTCTGAAATAACTTGTGGTTTGTCAGTGTGACTCTGAAATAACTTGTCAGTGTGACTCTGAAATAACTTGTGGTTTGTCAGTTTGACTCTGAAATAACTTGTCAGTGTGACTCTGAAATAACTTGTGGTTTGTCAGTGTGACTCTGAAATAACTTGTCAGTGTGACTCTGAAATAACTTGTGGTTTGTCAGTTTGACTCTGAAATAACTTGTCAGTTTGACTCTGAAATAACTTGTTTGTCAGTGTGACTCTGAAATAACTTGTTTGTCAGTTTGACTGAAATAACTTGTTTGTCAGTTTGACTCTGAAATAACTCTTGTTTGTCAGTGTCACTCTGAAATACAGTGAAACTCTGTTATAGCGAGAGCGGACGGCCCAGGCACATTTTCTCGCTATTGCCGAGTTCTCGTTATTCCCAAATGACGAATTTACCAAGGGAAACAAAGGGAAATAATCTTGGCACCGGCGCCGTCGATGTGTTCATAATTAATCGATAGTGTCCCTTGATTACACACCGCACAAGGACGCGCCTTTCGTTGTTTTTCTTTGTTACCGGCCACCACGAGATGTGCCCTACCGGGAACTTGACGAGGTGGGGGTGGGGCGAGTGGCGAGAACTTTTGTGACCAGGAAGGATAGAAAATCTCTCGTTATTACCGAGATGATTATCCACTAACTCTCGTTAAACCCAATGGTTTATTCTTAAAGATTAAGAAGGATAAAAAACGGGGATTGAAAAATGTCTCGTTACTACAGTGTTCTCGTTATTACAGTTGTCGTTATTAATGGACTCCACTGTAACTTGTTTGTCAGCGAGACTCTGAAATAACTTGTTTGTCAGTGTCACTCTGAAATAACTTGTTTGTCAGTGTGACTCTGAAATAACTTGTTTGTCAGTGTCACTCTGAAATAACTTGTCAGTGTCACTCTGAAATAACTTGTTTGTCAGTGTGACTCTGAAATAACTTGTTTGTCAGTGTGACTGAAATAACTTGTCAGTGTCACTCTGAAATAACTTGTTTGTCAGTGTGACTCTGAAATAACTTGTTTGTCAGTGTGACTCTGAAATAACTTGTTTGTCAGTGTCACTCTGAAATAACTTGTTTGTCAGTGTCACTCTGAAATAACTTGTCAGTTTGACTGTGAAATAACTCTTGTTGTCTGTCAGATCAACTGTGAAGCACAAATGATAAATTTTCCGTACCTTATTAATAAAAGGGCAACTTGTTAGAGAATGGCTTGACCATGTAGTTTCGTTTACGACTTTTAAAACGGAGTTTAAGAAAGGCCGTTAAAGTTTCGACGTGGTAGTCTTGCCAAGATTAGGTAAGTGTAGTAGCAGCAGCAGCCAGGAACCACTTCTGACAGCAGATTAAAACCCCATGACGGTCAGATAACATCGTCAGTTAGCTACGTACCACACATGGTTGTACCGCCAACAGTCCTCCTTCAGCTGGTGATGGATGATAAGGGCTGGGGGAGGGGCTAAAGAGTATGACCCACATACACCTGTAGAACTGTAAGAGATCGGTAAATCAGATGTTGGAGAGACGGGATATAGCCCACAGACACGTGTAGAACTGTAGGAGATTGTAAATCAGATGTTGGAGAGACGGGTCATAGCCCACAAACACGTATAGAACTGTAGGAGATTGTAAATCAGATGTTGGAGAGACGGGATATAGCCCACAAACACGTATAGAACTGTAGGAGATTGTAAATCAGATGTTGGAGAGACGGGATATATAGCCCACAGACACGTATAGAATTGTAGGAGATTGTAAATCAGATGTTGAAGAGACGGGATATATAGCCCACAAACACGTATAGAACTATAGGAGATTGTAAATGTTACAGAAGTCCGTTTATGTGTGACTGACAGAAATAGAATGAAAGTAGATTGTGTGTATGTAGGTGCGTGTTCTATGTTTTCCCCAACCACACACAACCTTCCACTCAGTCACTTCAACAACCTCTGTAAACAAAATAGTATATTTAAATATTTATAATTAATCAGATATCATCAGTTCATTTTTCATCCAACTGGATCAAACACATAAGACAGAGAAAAATGTTCATTGACCACTGTTCAATAGAAAGTAATCAATTCAGGTTTCCGTCCCAGTCCTTTCACAGGGACTCTTTCACTGCGTCAACACTTCAGACATTTCACAGCATCGAATACATTGTTCAGGATTCAGTTCATCGCTCTATAAATACATTGTTACCACACAATCCTGGGGAGCAAGACGAAACACAGAAGCGTCAGTAAACGGACACGCCCACAGCAGGTATTCAGCAGAGTCCTAACAGCTTAGGACCAGGGACTGGATCAGGCATCCACCCCTCAAACTAAAGTCACGTACGTATGTGGCTCCCTCGTGAGCTAATCGGACCAGACAGCTCCCCACGTCAGAAGCTGTAGATAAGAATTTGCTAAGTACTTTCATCTACAAAAATGTCAATAAAATGTATCGGGTCAATGGCCACACCATATTATATTATATGATTGACAGACGTTTATCCCAAAATAATATTGTTTGCCTTTTAAAAGCTCGCAGGCAAATTACATTCACAGTGCCATACAGCAAATATTCTACACTAACCTCAATTTCCCAAAAAATGACCACTAACTTAGCTTCATATTCATTTAACAAAATAACATCTTACAATAAAGAATTTAACACAAAATTCGCCATGTTTCAAAAGTCCAAACTCTCAATACATATAATTATCCATAAAGTTCACACTGACTGCACATCATTTAAAGATCGAAACCACAAAACTAATTCATAAAACATTAAATCAACTACAACTCAATAATAATAATAATAATAATGTTTATTTGTATAGCGCATATTCCATATAAAAACATGCTCACCAGCGCTTTACATTTCGCAAGAAAGGCAAAAGGTGATAAAAAATGTTCACAATTACATACACAATAAGATAAACATTAAAGCTATACAAGTAAGAAGACACATAAGAAACCACAGAATATTAAAATTTAAACACTGACTTATGTAATGAAGAAAGATTAACAGATTTTTCATATGAATAAAGAGGCATACTGTGTTTATATATTGCTGCGTGTGTGTGCTTGCGTACGCGTGTGTGTGTGTGTACGTGTGTGTGTGCGTGCGTGTGCGTTGCTGTGCGCGTGTGTGTTTGTAAGAACGTGTGTGTGTGTGCGTGCTGTTTGCATGCGTGCAATACAACTCTTGACTCCAAAATACTTAATTCACTTCACTTTTACACAACTACGTTTCTTCACCTCAAAAGCTTGCAACAAATTGTTTCCCTTATCTATCATTCATCCATGAATCCTGACTTATAACTTGTTTCACAACAGGCCAATTCAACTAGCTCCTTCATAATCTCTATGTGTCTCAATTTTTGGTAAATATATAAAAAAATCAAAAGATTCACCAACCTGCTAACATATTAGCAGCTTAAGACAAAACAGATTTAGTTCTCTTCAGGCAGCAAGAAACCGCGACCGCTCCACCTGGAAATCTCTGTAGAACTGAATTTTAGTTCACAGATTTTCGACACACAATCAATGCTACACGAATTCCACGCTCCATGCATTCCACGCTCCGCGCACTCCACGCTTTTACTTCACAGCCAATCCAAAAACATTTCCCATTTCAACCAATGAGAATAAAGACACCGAAAACAACACTGGGTGGTCCAATCCACAAAAGCAAAAATGAGCCAAAACTCTATACAAAAGTGAAAATGTAAAAATAGCACTATGAAAGTGTATACAACACATCCGTCACAGAAAATCAGGTGTTGAAGAGACGGGATATAGCCCACAAACACGTATAGAACTGTAGGAGATTGTAAATCAAATGTTGGAGAGATGGGTCATAGCCCACAAACACGTATAGAACTGTAGGAGATTGTAAATCAAATGTTGGAGAGATGGGTCATAGCCCACAAACACGTATAGAATTGTAGGAGATCGTAAATCAGATGTTGGAGAGATGGGTCATAGCCCACAAACACGTATAGAACTGTAGGAGATCGTAAATCATATGTTGGAGAGACGGGATATAGCTCACAAACACGTATAGAACTGTAGGAGATCGTAAATCATATGTTGGAGAGACGGGATATAGCCCATAAACATATGTAGAACTGTACAAGATTGGTAAATCAGATGTCAGAGACGGGATATAGCCCACAAACACGTATAGAACTGTAGGAGATCGTAAATCAGATGTTGGAGAGACGGGATATAGCCCACAAACACGTATAGAACTGTAGGAGATCGTAAATCATATGTTGGAGAGACGGGATATAGCCCATAAACATATGTAGAACTGTACAAGATTGGTAAATCAGATGTCAGAGACGGGTTATAGCCCACAGACACGTGTAGAACTGTAGGAGATCGTAAATCAGATGTTGGAGAGACGGGATATAGCCCATAAACATATGTAGAACTGTACAAGATTGGTAAATCAGATGTCAGAGACGGGATATAGCCCACAGACACGTGTAGAACTGTAGCACTATTGAAGTCAAACGTTAGGAGGGATATAGCCCATAACATATGTAGAATGTTACAAAATGTAGAATCAAGGATGTAGAGAGGGATATAGCCCACAGACACGTGTACACACTAGCACTATTGAAGTCAAAACGTTAGGAGGATATAGCCCATACACTGTCACACCTCGGCGAGCACTCACAAGAACACAACAGATACGCACGCAGCCCACACACAACACACACACACACACACACACACACACACACACACACACACACACACACACAGATACACACACACGACACACACACACACACACGTACACACACCAAAACACACCCCACACACACACACAAACACACACACCGATACACACACACATCACACACACACAACACACACACACACACACACACACACAAGCACTCACCGATTACTGGAAAACTCGGCCAAACGTCAAGAGAAGAGGGTGCATGGCGTTGGGGTGGGTGTGAAGTGACATGTCGATAAAATGACTATAATTATGATATAACGACACGGTTTCAAACCTCTGTAAGATAGTTGTATAATGATATAACGATCACACAGTTGTCAAAGCCATGTAAGATAGCTGTATAATGATATAACGACACACAGAGTTGTCAAAGCCTGTAGATAGACTGTATAATGATATAACGACACAACAGTTGTCAAAGCCCTTGTAAGATAGCTGTATAATGATATAACAACACACAGTTGTCAAAGCCTGTAAGATAGCTGTATAATGATATAACGACACACAGTTGTCAAAGCCCTGTAAGATAGCTGTATAATGATATAACAACACACAGTTGTCAAAGCCCTGTAAGATAGCTGTATAATATATAACATACACACAGTTGTCAAAGCCCTGTAAGATAGCTGTATAATGATATAACGACACACAGTTGTCAAAGCCCTGTAAGATAGCTGTATAATGATATAACAACACACAGTTGTCAAAGCTCTGTAAGATAGCTGTATAATGATATAACGACACACACAGTTGTCAAAGCCCTGTAAGATAACTGTATAATGATATAACGACACAACAGTTGTCAAAGCCCTGTAAGATAACTGTATAATGATATAACGACACACACAGTTGTCAAAGCTCTGTAAGATAGCTGTATAATGATATAACAACACAACAGTTGTCAAAGCCCTTTTAGATAGCGCATAATGATATAACAACACACGCAGTTGTCAAAGCCCTGTAAGATAGCTGTATAATGATATAACGACACAACAATTGTCAAAGCCCTGTAAGATAGCTGTATAATAATATAACGATACACACAGAGTTGTCCAAAGCCCTGTAAGATAGCTGTATAATGATATAACGACACAACAGTTGTCAAAGCCCTGTAAGATAGCTGTATAATGATATAACGACACAACAGTTGTCAAAGCCCTGTAAGATAGCTGTATAATGATATAACGACACAACAGTTGTCAAAGCCCTGTAAGGTAGCTGTATAATGATGTAACAGCAGATACAGTTGTCAAAGCCCTGTAAGATAGCTGTATAATGATATAACGACACACACAGTTGTCAAAGCCCTGTAAGATAACTGTATAATGATATAACAACACACAGATGTCAAAGCCATGTAAGATAGCTGTAAAATGATGTAACGACACACATAGTTGTCAAAGCCCTGTAAGATAGCTGTATAATGATATAACGACACGCAGTTGTCAAAGCTCTGTAAAATAACTGTATAATGATATAACGACACACACAGTTGTCAAAGCCCTGTAAGATAGCTGTATAATGATATAACAACACACAGTTGTCAAAGCCCTGTAAGATAGCTGTATAATGATATAAAACACACAGTTGTCAAAGCCCTGTAAGATAGCTGTATAATGATATAACGAACACACAGTTGTCAAAGCTATGTAAGATAGCTGTATAATGATATAACGACACACAGTTGTCAAAGCCTCTGTAAGATAGCTGTATAATGATATAACAGACACACAGATTGTAAAGCCCTGTAAGATAGCTGTATAATGATATAACAACAACAGTTGTCAAAGCATGTAAGATAGCTGTATAATGATATAACAACACACAGTTGTCAAAGCTATGTAAGATAGCTGTATAATGATATAACACACACAGTTGTCAAAGCCTGTAAGATAGCTGTATAATGATATAACAACACACAGTTGTCAAAGCCTGTAAGATAGCTGTATAATGATATAACGACACACAGTTGTCAAAGCTTGTAAGATAGCTGTATAATGATATAACGACACACAGTTGTCAAAGCCTGTAAGATAGCTGTATAATGATATAACACACACAGTTGTCAAAGCCCTGTAAGATAGCTGTATAATGATATAACGTACACACAGAGTTGTCAAAGCCTGTAAGATAGCTGTATAATAATATAACGATACACACAGAGTTGTCAAAGCCCTGTAAGATACTGTATAATGATATAACGATACACACAAGTTGTCAAAGCCCTGTAAGATAGCTGTATAATGAATATAACGAACACACAGTTGTCAAAGCCCTGTAAGATAGCTGTATAATGATGTAACGACACAACAGTTGTCAAAGCCCTGTAAGATAGCTGTATAATGATATAACAACACACAGTTGTCAAAGCCCTAAAGATAGCTGATAATGATATAACAACACACAGTTGTCAAAGCCCTGTAAGATAGCTGTATAATGATATAACGACACAACAGTTGTCAAAGCCTGTAAGATAGCTGTATAATGATATAACAACACACAGTTGTTAAAGCCTGTAAGATAGCTGTATAATGATATAACGACACACACAGTTGTCAAAGCCTGTAAGATAGCTGTAAATGATATAACGACACACAGTTGTCAAAGCCCTTAAGATAGCTGTATAATGATATAACGACACACACAGTTGTCAAAGCCCTGTAAGATAGCTGTATAATGATATAACGACACACACAGTTGTCAAAGCTCTGTAAGATAGCTGTATAATGATATAACGACACACACAGTTGTCAAAGCCCTGTAAGATAGCTGTATAATAATATAACAACACACAGGTTGTCAAAGCCCTGTAAGATAGCTGTATAATGATATAACACACACACAGTTGTCAAAGCCTGTAAGATAGCTGTAAATGATATAACGACACACAGTTGTCAAAGCCCTATAAGATAGCTGTATAATGATATAACGATACACACAGAGTTGTCAAACCCTGTAAGATAGCTGTATAGATAATAAACGATACACACAGAGTTGTCAAAGCCCTGTAAGATAGCTGTATAATGATATAACGATACACACAGAGTTGTCAAAGCCCTGTAAGATAGCTGTATAATATATAACGATACACACAGAGTTGTCAAAGCCCTGTAAAATAGCTGTATAATGATATAACACAACAACAGTTGTCAAAGCCCTGTAAGATAGCTGTATAATGATATAACAACACACAGTTGTCAAAGCCCTAAAGATAGCTGATAATGATATAACAACACACAGTTGTCAAAGCCCTGTAAGATAGCTGTATAATGATATAACGACACACACAGTTGTCAAAGCCCTGTAAGATAGCTGTATAATGATATAACACACACACAGTTGTCAAAGCCTGTAAGATAGCTGTATAATGATATAACGAACACACAGTTGTCAAAGCCCTGTAAGATAGCTGTATAATGATATAAAACACAACAACAGTTGTCAAAGCCCTGTAAGATAGATCTGTATAATGATATAACGAACACACAGTTGTCAAAGCTCTGTAAGATAGCTGTATAATGATATAACGACACACACAGTTGTCAAAGCCCTGTAAGATAGCTGTATAATGATATAACACACAACAGTTGTCAAAGCCATGTAAGATAGCTGTATAATGATATACGACACACACAGTTGTCAAAGCTCTGTAAGATAGCTGTATAATGATATAACGACACAACAGTTGTCAAAGCCCTGTTAGATAGCTGATATGATATAACAACACACACAGTTGTCAAAGCCCTGTAAGATAACTGTATAATGATATAACGACACAACAGTTGTCAAAGCCCTGTAAGATAGCTGTATAATGATATAACGACACACACAGTTGTCAAAGCTCTGTAAGATAGCTGTATAATGATATAACGACACAACAGTTGTCAAAGCCTTTTAGATAGCTGTATATGATATAACACACACCAGTTGTCAAAGCCTGTAAGATAGCTGTATAATGATATAACGACACACATTGTCAAAGCCACTGTAAGATAGCTGTATAATATATAACGAACACACAGGTTGTCAAAGCCCTGTAAGATAGCTGTATAATGATATAACGACACACACAGTTGTCAAAGCCCTGTAAGATAGCTGTATAATGATATAACGAACACAACAGTTGTCAAAGCCCTGTAAGATAGCTGTATAATGATATAACAGAATCACAGTTGTCAAAGCCCTGTAAGTACTGATATGATAAAGCACACATTGTCAAAGCTGTAAGATAACTGTAAATGAAAACACACACAGTTGTCAAAGCCCTGTAAGATACTGTATAATGATATAACAACACACACAGTTGTCAAAGCCCTGTAAGATAACTGTATAATGATATAACGACACACACAGTTGTCAAAGCCTTGTAAGATAGCTGTAAATGATGTAACGACACACACAGTTGTCAAAGCCCTGTAAGATAGCTGTATAATGATATAACGACACGCAGTTGTCAAAGCTCTGTAAAATAACTGTATAATGATATAACGACACATACAGTTGTCAAAGCCCTGTAAGGTAGCTGTATAATGATATAACAATACAGTTTTCAAAGCCCTGTAAGATAGCTGTATAATGATATAACAACACACAGTTGTCAAAGCTATGTAAGATAGCTGTATAATGATATAACACACACACAGTTGTCAAAGCTCTGTAAGATAGCTGTATAATAATATAACAGTGCAGTTCTTAAAGCGCTATAAGATAGCTGTATAATGATATGATGACACAAAAGTTTCTCAAACCTGTAAGATAGCTGTATAATGATGTAACAGTGCAGTTCTCAAAGCACTGTAAGATAGCTGTATAATGATGTAACAGTGCAGTTCTCAAAGCACTGTAAGATAGCTGTATAATGATGTAACAGTGCAGTCTCAAAGCACTGTAAGATAGCTGTATAATGATGTAACAGTGCAGTTCTCAAAGCACTGTAAGATAGCTGTATAATGATACGATGCCATAAAAGTTTCTCAAAGCTCTAAAATAAATGGATTGTGCACTGTGTTTCAGAGTGGTGGTGTTGACAGCACTGACATAACCAGCTCATCAATCACCTGTCCTGGTGTCTGGTGACGGAGTAACAAACGACACTTTGTACCGCCTGGCACTCTGGCATTGGAAAGAACTACACTTTGTCCACCCTGATAAACTGCCATAGGCCACTGGTCACTCTTGTCCACCCTGTGGCACACTCTGCAGTATTCCCACTCGAAGACAACATTCTCACTGGCAACAGGCACACTCTTTATTCATGCTGGTAAAGTCCCGTCTTCTCTGCTGCTCTCACTGGAAGTGAATATTGTCAGAAGACCACGTAACGAATACAGCTTCCATTTTGGCTGAAGAATAACTGATTTCAGTGAAATTAGCTTTAAGGATTTATTTATAGCGTTGCCAGAGACCACGTAAGGAAGAAAGTATTCCAACTGGATGGACGGTGATTTTAGTTTTGCATTGCCAAGAAAATAAGAGAAGAGTGTTACAGAATATGTTTATAGTTCTCTGAGCCTGGTGAGTCATATGTGGCAATTCTGCAGTCATTAGCATAAAAACAAAACCTCGAAAATCAGGGGTTTGAAGCGACTGTTTGACTTTTCATGGATTTGTATTATAAAGGCGACAGTTCGAACTAAAACATTTTGCCCAACAACGAGCGTGTGTTGATAGTAACAACAGACGTTCACTTGATTTAGTCAATTACCAGTGTCATGTTCACAAGGAATATTGTATAATAGTCTGTCCGTTTAACGTTCCCGTTCGTGGGAAGAAGAAAGTTGTAGTGATTGAATAGGGTGGTTCACCCGGTGACCAGTGTTTGTTGTTCATCATGCTGTGAGTGGACAGTTAGTGACAGGAACTTTGTGGGACCAAAGTGTGTAAGGAACAAGAACAGCTGTTAGGGAGGTGCCTTTCAGTGACTTCCTGTGTGAAAAACCAGGTGTGTTAGAAACATCGATAGGAGTTATACAGGTGCCATCCAGTGACTCCTGCTGTGTGACCCACCAGGTGTGTCAGAAACATCGACAGGTGTTATACAAGTGCCATCCAGTGACTCCTGCTGTGTGAACCACCAGGTGTGTCAGAAACATCGACAGGTGTTATTCAGGTGCCATCCAGTGACACCTGCTGTGTGAACCACTAGGTGTGTCAGAAACATAGGCAGCTTACCAGTGACTGTCGGAACTGCGTGAAAGCAGGTGTCAGAAACACCGGCAGCTTACCCGTGACTCTTGCTGTGAGAAGCGTCAGGTGTTATACAGGTGCTTTCCAGTGACTCTTGCGGTGTGTGATCATCATCAGCATCCTGGTAGTGGCGCCATGTCCCAGCCCCGGAAATTCTCTCAGGCCAAAGTGGCCATCCTGGGTGGTTCTGGTGTGGGCAAGACAGGTCAGTGTCCCAGTAGGCATATGTGTGTGTGTGTCTGTGTGTTTGTGTGTGTGTTCCTGTGTGTGTGTGTTGTGTGTGTGTTTCTTGTGTGTGTGTGTGTTTTGTGTGTGTGTGTGTGTGTGTGTGTTGTGTGTGTGTTTTTCTGTGCTCTCTCTCTCTCTTTCTCTCTGTATGTGTGTGTGTGTTCTTTGTCTGTGTTCCATATGTATATGTGTGTGTAGACGTTGTGTGTGTGTATATGTGTGAGTGTGTGCGTGTTGTTGTGCATGGTGGTGTGCGTGTGTATACTTGTTTTGTGATATGTGTGTGTGTGTGTGTGTGTGTGTGTGTGTGTGTGTGTGTGTGTGTGTGTGTGTGAAACATTATTTTATGATAGTGTAAGACAGCAGAATTGAGCGTTGTGTGGATGTCTGTGATGTATTCCTTGTGGCTGTCTCTCTTTTCTCTCTTTGACTCCATCCAGTAGTCCGTCCTGCCGTCCTCCTTTGGCTTCCAGAAAATATTGTCCATGTACAGAAATGGTGATTGTGGCCTTGTTCACATCAGCCTTGAAGACTTCAGATGGAGGCGAGGATTACCAATAACTGAGCTCAGCTACAGTACTTCTCTGCCTCCCACTCTGGTTTCCACAAAACGTCGCCCTTGTAAAGTAATGATGATTGTGGTCTTGTTCACGTCGACCTTGAAAATGTAAGATGGGATCCAAAACAAGTATGACCGCCCACGCTCAAGCAAACAGAAACCAGGAAAACATGAAAATAGAATCAGAACGCGTATTTAATACAAGCAGACAAGAGAAGCACAAATTTTCGGCAACTGGCTTTTGTCAGGCGTAAACGTAAGACGACAAAAACAAAAAAGAACAAAACAAAACAAGAAACAACCAACCAACCCCCCCCCCTCCCACGCAAAACAAAACAAAAACAAAACGAAAACAAAACAAACAAAAAACAAAAAAACAAAAAACAAAACAAGAGCAACAAAACAAAACAAAACAAAACAAAAATTAAACAAAACAAGAGCTAACAAAACAGAACAACCAGCCCCCCCCAAAACAAAACAAAACACAAACAAACAAACAAAAACAAAAAAACACCCCAAAACGAACGAACGAACGAACGGAGCAACAAACGAACAAACAAACACACAAAAAATACAAAAAATAGGAGAAAAAGAGCAAAACTCCCCTGCTATGTCGTCCAGTAGGAGAAAATGACTGAAATGAAATCCTAATGTGTTTGTGAGTAGTAGTAAGAATTGGCAAGTGGGGAGGCAAGTACAATGTCTGGGGAAAGTCGGAGAATTCTTTGTATAAGTGGTCATGCCATGTTATTTTATCCTGAAGAGGGTCCAGGGCCAAGATTGGTGCACTAGCTTAGAGTAGTTTTCTTGAGTATCATCATCATCATCATCCATCATCCATCTCCATCGCTGTGGACGACGGTGGGAGTTCCACTCTTTGTCACGAAGGATCGCCAGGCGACACAGTCTCTGCTCCTGTGTATGTCATGGAACCCCAGTTTGCAGGCGTCAGCGATGTTGTCTATGAGCGATATGAAGGATTTTGCTGACTTTCCTCGTTTTCTCTTTGCCTCGACTCTCTCCCGCAGGACTGATGTCATCAAGTCGGTTCTTGTGTTTCTGTTCATGTGCCCGATATACCTTAATTTTCTTTAGTATATTACTGTTAAATAATACGTAAATATATACACATATGTACACACACACACACCACACTCACACACACACACACACAACACACACACACACACACACACACACACACACACACACACACACAACATATATATATATATATATATACATAATACATACTACATACATACAAACAATATACATCTCTATATATGTATATATGTGTATATATATATATATAATTATATATATATATATATGTGTGTGTGTGTGTGTGTGTACATGCACAGATATGCATACGTATGGATACACAAACATCCCCATATAAATATAAAAATAAGAGAAAATATATGCTTATCATCGATTGAATGGAAAAAATATGCAATCGAAAGGTATGGCTGATGTAAGTGGACGAGAATTACCTTTTGCAAGGTCAACCACAATCCTTGTCCACCATCTGGCTTCCAGAAAATCTTGTCCACATTAAGTAAGACGATTGTGCCCTTGCTTAGGTCAACCTTTGAGACGTCAGATGGAGATGACGGTTACCTTTACCAGGGTTAGCTAGAACACATGTGTCTCCCTCCCTCACCCTCCATCATTAGTTTCCAGAAAACCTGGTTCATGTAAAATGATAATGGTTGTGGCCTAGCTCTAATTAACCTTGAAGATGTAAGATGAAGACGACGATTACCTTTACCAGGGTCAGACACAACACAGATGTTGCTCTCTCTCTCCTTCATCTTTGGTTTCCAGAAAACCCGGTACACATGAAGTAATAATGATTGTGGCCTTGCTCAAGTCAGCCTTGAAGATGTAGGATAACGATGATGATTACTGCTAACTGGGTTAGCCACAACACTTGCGCCACTCCTTCCACTCCCGCCCTCACTCTTAAGCTTCCAGAAAATCTCCGTGAACAAAATAATTGTGGTCTTGCTTCAGAAACATTTTAGCTAAGATGTAGGAGTCGACGATTACCGCTAACTGTGTTAGCCGCAACACTTGAGCACTTTTTGATCAGGCCGTTTCTGAGGCTCTCTGCAGGCTCTGGCTTTGACCTTGAGGATACTTAAGAACGAGGATCTCAGATACAGAGACAAATCAGTATTAACCCCTTGACTTCATCACCCAATCCACCAGCTTCCTGTGGATAGGCTGAGGGAATCATAGGGTTAATTTTCACGAAGCCTGTTTGTTTGGTCAGTAGACTGGGAAGAGACGTTTGTTTGTGATGAAGGTTGAGTCAGAAATAGTGAGCATGGCTGAACTGTGGAGATAGGGTTATGACAACATGGGCTGAACTTTTTCTGTACGTTATCTAATACTGATCTAGCCAGCTGTCGCCAGCCTGCTTCAGGTATGTAAGGCACGGCCTTCTGGTAGGGATTGTTTTGGCACAATCACAGAAACAAAATTACCCAATGTTTTCAAACAGTTAAAGAAACCGAGCTGTCCATTACTAGAGCACAATTATAGACAGGAAATTTTGCATTATTTTGGCACAATTATAGACAGGAAAATTTCCATTCTTTTGACAAGTTATATACACAGGAAATTTTCTATTGTTTTGGCAAATTATAGACAGGAAAATTTCCATCGTTTTAGCACAATTATAGACAGGAAATTTTGCATTGTTTTGTACAATTATAGACAGGAAATTTTTCCATTGTTTGATGAATTATAGACAGGAAATTGTCATTGTTTTGTCACAATTATAGACAGGAAATTGTCATTGTTTTGACACAGCTAGAGACAGAAAATTTTCCATTGTTTTGGTGCAGATATACACAGGCAATTTTCCATTGTTTTGGCACAACTACAGAGACTGAATAGTCCTTTTTTTGGCACAGTTAAAGACAGGAAATTGTCCATTGTTTTGGCACAGGTATACACACGGAATTGTCCATTATATTGGCACAATCATGGAAACAAAATTGTCACGTTTTTCGCACAGAGAAACGACTTTGTCCACTGAGTTTTGGACACAGAGAAACGAAATCGTCAATTGTTCTGGCTCAGTTATAGAAATGAACTGCACGTTATTTCAGCACAATTAACGAAACTGAATGGTCCATTGTTTTGTACACTTAAAGAAACGAAATCGTCAGTTTAAGAAGTGAGACTGTCCACTGTTTTGGCACAATGAAAGAAAACTGTTCGTTGTTTTGGCACAATTATAGAAACAAAATTATCTTTTGGCTGAAGGTTCAAAGATGCTGACAAACTAGGCGTGATCTTGTCATTCTTCTCTTAACTGGCAGTGATGTGAGAGACAAGGTCCAGTTACTATTGTGGTCACTTCTTGTGTGGTTTGTGGTCACTTCATGTGTTCTTTCCTGTCTTGTTTGTGGTCACTTCATGTGTTCTTTCCTGTCTTGTTTGTGGTCACTTGTTGTGTTCTGTGCTTTCTGGTTTGCGGTTACTTTTTGTGTTCTGTCCTGTCTGGTTTGTGGTCACTTTTTGTGTTCTGTCCTGTCTTGTTTGTGGTCACTTGTTGTGTTCTGTCCTGTCTGGTTTGTGGTCACTTTTTGTGTTCTGTCCTGTCTGGTTTGTGGTCACTTTTTGTGTTCTGTCCTCTCTGGTTTGTGGTTACTTTTTGTGTTCTGTCCTGTCTGGTTTGTGGTCACTTGTTGTGTTCTGTCCCGTCTTGTTTGTAGTCACTTTTTGTGTTCTGTCCTGTCTGGTTTGTGGCCACTTCTTGTGTTCTGTCCCGTCTTGTTTGTAGTCACTTTTTGTGTTCTGTCCCGTCTTGTTTGTGGTCACTTTTTGTGTTCTGTCCCGTCTTGTTTGTAGTCACTTTTTGTGTTCTGTCCCGTCTGGTTTGTGGTCACTTTTTGTGTTCGGTCCCGTCTGGTTTGTGGTCACTTTTTGTGTTCTGTCCCGTCTTGTTTGTGGTCACTTTTTGTGTTCTGTCCTGTCTTGTTTGTAGTCACTTTTTGTGTTCTGTCCTGTCTGGTTTGTGGTCACTTGTTGTGTTCTGTCCCGTCTGGTTTGTGGTCACTTTTTGTGTTCTGTCCTGTCTTGTTTGTGGTCACTTTTTGTGTTCTGTCCTGTCTTGTTTGTGGTCACTTTTTGTGTTCTGTCCTGTCTTGTTTGTGGTCACTTCTTGTGTTCTGTCCCGTCTGGTTTGTGGTCACTTTTTGTGTTCTGTCCCGTCTGGTTTGTGGTCACTTTTTGTGTTCTGTCCTGTCTTGTTTGTGGTCACTTTTTGTGTTCTGTCCTGTCTTGTTTGTGGTCACTTTTTGTGTTCTGTCCCGTCTGGTTTGTGGTCACTTGTGTTCTGTCCCATCTGGTTTGTGGTCACTTTTTGTGTTCTGTCCCGTCTGGTTTGTGGTCACTTGTGTTCTGTCCCATCTGGTTTGTGGTCACTTGTGTTCTGTCCCATCTGGTTTGTGGTCACTTGTTGTGTTTTGTGCCGTCTGGTTTGTGGTCACTTCTTGTGTTCTGTGCCGTCTGGTTTGTGGTCACTTTTTGTGTTCTGTCCCGTCTGGTTTGTGGTCACTTTTTGTGTTCTGTCCTGTCTGGTTTGTGGTCACTTTTTGTGTTCTGTCCTGTCTGGTTTGTGGTCACTTTTTGTGTTCTGTCCTCTCTGGTTTGTGGTTACTTTTTGTGTTCTGTCCTGTCTGGTTTGTGGTCACTTTTTGTGTTCTGTCCTGTCTTGTTTGTGGTCACTTGTTGTGTTCTGTGCTGTCTGGTTTGTGGCCACTTCTTGTGTTCTGTCCCGTCTTGTTTGTAGTCACTTTTTGTGTTCTGTCCCGTCTTGTTTGTGGTCACTTTTTGTGTTCTGTCCCGTCTTGTTTGTAGTCACTTTTTGTGTTCTGTCCCGTCTGGTTTGTGGTCACTTTTTGTGTTCGGTCCCGTCTGGTTTGTGGTCACTTTTTGTGTTCTGTCCCGTCTTGTTTGTGGTCACTTTTTGTGTTCTGTCCTGTCTTGTTTGTAGTCACTTGTTGTGTTCTGTCCTGTCTTGTTTGTGGTCACTTGTTGTGTTCTGTCCTGTCTTGTTTGTGGTCACTTCTTGTGTTCTGTCCTGTCTTGTTTGTGGTCACTTTTTGTGTTCTGTCCTGTCTTGTTTGTGGTCACTTCTTGTGTTCTGTCCCGTCTGGTTTGTGGTCACTTTTTGTGTTCTGTCCTGTCTTGTTTGTGGTCACTTGTTGTGTTCTGTCCCGTCTGGTTTGTGGTCACTTGTGTTCTGTCCCGTCTGGTTTGTGGTCACTTGTGTTCTGTCCCATCTGGTTTGTGGTCACTTGTGTTCTGTCCCATCTGGTTTGTGGTCACTTGTGTTCTGTCCCATCTGGTTTGTGGTCACTTGTTGTGTTTTGTGCCGTCTGGTTTGTGGTCACTTCTTGTGTTCTGTGCCGTCTGGTTTGTGGTCACTTTTTGTGTTCTGTCCCGTCTGGTTTGTGGTCACTTTTTGTGTTCTGTCCCGTCTGGTTTGTGGTCACTTGTGTTCTGTCCCGTCTGGTTTGTGGTCACTTTTTGTGTTTTGTCCCATCTTGTTTGTGGTCACTTCTTGTGTTTTGTCCCATCTTGTTTGTGGTCACTGCTAGTGTTTTGTCCCATCTTGTTTGTGGTCACTTCTTGTGTTTTGTCCTGTCTTGTTTGTGGTCACTTTTTGTGTTTTGTCCCATCTTGTTTGTGGTCACTTCTTGTGTTTTGTCCCATCTTGTTTGTGGTCACTTCTTGTGTTTTGTCCCATCTTGTTTGTGGTCACTTCTTGTGTTTTGTGCCGTCTGGTTTGTGGTCACTTTTTGTGTTCTGTCCTGTCTTGTTTGTGGTCAATTTTTGTGTTCTGTCCTGTCTTGTTTGTGGTCACTTCTTGTGTTCTGTCCTGTCTGGTTTGTGGTGACTTCTTGTGTTTTGTGCCGTCTGGTTTGTGGTCACTTCTTGCCTTCTGTTTTGGTAGGAAAGCACTACAGCAGTCACAAACTGTACGATTGCATGCATCAAACACTGCAGCAATAGTAAATGTTATAATTTTGTACATCAAACACTGCAGCACTCGTAAATGTTATAATTTTATACATCAAACACTGCAGCACTTGTAAATGTTATAATTTTATACATCGAACACTGCAGCAATAGTAAATGTTATAATTTTATACATCAAACACTGCAGCACTTGTAAATGTGATAATTTTATACATCAAACACTGCAGCACTTGTAAATGTTATAATTTTAGACATCAAACACTGCAGCACGTGTAAATGTTATAATTTTGTACATCAAACACTGCAGCACTTGTAAATGTTATAATTTTATACATCAAACACTGCAGCACTTGTAAATGTTATGATTTTACACATCAAACACCGCAGCACTTGTAAATGTCATAATTTTATACATCAAACACTGCAGCACACATATATGTTACAATTTTGTATAAAATTGTAACAAACACTGCAGAAGTCGTAAATAGTATAATTTTGTACACCAAACACTGCAACAATCATAAATGGTATAATTTAGTATATCAAACACGGCAACAATCATAAATTGTATAATATTTTAGTATATCAAACACTGCAACAATCATAAGTGGTATAATTTGGTACATCAAACACTGTAACAATCATAAATGGTATAATTTAGTACATCAAACACTGTAACAATCATAAATGGTAAAATTTAGTATATCAAACACGGCAACAATCATAAATGGTATAATTTAATACATCAATCACTGCAACAATCATAAGTGGTATAATTTGGTACATCAAACACTGCAACAATCATAAATGGTATAATTTGGTACATCAAACACGGCAACAATCATAAATGGTATAATTTAATACATCAAACACTGCAACAATCATAAGTGGTATAATTTGGTACATCAAACACTGTAACAATCATAAATGGTATAATTTGGTACATCAAACACTGTAACAATCATAAATGGTATAATTTGGTACATCAAACACTGTAACAATCATAAATGGTAAAATTTGGTACATCAAACACTGCAGAAGTCGTAAATAGTATAATTTGGTACATCAAACACTGCAACAATCATAAATGGTATAATTTGGTACATCAAACACGGCAACAATCATAAATGGTATAATTTGGTACATCAAACACTGTAACAATCATAAATGGTATAATTTGGTACATCAAACACTGCAACAATCATAAATGGTATAATTTGGTACATCAAACACTGCAACAATCAAAATGGTATAATTTGGTACATCAAACACTGCAACAATCATAAATGGTATAATTTGGTACATCAAACACTGTAACAATCATAAATGGTATAATTTGGTACATCAAACACTGCAACAATCATAAATGGTATAATTTGGTACATCAAACACGGCAATAATCATAAATGGTATAATTTAGTATATCAAACACTGTAACAATCATAAATGGTATAATTTGGTACATCAAACACTGCAATAATCATAAATGGTATAATTTGGTACATCAAACACTGTAACAATCATAAATGGTATAATTTGGTACATCAAACACGGCAATAATCATAAATGGTATAATTTGGTACATCAAACACTGCAATAATCATAAATGGTATAATTTGGTACATCAAACACGGCAACAATCATAAATGGTATAATTTGGTACATCAAACACTGCAACAATCATAAATGGTATAATTTAGTACATCAAACACGGCAATAATCATAAATGGTATAATTTAGTACATCAAACACGGCAATAATCATAAATGGTATAATTTAGTACATCAAACACGGCAACAATCATAAATGGTATAATTTAGTACATCAAACACGGCAACAATCATAAATGGTATAATTTAGTACATCAAACACGGCAATAATCATAAATGGTATAATTTAGTACATCAAACACGGCAATAATCATAAATGGTATAATTTAGTACATCAAACACTGTAACAACCATAAATGGTATAATTTGGTACATCAAACATTGCAATAATCATAAATGGTATAATTTAGTACATCAAACATTGCAATAATCATAAATGGTATAATTTGGTACATCAAACATTGCAATAATCATAAATGGTATAATTTGGTACATCAAACACTGCAGCAATCACAGAATGCCGTAACTGAGTTCAGAGATTAATATAGAGGGATTCATCGTATCCGAACAAATCCGTATGCGTTTCGTCCAATATGCCATATGGATTCCTTGGGCCTGCGCAAAATCCCATTATGCCCTGGTCTTAAAATGAAAAAGAGAAGTTAGGCGGACAGGAGCCATAGAACTCTAAGGTGGTACCACCAGCATGATAGAAACATGAAGATGGGCAGCCAACAGGCCAGTGTTTCTGTTCTGTTGCACACTGCGACTGAACTCGACGTACCAGATCTTGAGCCCACGATTTTATTGAAGGAGTAGGCCAGCTGGTTAAAACATTTGCAAGTGCAGTCCTCCAAACTGTGCACCTTGGGCATACCTGCATCATGTGTTCTTGTCTTAACTACTGCTCAGACTGGGGCGCACTCGCAGGGAGGGGTGTGCGGGTGTAGTTTACTGTGTTAATGGCTGACGATAAGAGTCAGAGATTCAAGGGTCTGATATCTCGAGTTCAATCCCAGACAGGAACTCAAAAACTGGTCTGCTCGCTACAGGTATAAATGCGTGATGGTTGTGCCGATTCAGCCGTTTATACGTAAAATATTGCAGGAGAGTCGAAGACTCAAAAGTTTCGTATCTGAGTTCAGTGGCGGTCAGCAACACAAAACGGTCTGCTCGCTACAGGTATTAATGCATAACGGTTGTGGTCTGCTCGCTACAGGTATTAATGCGTAACGGTTATCTGCTCGCTACAGGTATTAATGCATAACGGTTATAGTCTGCTCGCTACAGGTATTAATGCATAACGGTTGTGGTCTGCTCGCTACAGGTATTAATGCATAACTGTTGTCTGCTCGCTACAGGTATTAATGCATAACGGTTTGGTCTGCTCGCTACAGGTATTAATGCATAACGGTTGTATGGTCTGCTCGCTACAGGTATTAATGCATAACGGTTGTGGTCTGCTCGCTACAGGTATTAATGCATCACGGTCGTGGTCTGCTCGCTACAGGTATTAATGCATCACGGTTATGGTCTGCTCGCTACAGGTATTAATGCATAACGGGTTGTGGTCTGCTCGCTACAAAGTATTAATGCATAACGGGTTGTGGTCTGCTCGCTACAGGTATTAATGCATCACGGTTTATGCTGCTGGCTTTACAAGTATTAATGCTAACCGGTTGGTCTTGCTCGCTACATAAAATATAAGTTATGTTGTATATAGTATATAATGCATAATTATATATAGTATTTTAAATATATCTAATATAAACCCCAGTTCTAGTTGGTCTGATAAGCCAAGTCTTCAAAACTGTTGCAGAGTTTGTGGCTAATAAAGCACTTTTGAATCTACTCGAGTGCAATGAATCCGTCAGAAATAAAAGCAGAATTCTATATTCCGTTTTTGAGTTGTGAAGTAGTGTGCAGGTGACTTATGACTATAAACACACAGCACCTGTGTGAGCGTTGATTTCCGTGTTGATTTGATTGGGGTAGTTGATGTCCCTGTTGAACTGATTGTGGTCGTTGGTCTTCCTTCTGAATTGATTATGGTCGTTGGTCTACTTGTTGATCGTGGTCGCTGATCTCCATGTAAATTGATTTATTGCTGTTGTGTTCATGTTAGATTGATCGTGGTCGTTGATCTCCCTGTTGAATTGATAATGGTCGTTATCTCCCCGTTAAATTGATTGTGGTTGTTGATCTGCCTTTTGAATTGATCATGGGCGTTGGTTTCCCTGTTGAATTGGTCGTGGTCGTTTATCTCCATGTTAAATTGATTGTGGTCGTTGGTCTCCCCGTTGAATTGATCGTGATCTGTCTTTTGAATTGATCATGGTTGTTGATTTACATGTGAATTGGTTGTAGTAATTGATTTTACTGCTGATTTGATATGGTAATTGGTTGTTGGTGGTTGATCTGCTCGTTGTTTGTGATCGTTGATCCCCCTATTGAATAGATTGTGGTCTTCTTGTTAATCGTGTAGGCTGTCAAGGCGAGTGTCAAGTAAAAGCAAACAACAGCAGCAAGATGGTCAATCCAGTGTGCACTTTTTAATGTCATTGTTATCTCGAAGGAGCTTCATTTGAAATAAAGGTATACATCGAGGATAAAAAGAAACTGTATCGAGGAAAAGAGACACTGACAAATCAGAAATATTGCTAAAAGTTAGTTCACATAATTCTTCTCAGAAAGTGCTGACTATAGATCTCCCCCCCCCCCCCCCCCCCTCCCACTTTTTTGTCTGTGCAACCTTGACTTTGACAACTTGCACATCCGCCATTCCGTCTTTACTTCTTTGACCACAATTTGGAAAGCAATTCATTCAGAAACGATTGAAAAGATCTTGCTTAAACATTTTTGAACACACATGCACACATACGCACGCACGCACGCATACACACATACCCTTCAGTGTAATATGAAAGTCTCCTTTTTTTTTTTTTAAACTGATGGATTAAACAAAAATGTTGAACAAGATCTTGCCGAAACATTTTTGTAACACACACACACTCACGCACGCACGCACACCACGCACGCACGCACGCACGCACGCACGCACGCACGCACGCATGCACGCACGCACCACACACACACACAGGCACACTCTCCAATGTAATATGAAACACTCTTTTTTTTTGCAGGTAGATTAAATAAAAGTGTTAAACAAACAAGCTTATCTTTTACCCTGGAAAAAGATTTATTGTATCGTATCAGTATCAGTAGCACGCACACTTGCAATACCCCCCCCCCCCCGTATTTTTTTTTTTTGGGTGTGTGTGTGTGTGTGTGTGTGTGTGTGTGTGTGTGTGTGTGTGTGTGTGTGTGTGTGATGCAGAACACACCGGGTGGTCTACAATGGATGAAGGCCAGGTGCACAGCAGAAACAGTATTCTGCATACCTGTGCTTCCTTCTTTGGAACCTGAAATGAGAGTTGTAAACATCGGAAAGAAGAGATTGAAAGAGGACAACAAAACAAAACAGGGACAAAACAAAACGTGATCTGCTGTCTTCTCCCGAGTCTGGAATTTCAAATATTTTGCTTGTGGACAAGTGTCTGATTACATTTGTATTTCAGGGCTGGCAAGAAAGTCTTTTCCGTCTGTTTCAGTTTCAGTTTCTGAAGATAACGTCTGCGCTCTCGGAAAAAAATCCATATACACTGACGCCACTGATGCCATGTAATGGAAGAAGATCCAAAATGATTATGGCATGAGCCTGAAGCCTACACACAATCCCTCTGCGTTGGCAAGGTCCTAGGGAGTTCTACCTGTTTCAGTTTTTCAAGATGACGTCTCCGCGCTCGGAACGAATTCCATATGCACTAACGTTACAGATGCCATGTGCATGGTGATCGTGGTACAAGCCTTGAGCTTGAACATAAACCCATGAGCTGGCCAGGTCCTGAGGCCCTACCTAGCTTGTTTTCCCTAGTCTATATTTTATACTCGTCATGTAAATGACATGCCTATCTGTGTGTCTTGTCTTCAAAAAAAGGAATCTATCTATCTATCTATCTATCTCTCTATCTATCTATCTATCTATCTATCTGTCTATCTATCTATCTATCTATCTATCTATCTGTGTATCTATCTATCTATCTATCTAATATATATATATAAGATAAATAAATAATTAAAGGTCTGAATAGCTCTTCCTGGCGTATGGGAAGAACAACACGTGCCCCGCCCTACGGCTGTTCCCACAACCCCAGTGTTATGAGCGTGGTTCCGCAACACCTGAGCTTTTAAAGGGCTTGCCTGTCGTAAATTCTAAATAGCTGTTATCCCAGTGGGGATGCCAGAGGCCCTTTCAGTATAAATTGTATCTATCCCCACCTTATTGAAATTCTGTGCCAGGAATTTCCTCTTTTCTGTCACTCTTTGTTTCTCCCTCGCTCGTCTGCTTTCTATCGTCTCTTGCTATCATTTTCTACCTTGCTGGTCCATTCACCTGTATGTTTTTCATAAAACCTTACATATTTTCTACTAGGATAGATAACTGGATACATGTATTAATTTCATTTTTGGCTGCAAGGAATTATGATGTGCAGAAGCAGTTTTCAGTTAATTTAGGCCAGTTGTTGTATATGGTGCAGCGTACTTAGTTATGTTTACATACTTATATATATTTTTTTTAAATACACCAGACAGAGCGGTCAGCGCCACAGGCATACATATATTTCGGTTGTGTGCGCGAATGCATTGGTATGTATAACTCACTTCTTTTTAATTTCTTCTTCTATTTTTTTCGAGATTTGAAGAAATGTTGAGATGGATAAAGCCTGATATGGTTCTGTGCAGTTGGCTGAGCTTTTAAATGATAGTGATAATGTCACTTACACATATATCTGCTGTGAATGGGTTTGCTTAACACCCATGTCAAAGTGTTGTCAGTAAGGTATGCTTAACACCCCTGTCAAAGTGTTGTCAGACAGGTGAGGTTTGCTTAACACTAAAAACCTTGGTGTCTGCATTGACTCTACCCTCTCCATGAACAACTTTGTTTCTCAAACTGCCAGATCTTGCTACTATCATCTCCATCGTATAAGGCTGATCAGGAAGTATCTCTCTGTCGAAACAACTGCAAAACTCGTTCTCTCTTTCATAATGTCTCGCATTGACTATTGCAATTCACTCCTGTCTGGTCTTCCTGCCTCCACCATTCACATCCTACAGCGCATTCAAAACAATGCTGTACGCCTTGTACTCAAAAAGAAAAAAGCTGACCACATATCTCCTCTCCTGGCACAACTTCACTGGCTCCCTGTATCAAAGCGCATACAGTACAAACTAGACACCATGTGCTACAAAAGCCTCAATAACGCAGCCCCCGATTACCTGTCAAGCCTACTTGAGATCTATCTTCCCTCACGTACCCTCCGCTCTGCCTCCGATCCTCTGACTTTTCGCTTTCCACGCACTAATCTCAATACCTATGGTCCACGAGCCTTCTCTGTTTCTGGTCCACTCTCCTGGAACAAACTTCCTCTCTCAGTCCGTCAGCAACCTACTTTTGTCTCCTTCAAGTCCGCTCTCAAAACTCACCTTTTCTCCTCCGCATAAAATCCTAACCTCACTCAACCCCCCCCCTCTGCAGCCTGTCTCCGCTCGGAGGGGAACCACATGGTTATAATATATAATTGTATATATGCTATGCTCTCTATAATTTTCCATTGCTTTTATTCTTGCTTTTATTGCTTTTATTCTTTCTCCCCATTTATAGCCATGCGTGTGTGTGTGTGTGTGTGTGTGTGTGTGTGTGTGTGTGTGTGTGTGTGTGTGTGTGTGTGTGTGTGTGTGCGTGCGTGCGTGTGTGTGCGTGCGTGCGTGCGTGCGTGTGTGTCTGCTTCAGCGCTTAGATTTGATTTTATCAAGATTTTGCGCTAAATAAATATTGTAATTATTATTATTAACACGCCTGTCAAAGTGTTATTAGGTGAGATTTGCTTAACACCCATGTCAGAGTGTTGTCAGACAGGTGAGGTTTGCTTATCATCCATGTCAGAGTGTTCTCAGACAGGTAAGGTTTGCTTAACACCCCTGTCAAAGTGTTCTCAGACAGGTAAGATTGGCTTAACACACCTGTCAAATTGTCAGACAGGTGAGGTTTGCTTAACACACCTGTCAAAGTGTTGTCAGACAGGTAAGGTTTACTTATCATCCATGTCAGAGTGTTCTCAGACAGGTGAAGTTTGCTTAACATCCATGTCAAAGTGTTGTCAGACAGGTGAGGTTTGCTTAACACCCCTGTCAAAGTGTTGTCAGACAGGTGAGATTTGCTTAACATCCATGTCAAAGTGTTGTCAGACAGGTGAGGTTTGCTTAACACCCATGTCAAAGTGTTGTCAGACAGGCAAAGTTTGCTTAACATCCATGTCAGAGTGTTGTCAGACAGGTAAGGTTTGCTTAACACCTATGTGAAAATGTTGTCAGACAAGTGAGGTTTGCTTAACACCCATGTCAAAGTGTTGTCAGTAAGGTATGCTTAACACCTCTGTCAAATTATTGTCAGACAGGTAAGGTTTGATTAACACACCTGTCAGGGTGTTGTTGGTAAGGCTTGCTTAACACCCATGTCAAAGTGTTGTCAGACAGGTAAGGTTTGCTTAACACACCTGTCAGAGTGTTGTCAGACAGGTAAAGTTTGCTTAACACCCATGTCAAAGTATTCTTAGACAGGTGAGGTTTGCTTAACACTCATGTCAGAGTGTTGTCAGACAGGTGAGGTTTGCTTAACACCCCTGTCAAAGTGTTGTCAGACAGGTAAGGTTTGCTTAACACCCCTATCAAATTGTTGTCAGACAGGTGAGGTTTAATTAACACACTTGTCAAAGTGTTATCAGACAGGTGAGGTTTGCTTAACACCCATGTCAAAGTGTTCTCAGACAGGTGAGGTTTGCTTAACACCTATGTCAAAGTGTTGTCAGACAGGTGCGGTTTGCTTAACACCCATGTCAAAGTGTTGTCAGACAGGTAAGATTTGCTTAACACACCTGTCAAAGTTTTCTCCGACAGGTAAGGTTTGCTTAACACCCATATCAGAGTGTTGTCAGACAGGTGCGGTTTGCTTAACACACCTGTCAAAGTGTTGTCAGACAGGTAAGGTTTGTATACCGATTTCGTTGACGCAATGCTGGGGCAGCTGAGAGCATTACTTTTCAAGCACAGAAAACAGGCTTGGGATTTCATTTGTCTTAGTGCAATTGCCCACCTTTGACTATGTTTCAGTTTCAGTAAAAATGAAAATTCTGACACATAAAATACTTTGAAAAATGTGTGACCACACTCGTTCAAACAAACAGGAACCAGAAAAACATGAATTAGAACGAAAACATGTATTTGATATAACAAAACAAGACAGGTGGAAATTTTCGGCCAACTGGCCTTTGTCAAATGTAAACATAATGTTTTAGAAGTAGTTATCAGTGGCTTCTCATTGGTCACACATACGCGTGCACGCATGCTCACCTCTTCCTTCTCTTCACCACACCCTACGCTACACGCACGCGCGCACACAAACATTCACACACACATACTCACACACATACACTCACTCACACACACACACATACACACACACACACACACACTCTCTCTCTCTTTCTCTCACACTCTCGATCTAAAAGCTATATTTTAACTCCGCATGTACATACAAACCATGAAAAAGGAGCAGTGTACCTTGGAGGGTCGCTTACTGAAGACTACAACAGACACACGGTCTGCAGTAAAGAGAACTCGATAAAACAGCAGTTGAACCAGAAGTTTTGAAAGCTCACTTCATTGACTACAACATGCATCAGGAGAGCGACCTACTGGCCTACATTGGATGGGGAAGTTTGCCATTTGGCCCAGACAGCGGTCCATGAGAAAGAAAGAAGTCACACTCAGATAATGCATAGGAAAAAGATGGCACTATCAGTGGTTGAAAGGAAAATCCTGACAGTTTTACGATGAATAGACGTCGCGGTCCTGCAGGTGAGCAGTTTGTCTTTCTGCCCCCACGTGAAGTACAGCCACCAATCATGGCCTTTCTCTTGGCGTCCTTGTTTTTAGCACGTGCAGACAACATAGATGTTGTGCCAGGAATAGATACCTGCACTAAAAACGGATTCTCCACTTCTCGTCATCTCAACGTCGCCAAATGAATGGCCGCGAGACCTCCCAAGGTTTTGTTTTGGTTTCTTTAAATAAATGGCCGCCAGACCTCCCGTGCCAGGTTTTAGTTTCTACAGATAAATGGCCACCAGACCTCCGACGGTTTTGTTTTGTTTTGTTTTGTGGCTGTGTCGGCGACACATGAAGAAGGCCCATGGCGTTGTGAGAGTTGTCTGGAGGGGGAAGATGCCACAGTGCAAAGCATAACGTACTATGTACCTGTACAGATTTACCTGCACTTGGATTATGTGGAAGGGGAAGATTCCATAGTGCAAAGCATAACGGAATATGTACCTGTATAGATTTACCTGTACTTGGATTATGTGAACGGGGAAGATTCCACAGTGCCAGGCATAACGTACTGTGTATCTGTATAGATTTACCTGTACTTGGATTATGTGAACGGGGAAGATTCCACAGTGCAAGGCATAACGTACTGTGTCCCTGTATAGATTTACCTGTATTTGTATATATGTAATGGATTATGTGAAGGGGGAAGATTCCACAGTGCAAAGCGTAACGTACTGTGTACCTGTATAGATTTAACTGTATTTGTATATACAATGGATTATGTGGAGGGGGAAGGTGCCACAGTGCAAAGCATAACGTACTGTGTACCTATATAGATTTACCTGTATATATATATATATATATATATATATATATATATATATATATATATAGAGAGAGAGAGAGAGAGAGAGAGAGTCGTGTAAAGGGGGAAGATGCCACAGTGCAAAGCATAACGTACTGTGTACCTGTATAGATTTACCTGTATTTGTATTAGATCGTGTGAAGGGGGAAGGCACCACAGTGCAAAGCATAACGTAATATGTGCCTGTATAGACTACCTGTATTTGTACATACAATGGATTATGTGGAGGGGGAAGATTCCACAGTGCAAAGCATAACGTAATATGTACCTATACAGATTTACCTGTATTTGCATATATAACAGATTATGTGGAGGGAGAAGATGCCACAGTGCAAAGCATAACGTACTATGTACCTGTATAGATTTACCTGTATTTATAGATACAATGGATTACGTGGAGAGGGAAGGTGCCACAGAACGTAACGTAATATGTATTTATATACCCATCATTATTTATACACAATGTAGGACTTTTGTGCACGTGTAGATGACTCATGCTATGATCATTTTGGAGCTTATCTCTCACATGCATCTGTGGCGTCAGTGCTGGTGGAATTTATTCTATAATAGACACAACATCTTCAGAAACAAACTGAAACAGAAATCATTTATGATAGTTTTTTTTCGAAAGGGAGGGAGGGGGAGGGACCGGGAGTGCCTCAGTTCAGTGTATTTACCTGTAGTTATGTTATACATAATGGATTTGTCTGGACAGGGAAGTTACTTCAGTGCGGTAATCAACCTTTGGCATTACATCGAGTTACGTTAAATATACCTGAGTTTACCTGTGTTTATCATTTGTGTCGATAAGATGTGCTTCACCTCACACAGTGTGTGTCGCTCAGTGTTGAGAGTGTTCCAGTGAACTGTGGCTCTTCCCACTTACGTGTTAGCAGTTCCCTCAAGTTTAAGGCGCCAGATACATTTTGTTTCTTGTCTGTTTCCCTTTTAAATAGTTTTGTTGTCAGCTTTTAAGATGTTGTGACTGCCGTGTTATGGAGAATAGTGGCTAACCAACTTGAGCAGATTCGCTAACCAACTTTTGCAAAGTTTTCTAACCAACTTTAATAGATTTGCTAACCAACTTTGGCGGATTGACTTAACCATTTTGAGTTCATTGGTTTGCTAACTGTGGTAGATTGGTTAACCAACTTTGGCAGATTCTCTAACCAACCGTAGTAGATTGGCTAACCAGCTTTTGCAGATTGGCCAAGCAACGTTGGCAGATTGGCTAATCAACTTTAAGCATAACCAACTGTAACTGGTTGGCTAACCAAGCAAATTGGCTAACCAACTTTAGCAAATTGGCTAACTACTTGAAGAAGATGGGTTAGCTATTTTCATGAGAGCAGTGATTAATCAGCTTGATGAGTCATGTAACAAAACTCCTATTCAGAGTAATCATGACGAGGACAAGGAATAGAATCAAAAGTGAAATAGCAGAAGAACAGTGTGAATTTGTGGAAGAGAAAGGAACTATTAATGCCATATACATCCTAAGAACTATCATAGAGAGGTCAATCGAGATGAATAAGGATTTATATTTATGCTTTGTTGATTATACCAAGGCTTTCGATCGGGTAGGACATGAAGAATTGATCAACCGACTAGAAAGACTCAATATTGATGGAAAAGATCTACGAGTAATCAGAAATATGTATTGGGAACAAACAGCTGCAATGAGAATAGAAAACGATATAAGCTCTTTGCAAAACATCAAAAGAGGTGTTAGACAAGTTTGTGTTTTGTTTCCAGATCTGTTTTCACTTTACAGCGAAACCATCATGAGAAACCTAGAGGAAGACCCTGGATTAAAGGTTGGAGGAAAAATGATAAACAACATTCGATACGCAAATGACATCGTGCTAATTGCAGAAAATGAAAAGGACCTACAAAACCCTGTGAATATACTAGAAATAGAAAGCAAAGGTAAGAGGCTGGAACTAAACAGCAGGAAGACTGAAGTCATGGTGATCAGTAAAAAACATGAAATCCCGTCATGTGGAATAACAGCAAACGGCACAACCTTGAGACAGATTGATAAGTTTAAATACCTGGGAATGATCATTTCACCAGACGGCAGATGCACATCAGAAATAGCCAGCAGAATCGGTCAAGCCAAAACAGCATTCAAGAAGATAAGCATTCTTACCAACAAATGCCTATCAGTTAACATCAGGAAGAGAGTTCTTGAATGTTATATATAGAACCAATACTGTTATACGGTTGTGAGGCGTGGACAGTCAACAAGCAAAGCCAGAACAAGATTGAGGTAGCCGAGATGTGGTTTCTAAGAAGAATGTTGAGAGTTTCATGGACAGCAAAGAAAACAAACGAGACAGTCTTGATGGAGGCAGACACAAGAAGATCATTCATAAGGAAGATTAGGAAAAGACAGGCAACATTTATAGGCCATTTTATGAGGAAAGGGGAATTGGAGCACCTGGTCACAGCAGGAAAGCTGGAGGGAAAAGAGGCACCAGGTAGATCCAGGGAAAAGATGTTGGACGGACTTGCAGAGTGGCTGAAGACAGAGAGGGTGGAAGAGGTGTTTGAGGCAACAAGGGACAGAAACAGATGGAAGGCCATGATCTCCAACGCCATGTGGCAAGGCACCTGATGATGATGATGAGTGGTTAATTGTAGCAGGTTGTCTAATTAGCTTTAGCAATTTGTCTAACCAACTTTAGCTGACTGGCTAACAAGCTGTAGCATTTTTGCTTACCGACTGTTGTAGATTGGCTGACACATTTTAGCAGATTGGCTAACCACGTTTTAGCGAGCGACTAGCTTTGGTAAATTGGCTAGGAAACTAGCAGATTGACCAACCAACAGTAACAGATTGGCAAACAAACAGTAACTGATTGGCTAACCAATGTCCGTCTCTACATGGCAAACTCACGATTGTGTCATGTCAAATTATGTCGCACGTGTGCGTCTGTACTCACACACAAACACACGCACACACACACACACACACACACACACACACACACACACACATGCACACACACACACACACACACAAACACACGCACATGCACAAAACACACACACACACACACACACACACACACACACACACACACACACACACACACACACACACACACACAGGTGCACGAGGAATCTGTAACAGCTGTCTCCATGTTTCAGGGGGAGAATTAAAAAGGTACACACGGAAGAGGATGGAAACAGAGTGAAACCAATGAAGTAAAAAGTGTTGGCAGTTCTCTGTTGCCTTCTGTTATCACGTGCTTGTGACCAGGTACACTACGCGCCTGGTTTTCCTTCTGCTAAAACAGACGGGCGGACGGACAGACAGACAGACTGGTGTAAGGAAAGAACAAAAGAGAATGGCATGGATTTCTGCAGACTGACTCGTATCGTGTGTGTGTGTGTGTGTGTGTGTGTGTGTGTGTGTGTGTGTGTGTGTGTGTGTGTGTGTGTGTGTGTGTGTGTGTGTGTGTGTGTGTGTGTGTGTGGATCGCACTGACTTGTAACATGTGTTTTTGTATGTATGTGTGTATGTGTGTGTGTGTGTGTGTGTGTGTGTGTGTGTGTGTGTGTGTGTGTGTGTGTGTGTGTGTGTGTGTGTGTGTGTGTGTGTGTGTGTGTGTGTGTGTGTGGTATGTGTGTGTGTGTGTGTGTGTGTGGATTACCGCACTGACTTGTAACATGTGTTTTTGTATGTATGTGTGTATGTGTGTGTGCGCGCGCGTGTGTGTGTGTAAGTGTGTGTGTGTGTGTGTGTGTGTGAGAGAGAGAGTGGTGTCTGTTCAAGAGGGAATCATCGCACACGGGCAGTTCCATATGCGTTACACCAAAATATTCATTCCAACAGATATATGACAGACTCCTTGAACTTGTGCAAAAACTCCTATAGCTGGCAAGGTCTTGTCATGGGGAGGGGAAAGGGACCTATGACACACTGACACCAGACGGCAAAAGGGTAACGTAGTATGCGCTCTTTGTTAACATCACCAGCGTGACTGTAACATTAATTTAGATGGACAGCGAACAGTCCAGCTTTTTATGTTGGGGGATGCGATTGAACTGAGACATGATATCTTGTGTTCACGGCTGTGTCTAAACAACCAACCATCCTGCTTAGTGTGTACGAATGAGTGAGTCAGCGTGAGTGAGTGGGGCTAAGCGAAGGAGGAAAGAGTCAGAGAGACCTGAACTGAATTGAGTTGAAATGAATATTTTTCTTTAACCCTTTGACTCCATTGATATGTCCACCAACTGCTAAAACTTAACCCTTTGACTCCCTTGCCCTATCTACCAGAGACTCAGAGTCTTAGTATTTTGCTTTGCTGGCATGGTTGACAATACAGGATGCTGGTGGACAGGGTGCGGGAGTCGAAGGGTTAACTTCAGAATCTGTTTTCGGTCTAAACGCTTCTCAGTGTTGATACGTTGGACTCTTTTTACTGTGTGTCTTGTCTCAAAAGGGGAGGGTGGTGGTGGTTACGTTTTTGTTGTTTTATCAGAACAGAAGGAGACCGAAATGGCGTGACCGTGTTGTTCAGTTTAGAGTGATGTGTCATTGTGCAGTCTCTCTCTCATTTCTTCAGTTCCAGGTGCCTGCTGTTTTCTCAACATTTACATCAGCAAGATTAATGGCTTCCTCGCCAGCCCTTGCAGACTTACCTAACTGCAGCTCCATCTGTATACCCCCCTCCCCAATTTTCACCACACTTATCCAGGTGTACTCTTATGTCATCCCCTCCTCCCCCATCCAGATTTTTTTTCGGGTCTAGCTTCTCCGAAATTCTATCCCTTCTTAATCCTAAAGAGAGTCCTACCGTATGAACGTTTCATCTAATTTTTTGTTGTAATTATGCGTATATGGTTTCTTTCTCTTCTTGTTCTCTATTTTGTTCGTCAGTATGTAATACCCATTCATTACTAACATTGACGGGCTTCCCCGTGGGGATGCCTGGGGCTCTTTCAGTATAAACAATATCCCCACCTTCTGGAAATTCTGTGCTAGAAATTTCCTCTATCCTGTCACTCTTTTTGTTTGTGCCTTGTTGCTTTGCTTTCTGTCTTGCTGGTCCATTCACCCGTATGTGTTCGATAAAGTCTTATGTACTTTTTCTTAATTATATTAAGTGCATTTTTGGCTCTAGGGAGGTGAAATATGCGGAAGCAATTTTAGGTAATTTATGCCTGTTTTTGTATATGTTTTGGTGTCCTTATGTATGCTTATATTTGTATTCAGGTGTGTTTTTTAAATCTCCCCCAGGCGATAAATTGGGCGGAGTGGTCAACGCCAGGGGCATGTCCTTAGATTATGTGCGCGAATGCATTGGTATGTGTACTTCAGTTTTCTTTTTTTTTTCCTGTTAAGTTTTGTATGTTTTGAAGCGGTTGTAGCCCTGATATGGCTGTACACAACAATAACAACAACATTTACAGGCTGGTTGTGTCAACCAGTTGCTTTCTTATCTATGAAAGTAAATGTAGAGAGACTGTCACAAATCCCAGGAAAAGGAAAAAAGGGTGATCCCCCTTTCAATGGCGCAAACGAACAGAGAAACAAAGAAGCAAAGTAGGCTTTTTTTTTATCGACAGAATAAACAGTTTGTTCTAAAATACAAAACAAAACAGAAACCTTTGAAGAAGACAGTGCCAACTAGAGAGGAAAAAATTCAAAGAAAAAAGACAACTGCGGATTAGGAAGTAGCTCAGGAAACGTTCCTACAGCGCCGTGTCAGTATTCAGGTCATGGATGGCCCATCCTTAGTCTTCCTCAGACAGCAGGTCTAACGATGAGCTCTAAATAGCACAAAACACATCTGCTTTGGGAGCATAGGTCGAACAAACAAACGAACGCACGAAAAACAACAACAACAACAACAACAAAAACAAACAAACAAACAAACAAACAAACAAACAAACAACAACAAAACACAACACCTAACCAAACTAAATCCACCAAAATAACTTGCCAGCATACACGAGTAAATTGTTCAGGAGTCAGATTCGCTGTCATGTTTCATTTCCTAGCTTATATGAATCAAACAAACAATAAAAAATTTCGGTTGTTATTAATAATGAATATGACGGCCATTTCATTTTAAAGGTGTGCAAGTGCCATGTCATTTCCTGTTGTACTTCCTTCTGACGTTAAGTGTTGACTACTAGTATGCCACTACACGTACATGATGACAGTTGACTACTAGTATGCCAGCTTACAGCTACATTGATGACAGTTGACTACTAGTATGCCAAACTACAGCTACACTGATGACAGTTGATTACTAGTATGCCAAATTACAGCTACACTGATGACTACTAGTATGCCAGACTACAGCTACACTGATGACAGTTGACTACTAGTATGCCAAACTACAGCTACACTGATGACAGTTGATTACTAGTATGCCAAACTACAGCTACACTGATGACTACTAGTATGTCAAACTACAGCTTCGCTGATGACAGTTGACTACTAGTATGCCAAATTACAGCTACACTGTTGACTACTAGTATGCCAAACTACAGCTACACTGATGACAGTTGACTACTAATATGACAAATTAAGCTTCACTGATGACAGTTGACTACTAGTATGCCAAATTACAGCTACAGTGATGACTACTAGTATGCCAAACTAAGCTACACTTATGACATTTGACTACTAGTATGCCAAACTACAGCTACACTTATGACTGTTGACTACTAGTATGCCAAACTACAGTTTCACTGATGACAGTTGACTATTAGTATGCCAGGCTATAGCTACATTGATGACTACTAGTATGCCAACTTACAGCTTCACTGATGACAGTTGACTACTAGTATGCCAAACTGCAGCTACACTGATGATTACTAGTATGCCAACTTACAGCTTCACTGATGACAGTTGACTACTAGTATGCAAACTGCAGCTACACTGATAATTACTAGTATGCCAACTTACAGCTTCACTGATGACAATTGATTACTAGTATGCCAAACTACAGCTACACTGATGACTACTAGTATGCCAACTTACAGCTTCACTGATGGCAATTGACTACTAGTATGCCAAACTAAGGTACACTGATGACTACTAGTATGCCAAACTACAGGTACACTGATGACTACTAGTATGCCAAACTACAGCTTCACTGATGACAGTTGACTACTAGTATGCCAAACAACAGCTACACTGATGACTACTAATATGCCAAACTACAGCTTCACTTATGACAGTTTACTAGTATGCCAAATTAAGCTTCACTGATGACAGTTGACTACTAGTATGCCAACTTACAGCTACACTTATGACATTTGACTACTAGTATGCCAAATTACATTGTCATTGATGACAGTTGACAACTAGTATGCCACCACAGTTTCATTGATAACAGTTGACCAGTAGTACGCCACTACAGTTTCATTGATAACAGTTGACCACTAGTATGCCACTACAGTTTCACTGATGACAGTTGACTACTAGTATGCCAATCTATAGCTACACTGATGACTACTAGTATGCCAAACTACAGCTACACTTATGACAGTTGACTACTAGTATGCCAAACTACAGCTTCACTGATGACAGTTGATTACTAGTATGCCAAACTACAGCTTCACTGATGACAGTTGACTATTAGTATGCCAAACTAGAGCTACACTTATGATAGTTGACTACTGGAATGCCAAACTACAGCTTCACTGATGACAGTTGACTATTAGTATGCCAAACTACAGCTACACTTATGACATTTGACTACTAGTATGCCAAATTACATTTTCATTGATAACAGTTGACCACTAGTATGCCACTGCAGTTTCATTGATAACAGTTGACCACTAGTATGCCACTACAGTTTCATTGATAACAGTTGACCACTAGTATGTCACTACAGTTTTACTGATGACAGTTGACTACTAGTATGCCACTACAGTTTTACTGATGACAGTTGACTACTAGTATGCCACTACAGTTTTACTGATGACTACTCGTATGCCAGATTGCAAGCTTCACTGACTACAGTGTATACATTAGGAAACGTTTACTGACGTAGAAATGAAATTTATCAGATTTCTTCACTAATTCCCGCAAACCGTTGGAAAAAAAAAGAGGGATGCTGGAAATAAAGCTGGAACCAGAGTTAAAGAGGCGATGGCAGTTTGACAAGTGAGCAACTTGAAATGCAGGGAAGGCAGAGTGGAAAAAGGCGGATCGGTTTGTCGTCGTTAAAGTGTCGTCTGCTACGAACTAATGGTGGTATGACACAGAATGGCGTAGCGTGTTGCCAGAACTTAATGACCATGACAGTGAGTGGTGTAGTATGTTGCCCAAATTGAGTGACTATGACGGCGAGTGGTGTGTTGTGTTGCCAAAATAATGACCATGACGGCGAGTGGTGTGTTGTGTTCTCAATGACCATGGCAGTGGTGAGATATGTTGTCAAAACAGTGACCATGAATGAGAGTGGTGGGGTGTGTTGTCAAAACAATGACCATGACTGAGAGTTGTGGGGTTGTGTTGTCAAAACAGTGACCATGAATGAGAGTGGTGGGGTTGTGTTGTCAAAACAGTAACCATGACTGAGAGTGGTGGGGTGTGTTGTCAAAACAATGACCATGACTGAGAGTGGTGTGGTGTGTTGTCAAAACAAAGACCATGACTGAGAGTAGTGGGGCTGTGTTGTCAAAACAATGACCATGACTGAGAGTGGTGGGGTGTGTTGTCAAAACAATGACCATGACTGAGAGTGGTGTGGTGTGTTGTCAAAACAAAGACCATGACTCAGGGTGGTGGGGCTGTGTTGTCAAAACAATGACCATGACTGAGAGTGGTGGGGTGTGTTGTCAAAACAATGACCATGACTGAGAGTGGTGTGGTGTGTTGTCAAAACAATGACCATGACTGAGAGTGTGGGGCTGTGTTGTCAAAACAATGACCATGACTGAGAGTGGTGGGGCTGTGTTGTCAAAACAAAGACCATGACTCAGGGTGGTGTGGCATGTTTTCAATACAATGACAATGGCAAAGAGTGGTGTTACGTGTTTTCAACACCAAGTGACCATGATACAAAGTGGAATGATGTTGTCAACACAATGATGTCCCAATCCCAGTGTAAAGATTTGTTTTCGTCTTTCCAGATTCCCTTTCCGCTCTGGGGGCAATTGCTAGTGGTATACCCCCGTGGGGATGCCGGGGGCTCTTTCAGTATAAATAGTATCCCCACCTTCTGTGCTAGAAATGTCCTATTTTTTGTCATTCTTTTTGTTTCTGCCTTGTTCCTTTGCTTTCTGTCATTTCTTCCTATCGTTTTCTGCTTTGCTGGTCCATTCACTTGTATGTGTTCGATAAAGACTTACGTACTTTTTCTTAGAATCGATAATTGGGTACATTAAGTGCACTTTTGGCTCAAGGGAGGTGAGACATGCGGACGCAGTTTTAGGTAATTTATGCCCGTTTTATGTTTTGGTGTCCTTAGGTATGCTTAAATTTGTATTCAGGTGTGTTTTTTAATTCCTCTGTGCGATAAATTGGATGGAGTGGTCAACTCCAGGGGCATGTCCTTAGGTTATTTGGTCGAATGTATTGATATGTGTGCTTAATTTTCTTTTCTTTTTCCTGTTGACGTTGTGTTTGTTTTGAAGTGGTTATAGCCTGCTATGGTTCTGCGCAGTCGGCTGGGCTTTAAACAATAATAACAACAACAACAACAAAAAAGGCCACCCAGAACTTGTGTGTGTGTGGTGATGTGTAGGTCCCTGTACTCATGGATCTGATTCCTGTCAGTGATCATGTACATCACTTAAGTGTTGTGATCATTGTTGTCATATCGTCTGTAACTGGTCGCTGCAAAAGTTGGCGGATTGCCGATTGCTTGTTTGCTGGTTTGTTTGCTTATTTGTTTGACTTTGATCATTTGTACGTGATCGTACCATCAAGTTTGCCGAGAGAGAGAGAGAGAGAGAGAGAGAGAGAGAGAGAGAGAGAGAGAGTGTATATATATATATATATATATATGTGTGTGTGTGTGTGTGTGTGTGTGTGTGTGTGTGTGTGTGTGTGTGTGTGTGTGTGGTGTGGAGAAGAGAGAGGGGGGGGATCATATGTGGTTTGTTGTCATTACTGATTGAAAAAGTTTCAGTGTCTTAATAAAACCATCTCATTCTGAGTGTAAACAAACATTCAGGTATGTTGCGTAAAATAATTACAATGAAATCGGGTATGGTAATGGGGAAGTTCAGTTTGGCAAGGCCTTTACTGAAAACGTTTTATTGTCCGAAACAGGAAGACAGTATAGCTAACACCCTCCTCACCCCGCTAAACACTCCTTAACATTTTCCAAAGGAAATTGAATTATCATGTAAAAGATATCTTGCCGCCACAGGTCGCATAGTGTTCTAAATAGCTCGTAACCGCAGCATGTATTACGGTTTCTGTGTGAAACCAAAGATCAGCAAAACATTTCGTGTCTGTATAACTTTACCCATAGAAGGTTGAGCACACAGAGAAATTACCCATTCTAATAATGACACACACTTTACGTTACTCACTGATCAACGTTAATGTCGGCCACACAAAGAAATTGCCCATCCTGATATTGACACAAAGTTTATTCACAGAGCCACATGAAGGTTGGCAACACAGAGATTACCCACCCTAATATTGACACAGAGTTTACTCACAGAGCTATGTGAAGGTTGGCCACAAGAAAATTACCCATCTTGATATTGACACAAAGTTTGCGTCACTCACAGAACCATATGAAGGGTGGCCACACAAGAAAATTACCCATCTTAATACTGACACAAAATTTGCGTCACTCACAGAACCATATGAAGGGTGGCCACACAAGAAAATTACCCATCTTAATATTGACACAAAGTTTGCGTCACTCACAGAACCATATGAAGGGTGGCCACACAAGAAAATTACCCATCTTAATACTGACACAAAGTTTGCGTCACTCACAGAACTACACTAAGGTTGGCCACACAAGAAAATTACCCATATTAATACTGACACAAAGTTTGCGTCACTCACAGAACTACGTTAAGGCTGGCTACACACAAAAAATTACCCATCTTAATATTGACACAAATTTCACGTTACCTACAGAGTTACATCAAGGTACACCACACAAAGCAATTACGGATCCTGAATGATACAGAGTGGTCACCATAGTAGGTTAATGCAGACAGACACAGGATGGTCACCATAGTAGGTTAATGCAGACACAAGATGGTCACCATAGTAGGTTAAGGCAGACAGACACAGGATGGTCACCATAGATTAATGCAGACACAAGATGGTCACCATAGTAGGTTAATGCAGACAGACACAGGATGGTCACCATAGTAGGTTAATGCAGACAGACACAGGATGGTCACCATAGTAGGTTAATGCAGACACAGGATGGTCACCATAGTAGGTTAATGCAGACAGACACAGGATGGTCACCATAGTAGGTTAAGGCAGACAGACACAGGATGGTCACCATAGTAGGTTAAAGCAGACAGACATAGGATGGTCACCATAGTAGGTTAAGGCAGACACAGAATGGTCACCATAGTAGGTTAAGGCAGACAGACACAGGATGGTCACCATAGTAGGTTAAGGCGGACACAGGATGGTCACCATAGTAGGTTAAGGCAGACACAGGATGGTCACCATAGTAGGTTAAGGCAGACACAGGATGGTCACTATAGTAGGTTAAGGCAGACACAGGATGGTCACCATAGTAGGTTAAGGCAGGCAGACACAGGATGGTCACCATAGTAGGTTAAGGCAGCAGACACAGGATGGTCACCATAGTAGGTTAAGGCAGGCAGACACAGGGTGGTCACCATAGTAGGTTAAGGCAGACACAGGATGGTCACCATAGTAGGTTAAGGCAGGCAGACACAGGGTGGTCACTATAGTAGGTTAAAGCAGACAAGGATGGTCACCATAGTAGGTTAAGGCAGGCAGACACAGGTGGTCACTATAGTAGGTTAAAGCAGACAAGGATGGTCACCATAGTAGTTAAGGCAGGCAGACACAGGATGGTCACCATAGTAGGTTAAAGCAGACACAGGATGGTCACCATAGTAGGTTAAGGCAGACACAGGATGTCACCCTAGTAGGTTAAGGCAGACACAGGATGGTCACCATAGTAGGTTAAGGCAGCAGACACAGGATGGTCACTATAGTAGGTTAAGGCAGACACAGGATGGTCACCATAGGTAAGGCACGACACAGGATAGTCACTTAGTAGGTTAAGACAGACATAGGATGGTCACCACAGTAGGTTAAGGCAGACACGATGGTACAAGTAGTTAAGGCAGACACAGGATAGGTCACCACAGTAGGTTAAGGCAGACACAGGATGGTCACCACAGTAGGTTAAGGCAGACACAGGATGGTCACCACAGTAGGTTAAGGCAGACACAGGATGGTCACCACAATAGGTTAAGGCAGACACAGGATAGTCTACGTATTAGGTTAAGGCAGATAGAAAAACACAGGATGGTCACCATACGATTTAAACAGACGCCTGGGTGTCAACAAGAACTAAGGGAAACAGCTTGCTCACCAAATTGAAACATAATTACGGTTGGCGGGGTGATGGTGGTTGTGGTGGTGGTGGTGGTGGAAGGCGAGAACAACATCTGATCCACTGAATCCTAATGACGCTGCAACCCTATTCCATCTGACCACCCACAGTCACAACAGAGAAAAGATGAAACCGTACCGTAAGTATTACGCACTCTGTACCGTGAGTATGTGCAACGACGTTCCGTGCTCTGGACTTTGATGTTGATAGGAAAGGGTGGAAGTAGGGGTAGAGGGAGCTACATCAAGTGAAGATTGATACTGACAGATCTACAGTTAAGGTTAAGCGGTAAGAAGCGTCAGGTGTTCGTGATCTCTGGCAGACCACCCGCATGCTAGATCCCATCCTCACCTATTTAATGCCATGTTCCAGGCACAGGTCTTTGATGATGACATGTGGTGAGGGAAGGTGACAGGGAAAACGGGGCAGATATCAGGTGGACATGATCTCCGGCAGACCACCCGCAGACTGGGTCCCACCCACATTTGAACGTCGCTTTGTTCTGTGCACAGGTCTTTGATGACGACAACAGGTAGACAGGAAAGGTGGCAGGGAGGGTGGGGCCGGCATCAGGTAGATGTCCTTGTAGTTCAAAAGATCGCTAGCACTCTGGGTCCCTTCCTCACCTGTGTATTGTTTAGAGAACGTAGAGTTATGGCAGAGAACACAGAGTTATAGTAGAGAACACAGTGTTGAGAACACAGTGATGTAGAGAACACAGCGATTGGTAGAGAACACCATGATAGAACATAGGGAGATGGTAGAAAACACAGTGATGATAGAGAACGCAATGATGGTAGAGAACATAGAGTGATGGTGGAGAACACAGTGATGATAGAGAACACAGAGTGATGGTAGAGAACACAAAGTGATGGCAGAGAACATAGAGTTATGATAAAGGACACAGTTATGGCAGAGAACACATTGATGATAGAACAACACAGACTGATGGTAGAGAACATATAGTGCTGGTAGAGAACACAGTTATGATAGAGAACATAGAGTGATGTAGACAACAGAGTTATGGTAGAGAACATAGAGTTATGGTAGAGAACATAGTTATGATAGAGAACATAGAGTGATGGTAGAGGATATAGATATGATAGAGAACATAGAGTGATGGTAGAGAACACAGAGTTATAGAAGCGAACATAGAGTGATGGTAGATAGCCTAGAATGATGTTAGAGAACACAGAGTGATGGTAGAGGATATAGATATGATAGAGAACATAGAGTGATGGTAGAGAACACAGTGATGGTAGAGAACACAGTTGTAGTAGAGAACACAGATTAATGGTAGAGAACACAGAATTATAGTAGAGAACATAGAGTGATGGTAGAGAACACAGAATTATGGTAGAGAACACAGTGATGGTAGAGAACACAGTTATAGTAGAGAACACAGATTGATGGTAGAGAACACAGAATTATAGCAGAGAACATAGAGTGATGGTAGAGAACACAGAATGATAATAGAGAGCACAGAGTTACAGTAGAGAACACAGAGTGATGGTAAAGAACACAGAGTTATAGTAGAGAACACAGAGTGATGGTAAAGAACACAGAGTTATAGTAGAGAACACAAGAGTGATGGTAAAGAATACCGTGTTATAGTAAAGAACATAAGAGTGATGGTAGAGAACACAGAGTGATGGTAGAGAACACGGAGTGATGTAGAGAACATAGAGTGATGGTAGAGAACACAGAGTTATAATAGAGAACACAGAGTTATGGTACAGAACATAGAGTGATGGTAGAGAACACAGAGTTATAATAGAGAACACAAATTTTGGTACAGAACATAGAGTGATGGTGCAGAACACAGAGTGATGGTAGAGAACACACAGTTACAGTAGAGAACATAGAGTGATGGTAGAGAACATAGAGTGATGGTAGAGAACAAAGTAATTGTAAAAACACAGAGTGATGATAGAGAACACAGAGTAATTGTAAAGAACACAGAGTGATGGTAGAGAACACACAGTTACAGTAGAGAACATAGAGTGATGGTAGAGAACATAGAGTGATGGTAGAGAACAAAGTAATTGTAAAAAACACAGAGTGATGATAGAGAACACAGAGTAATTGTAAAGAACACAGATGTGATGATAGAGAACACAGAGTGATGGTAGAGAACATAGAGTGATAGTAGAGAACACAGAGTGATGGTAGAGAACAAAGTAATTGTAAAGAACACAGAGTGATGATAGAGAACACAGAGTAATTGTAAAGAACACAGGGTGATGGTAGAGAATACAGAGTGATGGTAGAAAACATAGAGTGATAGTAGAGAACACAGGGTGATGGTAGAGAATACAGAGTGATGGTAGAGAACATAGAGTGATAGTAGAGAACACAGAGTGATGGTAGAGAACATACAGTGACGGTAGAGAACATAGTTATGACAGAGAACATAGAATGATGGTAGAGAACATAGTTATGGTAGAGAACATAGTGATGGTAGAGAACACATAATGATCGTAGAGAACACAGAGTGAGAGTAGAGAACATAGAATTATGGTAGAGAACACAGTTATGGTAGAGAACGTAGATATGGCAGAAGAATTATGGTAGAGAACACAGTTACGGTAGAGAACGTAGATATGGCAGAGACCATACCTATTGTAGAGACAGAACATAGCTATGGTAGAGAGCAGATTTATAGCAGAGAACATTTTGCTGGCCTTTTGAACGTGTGTGTGTGTATGTGTATGTGTGTATTTGCGTGCGTGCGTGCGTGTGTGTGTATGTGAATGTGGGTGTTTGTGAGGACTCATTTGTCGGCCTCTTGAAGACAGCGATAAACAGGAACCTGAGCTGTGTGAGATCTACATCAAAGGGAGATAAGTATCTGTTGTTTGTTCCCAGCCGTAAGAAAAACGGGCGGGGGACACGATTAAGTGTGTGTGTGTGTGTGTGTGTGTGTGTGTGTGTGTGTGTGTGTGTGTGTGTGTGCTGTGTGTGTGTGCGTGTGCGTGTGCGTGTGCGTGTGCGTGTGTGCGTGTGCATGTGTGTGTGTGTGGTGTGTGTGTGTGTGCGTGTGTCTGTGTGCGTGTCTGTGTGCGTGCGTGTGCGCGCGCCCGCGCGCGTGTGTGTACGAGAAAGAGAGAATGTGTGTGTATGTATGTGTTGTGTGTGTGTGTGTGTGTGTGTGTATGCTTGTGTGTGTGTATTCGTGCGTGTGTGTGTGTGTATGCGTGCGTGCGTGTGTGTGTGTGTGTGTGTGTGTGTGTGTGTTTGAGTGATTGTGTGTGTGTGTGTGCGTGCATGCGTGTGGGTGTGTATGTGTGTGTGTGTGTGCGTGCGTGCGTGCATGTGTGTGTGTGTGCGCGCGCGCGCCCATGCACGCTTATATGTGTGTGCGTGTGTGCGTGCGTGCGCGCGCGTCTGTGTAATTAGACCTACAGAAAATCGTAAACTGTAAAGAACTTTCAGCTTAATAATCGGCGCAATGTAATCGTCCATTGATTATTATTATTATTATCATTATTATTATTTCATCATCATCATCATCATCATCATCATCATCATCATCATCACATCATCATCATCATCATCATCATCACCATCATCATTATTATTATTATTTCCTGCTGTTCATCTGTATGTGTTGTTCGAGCTGTGTGCCCAGTTTCAGTTTGCAGGGGTATGATTGCATTCCGACATGCAGACTGCTGGTGGTTTGTAATGATATAATGGTCGACTGGTTCAGATAACAGGCATTCCGTCATGGCTCCAGGCAAGTAGTGATAACCACACTCATAGACAACATGAAAGGAACAGAAAACGATAATATTAATAACACTCGTGCGAAAAAATTAAAAATTAGTCGGTATATTTATTTTTTCCTCTTATCATTCCGACATGCTCCCATAGCATGGTATTGATAGCTTGAAAGGTAACACAATACCTATCTCAAAAGAGCATGAAACGACAATATTAGCGGGAGAGATTAGAAATCTTATTTATTCATTATTTCTGTGTTCATTATTTATTTATTTATACTTTCCATTCCGACATGCCCTTGGCCAGGAATTGACTCTAAACTATGATAGAATATGTGGGTTTTATTTTTGTTTATGTATTTATTATTTTTTTTGCTGGCCATATTCTGCACCGCTACTGTGTCAGTCAATACCCCTACATAGCTCACACCTGCTCACCAACACACCTCCAAACATACCGACACTGAGGTGACCATGAGAGACCCCGCCGTAGGGATGCCGGGGGCGATTTTAGTGTGAATAGTTTCCACATTTTCTGGAAATTGTGTGCCAGAGATTTCCTCTTTTCTGTCACTGTCTTTGTTTCTTTCTTGCCCCTTTGCTTTCTGTCATTTCTTCCTATCATTTTCTGCCTTGCTGGTCCATTTTATCTGTATGTGTTCTGTAAAGCCTTTCATGATTTCTGTTTTTTCCCGTCTTAGAAATTGCGATGCGCGGAAGCAATTCTAGGTAATTTAGACCAGTTTTTGTAATTTTTTCAAGCGTACTTAGTTATGCTTATACATTTGTATTGAGGTTTGTTTTTCTAAACACCCTGGTGTATGGGTGGAATGGTCGACGCCAGGAACACATTCTTAGATTATATGCGCAAATACATTGAGATGTGTAAGTAATTTTCTTTTCTGCGTGTGTGTGTGTGTGTGTGTGTGTGTGTGTTGTGTGTGTGTGTGTGTGTGTGTGTGTGTGTGTGTGTGTGTGTGTGTGTGTGTGTGTGTGTGTGTGTGTGTGGTGTGATGTGAGCTTTTTCCAAGATCAACGAGGTGCTGTGTGTTTTGAGCTGGGTATAGCCCTGATATGGTTCTGTACAGTCGGCTGGACGCGCACGGACGAGCCAGCACACTGCACACACACACATACACACTCATTCTCAAACACAAACGCGTACGCGTATCCCTCTCCCACGCACAACACATACATGCACATACATGACAATGACAGGAGACTTTAATGTTTTGAATGTTAGAAGTTATGGGCCAAGTGTCTATAAATCTCCCTTAAACCTTGTTGTTGTTAATGTACACCTATGGCCAGAACTAAAACCAGAAAGAGAATCAGAAGAGAAATAACAGACGCGGAATAAAAGATAAGGATTCTTGGGACTGGCTGAGTTGAAAGATGAGAACGGATGTTTTTAAGACTGTCTGAAGTCAACCAAGTTGTATAAACAGGATGGCGAATGTCTTCTTGATACACTAGTAAACACATTGGGCTAAAGGTGAGACGAACCTTCTCCAAAGGTTTCCCCATGGGGATGCCAGGGGTTCTTTCAATATAAATATTATCCCCACCTTCTGGAAATTGTCTGCTAGAAATTTAATCTTTGCTGTCACTCTCGCTGTTCCTGACTTGTTCTTTTGTTTTCATTTATCTTGTCCCTTATCATTTTCTGCCTTGCTGGATCTGTCATCTCGATGTTTTCCATAAAGTCTTTCATACATTCTGTAAGGACTGACAATTGGGTATTGCATCTGTAGCTTACAGAAATGCAAACTGCTTAGGTACTATAGGTCAGTTTTATGTATATTTTTATGTACTTAGTTATGCATTTATGTTCAGTTTTTTTCAGTTCCCCTTGATATACAGTCCGTAGAATGGCCAACGCCAGAGGCAGATCCTTAGATTATATGTGTGAATGCAGTGATATGTGCACTGAAATTTTCGTTTCCAGTTTTCCCTTCTTAAGGGGCATTGACAAATAAAAACAAAAAAAAAACAAAAAAAAAACAACAAAAAAAAAAAAAGAGAGAGAGAGAGAGAGAGAGAGAGAGAGAGAAAGTGTGTGTGTGTGGTGTGTGGTGTGTGTGTGTGTGTGGTGTGTGTGTGTGTGTGGTGTGTGTGGTGTGTGTGTGTGTGTGTGTGTGTGTGTGTTTCTTTGCCCTGGTATGGCTCTGAGCATTCGACCGGGCTTTAAACACAAATAGTAAAATAATGATGATGATAATGATGATGATTATGATGATCATACCACTACCACTACTACTACTACTACATCTGCTAATAATAATAATAATATAATGTTAATAATAATAATATAATAATAATGATGATAACAATAATAATAATAAATCTCCAACGGGAATAGATGTTACATAGCCGTAATCCGTTTCGAAGGATACGGCGATAAAAAAAAAAAGTAAGAATCTGTTCTGTAGAAAAGGATATCAGTATTATGCATTTCAATAACACAACGTACGTAGTTTTACTGACATAACCTGTTCTAAAAATACATCCGCGTGCGAATGCTTGAGTACAAGAACGTGTGCACAAGCATGTGCTTGAGAGGGAGGAGTGGTTGCATATGTCTGTGATTTGTTGTCTAAACTGGGCGTTATTCTTCAGGCCGTTCCCTGTTTACTGTCTTCTTTTACAGTTTGACATCTTTCCTGCTGCACCTGTTGCCCTGTTGTCACCTCTTGATATTTAAAGTGTGTGTGTGTGTGTGTGTGTGTGTGTGTTCGTTCGTTGCTTGATTTAACGTCTTTTCACTATAAGTGATATTAGAGGGTGTGTGTGTGTGTGTGTGTGTGTGTGTGTGTGTGTGTGTGTGTGTGTGTGTGTGTGTGTGTGTGTGTTTTGTGTGTGTGTGTGTGTTGTGATATGTGTGTTTGTGTGTGTGTGTGTGTGTTGTGTGTGTGTGTGTGTGTGTGTGTGTGTGTGTTGTGTGTGTGTTTACAGTTTGACATCTTTCCTGTTGCATTGTTGCCCTGTTGTCACTTCTTGATACTTAAAGTGCTACTCTCTCTGTCTCTGTCTCGTCTGTCTGTCTGTCTGTCTCTCTCCCTCTCTCTCTCTGTCTCTCTCTCTGTCTCTCTGTGTAGAAAATGTCCATAAAGAATCGTCAGTTATTGACAAAGAGATTCGTAGCTAATTTGAACGATTGTTCACAGCTGTTTTTTTTTTTAACTGTTATCGACTGCAAGTTGTTGAGTGCTGAAATCTTAGAGTGAATGATTGTCATGTTTTATTGTCTGTCTTGTTCTGAGTCACGCTTCAGCTTGTGGGTGGACCAACTTTACATTGACGAGAGACCAACATTGGTTTTAAGAGAGACCAGCATTGGTTTTGAGGAAAGACCAACTTTGATTTGATGAGAGGTGGGGGGTGGGGCGACTCTGTCATGTGAGACGAGTTCATACAGAATAGCTGGTTGTGCTGTGAGTCAGACCTTTAATAATTATTATTGTTTGTTTATTTACTTTATACATATGTTCCTTTTTTGAAGGTGAGATACATACATACGCATGTCATTTACATGTAACCAGGATTGTTTCACTGGTAGGTTGATGAAATACCGGTATAAGATATGGACTAGGTAAAACATAGCTTAGGTAGGGCCTCAGGACCTGGTCAGCTCATGGGTTTATGTGCAGGCTTAAGGCTCGTGCCTTGATCACCATACACTTGGCACTGTGACCTTAGTGCATATGGAATTCATTCTGAGCGCGGAGACGTCATCTTGAGAAACTGAAACTGAGGAGAGACCAACGTTGCTCCATGACAGCATCCAGTTTTTGATGTGACATAGAACACAAAATACAGACTAGAGGTCACGTAAAATACAATGGTACTGTCTTGAGATCAAAGAGAACACGAAGTGAGATCACGGAGAACACAAAGTACAGACTTAAAGGTCACATAGAACATATAACGTAGTCTTGAAGTCAGAGGACACAAAGTACAGTCTTAAAGGTCACATAGACCACACAGCGTAGTCTTGAAGTCAGAGGACACAAAGTACAGCCTTAAAGGTCACATAGACCACACTAGCGTAGTCTTGAAGTCAGAGGACACAAAGTACAGTCTTAAAGGTCACATAGAACCACACAGCGTAGTCTTGAAGTCAGAGGACACAAAGTACAGTCTTAAAGGTCACATAGAACACTAGCGTAGTCTTGAAGTCAGAGGACACAAAGTAAGCTAAGTCACATAAACAGCGTGTCTTGAAGTCAGAGGACACAAAGTACAGCCTTAAAGGTCACATAGACACACAGGTCAATAGAACACTACAGCGTAGTCTTGAAGTCAGAGGACACAAAGTACAGCCTTAAAGGTCACATAGACACACAGCGTATCTTGAAGTCAGAGGACACAAAGTACAGCCTTAAAGGTCACATAGACCACACTGCGTAGTCTTGAAGTCAGAGGACACAAAGTACAGTCCTTAAAGGTCACATAGAACACATAGCGTAGTCTTGAAGTCAGAGGACACAAAGTACAGTCTTAAAGGTCACATAGAACACATACGTAGTCTTGAAGTCAGAGACACAAAGTACAGCTTAAAGGTCACATAGACACACGCGTACTTGAAGTCAGAGACACAAAGTACAGCCTTAAAGGTCACATAGACACATAGCGTATTTGAAGTCAGAGGACACAAAGTACAGCCTTAAAGTCACATAGAACACATAGCGTATCTTGAAGTCAGAGGACACAAAGTACAGCCTTAAAGTCACATAGACCACAGCGTAGTCTTGAAGTCAGAGGACACAAAGTACAGCCTTAAAGGTCCAACTCATAGAAGAACACAAGCGCTTAGTCAATGAACCTCGTAGATGACACAAAAGTACAGCCTTAAAGGTCACATAGAACACATAGCGTAGTATTGAAGTCAGAGGACACAAAGTACAGTCTTAAAGGTCACATAGAACACATAACGTAGTCTTGAAGTCAGAGGACACAAAGTACAGCCTTAAAGGTCACATAGACCACACAGCGTAGTCTTGAAGTCAGAGGACACAAAGTACAGCCTTAAAGGTCACATAGAACACACAGCGTAGTCTTGAAGTCAGAGGACACAAAGTACAGTCTTAAAGGTCACATAGACCACACAGCGTAGTCTTGAAGTCAGAGGACACAAAGTACAGTCTTAAAGGTCACAAAAACACAAAGTACTACTTGGCTTCACACAGAACACAAGGTACAGTCTAGAGGTCATATAACACAAAGCACAGTCTTGAAGGACATAGAACACAAAGTACAGTCTTGAAGGTCATAGAACACAAAGTACAGTCTTAAAGGTCACAGAACACAAAGAGAGTCTTAAAGGTCACAGAATACAAAGTACAGTCTTAAAGGTAACAACACAAAGTACAGTCTAGAGGTCACAGAACACAGAGTACAGTCTTAAAGGTCACATAGAACACAAAGTACATTCTTTCTGTCACAGAGAATACAAAGTACAATCTTAAAGGTCATGTAGAACACAAAGTACAATCTAGAGGTCACAAAGTATACAAAGTACGGTCTACCGGTCACAGAGTCTTAAAGGTCACGTAAAACACAAAGTAAGTCTTAAAGATCACATAGAACACAAAGTACAGCCTTAAAGGTCCCACAGAACAAAAGCACGGCCTTGCAGTCACATACAACGCAAAGTACAGTCTTGCAGTCATATAGAACGCAAACCACAGTTTTGCAGTCATAGAATAATAGAAAGTACAATCTTAGAGGTCACTAGAATACAAAGTACGGTCCTAAACTTCACATAGAACACAAAATGCAATCTTAAACATCACCGAGAACACAACGTTTAGTCTAGAGGTCACATAGGATACACAGTACAGTCTAGAGGTCTTACAGAACACAAAGTACAGTCTCAAATGTCACGTGGAACACAAAGTAGTCTTAAAGGTCACACGAAACACAATGTACAGTCTTAAAGGTCACTTGGAATACAAAGTACATTCTTAAAGGTCACAGAAAACACAAAGCACGGTAATTACAAGTTAAGGTCCAAGTAATTGTGGTGCTATATAATTACAGGTAAAGTACAGCGACATACATGATAAAAGGCTGTGACAAACAGTGAAGGCTAAGTGATGAGAAATGAAGGCTAACTGATTTGCAATGAAGCGTAAAATTTTAGGCTGTGTGATTAGCAGTGAAGGCTAAAAGGCTGTGTGATTAGCAATGGAGGCTCAAAGGCTGTGTTAATAGCTATGAAAAGTACGAAGACTGCAGAGTCTGCAGACAATGGTTGCTGACTGGGCCGTGTCTGAATGGAGAATGTCCATTCGTCGTCTGTTACCATTGGTTCGGGCATGTTAACGATTCTCACGCTGTGTTCAAAGCGTGGGGCTAAAGAAGACAGAGACAGGCTAGTTGTGTAGAGTCGGCCACCCGCCTACCTGTCTGATTGCACGGCTTTCACCCTGATTGGGGTTGTACTGTCTGAGTGGGGGTACTTGACCTTGTTCACTGTTACTGAAGGCAAAGTAGGTGTTGTCCTCCTGACGCTGACCCAGAAACTAGATGAAGTCTATACCATCTCATTCCCCAAGGACCTCGGGGTTATGGGGTACCGTTTAGCTGTTGTCTGAAGCACAGTGTGATTAAGTGGGGTGAAAGGAAAAGGGTGATGACAGTTAACTAGACATGACAGTTATAGCAAACTTACGGTGGTTTACACGTCTGCCGACTGTAGTGACTTGAACGGAACAGGTCCATTTCTCGTCTGTTAAAAGTGGTCGGATTGGCTCGGGCATGTTAACGATCCCCAATCTTTTTTTTTTAAACTGCTTACGATAATTGCCGTGTGCACTGAAATGCCTTTCACCAGCCATCACATAAACGCTGGCATGGTTTTTCTTGTACAGCTCTACATCTCTACTCTTGACACTGGCTGTGTTTCACTAGTTTTTTCTTTCCTCTATTCTTGTGTAAACTGGAATAGCAATAATCATCATGTGTTCCGCCTTACCGCCGCCTGGCTCCTTGTTTCTTCTGTCTTCTGTTCCAGCTGTTTTCATTTGTTCTTTTTGCGCTGGCTGTTTTTAGTTGTTCTCTTTGTGCTGGCTGTTTTGTCTGTTATGTTCTTTTCAAACTGTTTTAGCTGTTCTTTTTTGCCGGCTGTTTTGTCTGTTCTTCTCAAACTGTTTTTAGCTGTTCTCTTTTTGCTAACTGTTTTGTCTGTTATGTTCTTCTCACACTGTTTTTAGCTGTTCTCTTTTTGCTGGCTGTTTTGTCTGTTATGTTCTTCTCACACTTGTTTTTAGCTGTTCTCTTTTTGCTAGCTGTGTTTTGTCTGTTATGTTCTTCTCACACTGTTTTTAGCTGTTCTCTTTTTGCTGGCTGTTTTGTCTGTTATGTTCTTCTCACACTGTTTTTAGCTGTTCTCTTTTTGCTAGCTGTTTTGTCTGTTATGTTCTTCTCACACTGTTTTTAGCTGTTCTCTTTTTGCTGGCTGTTTTGTCTTTTCTTCTCAAACTGTTTTTAGCTGTTCTCTTTTTGCTGGTGGCTGATTTTAGTTATATTTGGATTGGCTCTTTTTCTGTCTTGTCTTCTGAATCATCTATTTTTGACTTTTTTGGTTGTTGTTGTGCCGGCTGTTCTTCATTTCTTCTTCCCTGACTTCTTTTCATGTTGTGTGTGGTGTGTCTCTCTTTAACGGTCCATTCGCTTGTCTTGTCTGTACAGCTTCTTCCGTTGGCTCCCTGTCATTTTGCTGTAGCCACAGGCAGTGAAGAGTATCAGGCTTACGTTGTGACCCCCCCCCTTCTCTCTCTCTCTCTCTCCATGAAGCACTTCTTACATACTTACACACATGTATACATGGTAAACATATTCAGAAAGTTGATGATGTGCGCTGGAGTGTGGTCACGCTTCAAATGATCTGTCTGGTGGTCTGATGAAAGATGTGGTTTTGGCAAAGTCATCTTTGTTGCTTCAGAACTGTTGTTCCCAGTTACCCCGTTATACACTGCTCCTCATTTTTATTTCTGAGCAGTGGTCTAAACTGCAGAACGTGCTGTGGAGACTGGTCCTATCTGGTGAAGACTTTAGTCTGTGTGAGACAACCGTACTGGTACATGTGTTGGAGACGGTGGTCCTATCTGGTAAAGACTTTTGTCTGTATGAGACAGCTCTACTGGGTACATATGTTGGAAACTGTGGTCCTGTCTGGTAAGGACATTTGTCTGTGTGAGACAGCCCTATTGGGTACATATGTTGGAGACTGTGGTCCTGTCTGGTAAGGACATTTGTCTGTGTGAGACAGCCCTACTGGGTACATGTGTTGGAGACTGTGGTCCTGTCTGGTAAGGACATTTGTCTGTGTGAGACAGCCCTACTGGGTACATATATGTTGGAGACTGTGGTCCTGTCTGGTAAAGACTTTTGTCTGTGTGAGACAGCCCTATTGGGTACATATGTTGGAGACTGTGGTCCTGTCTGGTAAGGACATTTGTCTGTGTGAGACAGCCCTATTGGGTACATGTGTTGGAGACTGTGGTCCTGTCTCTGGGTACATATGTTGGAGACCATGATCTTGTCTGGCACGGACATTTGTTTGTAACGGGAAATTGATGTATTCTGTGCATTTCGTAACTAACAGTATAATTGAAGAATAAAAGAAAAGAAATACAGCAAATGAATAATTCCTTACTATCAATCTTTGCTTACCCCCAAAAAGCAAAGCAAAGAAAGAAAAAGACTTAGCAAAGAAAACAAAAGAAAGAAAGAAAGAAAACGAAAAACAACCGGCCCAAAACAACACTAAAAACAAAAGCAGACCAAAAATAACACAAAGAACCCCCAAAACAGATGTAGCAGGACTAGTGAGTGCAGCAGTAAAGGAAGTCAGGTCATTGGAGCCTGTACCTATATAGCCAGCAGCTGTTCACTGTTACACCACTGGCCTCTTAACACCACGACCACCCCACCCCCCTTTCCCACCCCTTTTCAGTCTTTGCACTGTTCAGTGGTATGTTGTAAGGAATGAGAATAACGCCTTACCCATCTTTTTGTACTTTTAACCCTTTACATCCTTCACTCCCGTAACAGTGGTATGTTGTAAGGAATGAGAATAACGCCTTACCCATCTTTTGGTACTTTTAACCCTTTACATCCTTCACTCCAGTAACAGTGGTGTGTTGTAAGGAATGGAAATAACGCCTTACCCATCTTTCGGTACTCTTAACTCTTTACACCCTTCACTCGAGTAATGGTGGTGTGTTGTAAGGAATGAGAATAACGTCTTACCCATCTCTTTTGTACTTTAACCCTTTACATCCTTCACTCCAGTAACAGTGGTGTGTTGTAAGGAACGAGAAAAACGCCTTACCCATCTTTTTGTACTCTTAACTCTTTACATCCTTCACTCCAGTAACAATGGTGTGTTGCAAGAATGAGAATAACGCCTTACCCATCTTTTGGTACTTTTTAAACCGTTTACATCCTTCACTCCAGTAACAGTGGTGTGTTGTAAGGAATGAGAATAACGCCTTACCATCTTTTTGTACTCTTAACTCTTTACATCCTTCACTCCAGTAACAATGGTGTGTTGCAAGGAATGAGAATAACGCCTTACCCATCTTTTGGTACTTTTTAACCGTTTACAGCCTTCACTCCAGTAACAGTGGTGTGTTGCAAGGAATGGAAATAACGCCTTACCCATCTTTTTGTACTCTTAACCTTTTACATCCTTCACTCCAGTAACAGTGGTGTGTTGTAAGGAATGGGAATAACACTTTACCCATCTTTTTTGTACTCTTTAACCCTTTACATCGTACACCCTGTCCATCCACTCGCTTTCTGCTGGAAGTTGTTTTGATAGAGTGAGAAAGTGAACGGGTTGAATATTGTAATGGTGAAACACCCGTTTTTCGTCTTTTTGTACTGATGTATGTTGTAGTGTAGTTCTTGAATGTTATATAGAACCAATACTGTTGTACGGTTGTGAGGCGTGGACAGTCAACAAGCAAAGCCAGAACAAGATTGAGGCAGCCAAGATGTGGTTTCTAAGAAGAATGTTTAGAGTTCCATGGACAGCAAAGAAAACAGACGAGACAGTCTTGATGGAGGCAGACACAAGTAGATCATTCATAAGGAAGACTAGGAAGAGACAGGTAATATTTATAGGCCATTTTATGAGAATAGGGGAATTGGAGCACCTGGTCACAATGGGAAAGCTGGAGGGAAAGAGAGCACCAGGTAGAACCAGGGAGAAGATCCTAGACGGACTTGCAGAGTAGCTGAAAACAAGGAGGGTGGAAGAGATGCTTGAGGCAACAAGAGATAGAGACAGATGGAAGTCCATGATCGCCAACGCCATGTGGCAAGGCACCTGATGATGATGATGCTGCTGCAGTGTACATATTGTTAGGCACCGTTTTGTGTCGTCTGTTTTTCAGTCTTCATAAAAAGGGATATTTTTGTTCATGTTGACCAAAGCTGTTTCTAGATGAATCTTAATCTGTTTTGAAGATTTTCTCAGCTGTTTGTGGATGACTCTGTACTAATTTTGGGGCGACAGTGTACATAATTGTGGAATTGTGAACACAGAACTTTGGAAGTCATGATGACAAGGTCAAGGTCAGACAAATAAAAACGAGTCTAAAGTTGGGACTTTTTGGAAAAAAATAGTTGTGTAAGCGGCAATTTCTTCGCAATTTGTGACAAATTCTACATAATCCAAAACAAGTGTGACTGCCCGCGTCCAAGCAAACAGGAACCAGAAAAAAAAACACGAAAGAAGAATACGAACGCGTATTTAATACAATAAGACAAGACAGGCAGGGAAGTTTAAGTCTTTTTCTCATAATTTTTGTATCTGGTGTTTGTTTGTTTGTAATCTTACGCTTGACAAAAGCCAGTTGGCCGAAAATTTGCGCCTGTCTTGTCTTATTGTATTAGATACGGGTACGTATTCTTCTTTCGTGTTTTTTTCTGGTTCCAATCTCTACAGTATTTTCGTTGTTGTGATAATATACCATTGCCTTGGCTTCACGTCACTCTTTCTGTCATCCGATGCTTACAATACGTACATTGTTTACCCTGTTGTAACAGTCTACCATAGTCCTCGCTTCACGTCACTGTCTACGTCATCTGACGCTTACAATATGTACTTTGTTTTCCCTGTTGTAACAGTCTAACATAGTTCTCGTTTCACGTCACTGTCTACGTCATCTGATGCTTCTTCAAGGTCAGAGTTACCTTGAGAAGTACAAAATCCGGATTTTGTGATGGGAGGTGAAAACATAGTGAATGTATAGAATGGCTTGTATGACTGAAGAAGACCATGATTCCCTCTCTGATCCACCCATGGCGGTATTAGTCACCTTGCTTTAAGGAAAGAGAGGGATGCAGAGGGAGAGGGAATTTGTTCAAAAGGGATTCATTGCACTTGGCCAATTCCACTGTGCTCCACCCAAATCTACGAACAATTATCTGGTAGACTCCCTGAACCTGCGCAAAACTCTACGCGCCGGCAAGGTCTTGAAATTGGGAGGTGGGATGGTGGTGGTGGAAGAGGTTTTTGAAACCACTAAGCTGATACCACCAGAATGATCGAAACAGTAAGATGGGCAGCCAACAGGTCAGTGGACTTATTAAACACTAAGCTAACACTACCAGAATGATGGAAACAGTAAGATGGGCAGCCAACAGGTCAATGGACTTATGAAACACTAAGCTGACACCACCAGAATGATGGAAACAGTAAGATGGGCAGTAAACAGACCAGTTTTTACTGTTTCAGGCTGGGGTTGAACTCGAGACATCGGCATATCTTGAGTCCATGGCTTTATCATAAGAATCGAACAACCCGCAGAGAGAGAGAGAGAGAGAGAGAGAGAGAGAGAGAGAGAGAGAGAGAGAGAGAGAGAGAGAGAGGAGAGAGAGAGAGAGAGAGAGAGAGAGAGAGAGAGAGGAGAATCAGACACAGAGAGACGGAGAGAGAGTGGGTGGGTGGGTGAAGATGAAGAGAGTGGTAAAGGAAAGGGATCGATGTATTTTGAAGTTTGATAGGAGACAAATACTATCTGACAATACACTGTATGTTATGTGAGGGTGGTTCATTGTTTGATAGGAGACAAATACTGTGTGACATTACACTGTGTATTATGTGAGGGTGTCTGACAATACACTGTATGTTATGTGAGAGTGGTTCATTGTTTGATAGGAGACAAATACTGACATTACACTGTGTATTATGTGAGGGTGTCTGACAATACACTGTATGTTATGTGAAGGTGGTTCATTGTTTGATAGGAGACAAATACTGTGTGACATTACACTGTGTATTATGTGAGGGTGTCTGACAATACACTGTATGTTATGTGAAGGTGGTTCATTGTTTGATAGGAGACAAATACTGTGTGACATTACACTGTATGTTATGTGAGGGTGTCTGACAATACACTGTATGTTATGTGAAGGTGGTTCATTGTTTGATAGGAGACAAATACTGTCTGACATTACACTGTATGTTATGTGAGGGTGTCTGACAATACACTGTATGTTATGTGAAGGTGGTTCATTGTTTGATAGGAGACAAATACTGTGTGACATTACACTGTATGTTATGTGAGGGTGTCTGACAATACACTGTGTATTATGTGAGGGTGTCTGACAATACACTGTATATTATGTGAGGGTATCTGACAATACACTGTATATTATGTGAGGGTGGTTCATTGTTTGATAGGAGACAAATACTGTGTGACATTACACTGTATGTTATGTGAGGGTGTCTGACAATACACTGTATGTTATGTGAAGGTGGTTCATTGTTTGATAGGAGACAAATACTGTGTGACAATACACTGTATGTTATGTGAGGGTGGTTCATTGTTTGATAGGAGACAAATACTGTCTGACATTACACTGTGTATTATGTGAGGGTGTCTGACATTACACTGTGTATTATGTGAGGGTGGTTCATTGTTTGATAGGAGACAAATACTGTGTGACAATACACTGTATATTATGTGAGGGTGGTTCATTGTTTGATAGGAGACAAATACTGTGTGACAATGCACTGTATATTATGTGAGGGTGGTTCATTGTTTGATAGGAGACAAATACTGTGTGACAATGCACTGTATATTATGTGAGGGTGGTTCATTGTTTGATAGGAGACAAATACTGTCTGACAATACACTGTATATTATGTGAGGGTGGTTCATTGTTTGATAGGAGACAAATACTGTCTGACAATACACTGTATATTATGTGAGGGTGGTTCATTGTTTGGTAGGAGACAAATACTGTCTGACATTACACTGTATATTATGTGAGAGTGGTTCATTGTTTGATAGGAGACAAATACTGTCTGACAATACACTGTATATTATGTGAGAGTGGTTCATTGTTTGATAGGAGACAAATACTGTGTGACAATACA
>JAPXFY010000017.1:55669972-55729972 GCA_030674185.1 Monoplex corrugatus
CTTGGTCACGGTAACCTTACTTCAGCTCTCCGTCGAGAAGCACGTTTGGAAATGGCTGTCTTCCATACAGGTAACGTGTTCTGTCCAATAAGGCTGGTATTTGAAGAGCAGCAACTCTACACTTGGCAAGACACACAGTTTCAAAACATTAAGGTAGGACTCGTGATCTTGCCAGGTGATGTTACGGATTTTGCGCAGACATCTCTGGTGGAACAGGTCCAGCTGGTAACTGTGTCATCGGTAGGTATGGAGGTCTGGCAGCTGTACACAAGGGCTCTGTATCAACAGTTATCGGCTTATGGGCCTTTGGTTTATACTGAGGGACAGCCAGCTAGTGTGTGTTCTTCTCTTATCACACATCGCCTGCCGTGTTTTCTCTCTCGTATAAAAACACATGTCACTGCTTATCAGGCTCTTATCATGCACCTTGTTGTGTGTGTACATATGTGTGCGTGTGTTTGTGTGCGCGTGCGTGTGTGTGTTTGTGTCTGTGTGTGTGTGTGTGTGTCTGTGTGTGTGTGTATGTGTGTATGTATGTATGCATGTGTGTGTGTGTGTGTGTGTGTATGTGTATGTGAGACGGAAGGGGGGGGGAGGGGATGATGAAGAGGAGCGTCAGCCAACACCCGTTATCAGTAACGGTCTTGTAGAATTGCTGGCGTGTTCCATTCTCTTCACAAAACATCCGTCACTGTATTTATCACTCTGATATATACATTTCACGTATTATGGGAGTCCCTTGTTTTCGGAAAAACGTTGAAGCTATTTATGAGTTTCTTATCGTTAACTTAGTCTTCTGAAACATACGTCAATGTTTGTCTGAAAATACAAATCAGTATTTGCCTGAAAACACACGTCTACCGAAAGATGGCGTCACAATATTTTGTTGAAAACACACGTCAATATTTGTCTTGTTCTGAAAAAAAACACATCAATTGTACCGAAAACACACGATTAGTAATTGTCTGAAAACACATGTATTTATTTGAAAAACACACGTAATTGTTTGAAAACACACGTCAGTATTTGTCTGAATACACACGTGTACTGAAAACACGTCACAATATTTGTATGAAAACGCGTCAGTATTTGTCTGAAAACACACATCACAATATTTGTCTGAAAACACACGTCAGTATTTGTCTGAAGAGTCACGTCACAGTATTGGTCTGAAAACACACGTCAGTATATTTGTCTGGAAACACACGTCAGTATTTGTCTGAAAACACACTCAGTATTTGTCTGAAAACACACGTGCAGTAATTTGCTGAAAACACACTTCACATATTTTTGAAAGCACACTTCACAATATTTGTCTGAAAACACACTTCACAATATTTTGTTGAAAACCACTTCACAATATTTGTCTAAAACCACTTCACAATATTTGTCGAAAACCACCACTTTCGAAACATACTTGTCTGAAAACACGTCACTATATTTGTCTGAAAACACACGTCAGTATTTGTCTGAAAACACACTTCACTATATTTGTCTGAAAACACAGTCAGTATTTGTCTGAAAAACACACTTCAATATTTTCTGAAAACACATTACCAAAATTTGTCTGAAAACACGTCAGTATTTATCTGAAAACATATGTCAATGTCTGTCTGAAAACACACATCAATATATGTCTGAAAACACACATCAATATATGTCTGAAAACACACGTCAGTATTTGTGTGAAAACATACGTCACTATATTTGTCTGAAAACACACTTCACAATATTTGTCTGAAAACACACTTCACAATATTTGTTCGAAAACACACTTCAAAATTGTCTCTATTCTGAAAACACACGTCAGTATTTGTCTGAAAACACACTTCACATATTTGTCTGAAAACACGTCAGTATTTGTCTGAAAAACACATTCAATATTTTCTGAAAACAACTTCAATATTTGTCTGAAAACACATCAATTTTGTCTGAATACACATGTCAATTTGTCTGAAAACATCATCATCAATATTGTCTGAAAACACACGTCAGTATTTGTTCTGAAAACACACATCAATTGTTGAAAACACACTCCATATTTGTCTGAAACACTCACCACAATATTTGTCTGAAAACACACGTTCAGTATTTGTCTAAAAACTACGTCAGTATTTGTCTGAAAACACACGTACAATATTTGTCTGAAAGACACGTCAGTATTTGTCTGAAAACACTAATATTTGTCTGAAACTACGTCAGTATTGTCTGAAAACAACGTCAGTATTTGTCTGAAAACACACTTCAAATATTTGTCTGAAAACACACTTTCAATATTTGTCTGAAAAACATTCAATTATCTGAAAAACACGTCAGTATTTGTCTGAAAACACATGTACAATATTTCTGAAAACACGTCGTATTGTTTGAAAAACATGTCATATTTATCTGAAAAACCAAACCTTTCAGTATTTGTCTGAAAAACACATCAATATTTGTCTGAAAACACACGTCAGTATTGTCTGAAAACACCGTCACAATATTAAAAAACAACGTCAGTATTTTGTTCTGAAACCCTCATGCGTCTATTTCCTCTGAAAACAAGTTGCACAAGATTATTTGTCTGAACCACTTACTGTGTATTTTTTCTGAAAATGTATGTTATCGTGTTTCGTCGAAAACACACGTCAGTATTTGTCTGAAAACACACGTCACAATATTTGTCTGAAAGCACACGTCAGTATTTGTCTGAAAACACACGTCAATATTTGTCTGAAAAACACACGTCAATATTTGTCTGAAAACATACATCTACTGAAAACACACGCCAGTAATTGTCTGAAAACACATGTAATTATCTGAAAACACGCGTAATTGTTTGAAAACACACGTCAGTATTTGTCTGAAAAAAACCCAAACCATGTCAGTATTTGTCTGAAAACACGTCAATATTTATCTGAAAACACACGTCAGTATTCATCGGAAAACACACGTCAATATACAAAAACAGACGCCAATATTTATCAGTCTCTGATGTGCCCCCTCTGCATGGCGTTTTCTCTCATCCCTCCCCATCTTGAGAGAAGCAAGTTAGCAGCAATGATCGTTTTATTACCTGTCTGATCCCCTTTACTGTGTCTTTTTCTCTCTGATAGAAATGTATTTTGTTATCGCCGTTATCGGACCTGGAGATGTTTTGGTAGTAGTGTATTGGTGATATCTTTGCAGTATTTTATGTTTTCTTTTTTTTCTGTTTTTTTACCTTTGTTCCTTCCATTCATTTCTTTATATATGTATTTTTCATGTAGGTATGCGTATATGTGTTTTTCGTGTGTGTGTATATATATATATATATATATATATGTGTGTGTGTGTGTGTGTGTGTGTGTGTGTGTGTGTGTGTTATACATATATACACATACATATATGTATATATATGTGTGTACATATATACACATACATATTAGTATATATATATATATATAATATATATAATGTATGTATGTATGTATGTGTCTGTCTGCCTGTCTACTTGCATGCGTGGATATAGGTATAGATGCCTTTTATATGTGTGTATGGTCTCAGACACAGAAGCGCATATTCATTCTGCCGAACACATAGTTACCTCCTCCTCACTTGTTACATCCGCTTTACCCTATGCTTTATCTCCCCTCCATTCTCTGTGTGTGTGATTGTGTGTGTGTGTGTGTGATAGTGTGTGTGTGTGTGTGTGTGTGTGTGTGTGTGTGTGCGCGCGTGCGTGCGTGTGTGTGTGTGTGTGTCTGTGTGTGTGTGTGTGTTTGTCTGTGTGTGTGTTCGTGTGTGTTCGTGTGTGTGTGTGCGTGTGTGTGTGTCTGTGTGTGTGTGTGTGCGCGCGCGCGCGTGCTGTGATTTTAGTAGCATACTTTTCATACCAATTACTAATCTCACCTGCAGTCACTCTGTTTTTCTTCACTACAGAGTACTGTAGATAAGGACTTTTATTTTGAACCTATGAAGTGTCTCGGCTTTGGGTAACTGCTCCCACTCCCCCCCTTTGCCTCAGAGGAAGGTTCTTGAACCAGAGATAAGGAGACGGATACTGTGAAGAACAAAGCCGTAACTACTGTGGCGGTGCTACACTTAGCGGTCACTGTACCTATGGAACTACGTGAGTCAGTAGGAGAGATGTATCGCAAACTGAAGCTGGCGCCCTCCCCAACCTGTCCCTGCGGTCAAGAAGACCAAACCACGGAGCATATACTCCAAAGATGTCCCCTTCACCAGGTGGCAAGACAGGACGTGTGGCCGACAGACACTCCGCTGACAACCAAACTCCATGGCTGCAGACAGGAGCTGGAAAAGACGGCTGCATTCATCGCCCAGACTCAGATGATTGTGTAGCAGCGTACGCCAAGAAGAAGAAGTAGGAGAGAGAGAGTAGGGCGAGGATGGGACGTCCTCTCTACATTTTAGAAATTACCTGTGTTGGTCAGGCACACAGGTCAGATGGGAAACTTCAGCCCACGAAGACTCTTAGCCAGAGCCAAAGTGGCCAAAGCTGTCCTGTCAGAATTATTCTTCACAGACGAGTGCACTCTCGCACGAGGACATCCGGCGTATCATTGACTTGCTTGCTAACTGTTGTCTGTTATCTTAACGGATTGTCGTTTTGGACGTGGTGTTAGCCCTGATATGGCTCTAGTAGTCGGCTGGGCTATAAAGCAATATAAACTCGACTTGTTTGCTGCGGCCTGGAAGAAAGTTGCCGCCAATGTCGACAAAAGAAAGAGTTGTGTGGTAATTACCAACGACTTTATCAACGTCACCATGCCCAAACTCCTGACATGCTTCATGCTGCACCTCCCAGACAGAGAGGAAGAGTAATTCTGTTGTGTCCAATCAACCCCCTGCCCCCACCACGACAAGGAAGCTGGTTAGGGGAAGAGAAACAGACGAGTGGCCCTGAATGGTGGGCTGGACCCAGACCTCACCAAAGTCAGATGAATTGAAGAACTCGATGATAAAAGCAGAAGATGGTTGATAGATTTAGTTGTTGTTTTAGAAAACTGAAAACTGACAGTAATGTAATGTAATGTAATGTAATGTAATGTAATGTAATGAGCTATGTGAAAGTCAGATGGATGAGCTTAATGATGAGGAAGTGATAAAACAGACAAGTGAAAGTCATGTCATGTTATATGTCATGTCATGTCATGTCATGTCATGTCACGTAGGCCGAAATAATAGCCCTGATATGGCTCTGCGCAGTCGGCTGGGCTTTAAACAACAATACAAGAAAATAAAAGGCCGAAATAGGTAGAGGTAACAGTAGAACAGTGAGTTCAGTGATGAGGGATGGAGGAAACCGACAACTGACAGTGCAGTAAGTATAAAGTACAATTCGTTAAAAGTGGACTTGAAGTCAGAAGGACGTGCCTAGTGCAGGAAGAACTGATCATAGACACAGTGTTTATACATGTGACAGAGCTGTTCACCCACAGAACAGCCAGTCAAGAGGAGTCTATATTGAGAGTGGATGGTTCCATGGAACTGACAGAGCACTCAGACAACTCCGTATGCGCGCTGCTCAAATCTGCCAGCAATTATCTGGTAGATTCTCGGATCCTGCGCAAAACCGTGTGCACTGACGAAATCTTGACATGGGGAAGTGGAGAGAGACCTATGAAACACTAAACTGACACCACCAGAATCATGGAAATATTAAGACGGGCAGCGAACAGGCCAGTTTTTAATGCTGCGGACTTGGATTTTTCTTGCTTTGGCCGGCCATGATTTATAGGCCATTTTATGAGGAAAGGAGAATTAGAGCACTTAGTCACAACAGGAAAGTTGGAGGGAAAGAGAACACCAGGTAGACCCAGGGAGAAAATGTTGGACGGACTTGCAAGGTAGCTGAGGACAGAGAGGGTGGAAGATGTGCTTGTGGCGACAAGGGATAGATGCATATGGAGGGCCATGATCGCCAACGCCATGTGACATGGCACTTGATGATGATGGGCTGGGATTGAACTTGATATACATGTCAGATCTTGAGTCCGTGGATCTTTCAACAGAACCAATCAGCTGGGGTGAAATAAAGCCTGCGGTCTGCCCGGAATCGAACTCGACGACCCCTATGTGACAAACATGGCGGTTTTAGCAACACGGGGGCCACTAGACGTAAAGTAGAGCCAATTAAGATGGGTTTTCACAATCATTCACAATGTATGGCTACATGAACTGACAGAGCAGTACATACAAAGAACAAGACGTAGAGCTGAGAGCAATGGGATGGGTTCATTCATTAACAGAAGTGGAGGGGGGAGGGGGTGGGAGGTAGAGAGGAGGGGGCCGGGGTAGTAAGCCGCCGGTGGAGCAAACTCTGTTGGCTGAAGAGTGATGAATGGAACTGGTCCATTCGTCATCTGTTACAAGTGTTTGATTTGGCTCGGGCATGTTAACGACCCCCCTGCTGTGTTCAAAGCGAGGTTAAAGGATATAGGACTCTATCTCTGTCTGTCTTTCTTTCTGTCTCTGTCTCTCTGTCTGTCTCTTTCTTAGTGATGTGTGCGTGTGTGTATTTGCGGGTAGTGCGTGCATACGTGTGTGGTTTGTGTGTGTGTGTGTGTGTGTGTGTGTGTGTGTGTGTGTGTGTGTGTTGTGTGTGTGTGTGTGTGTGAGTGAGATAGAGAGAAACTGAAAACTGAAACTGAAACTGTTTATTGTCATTACCCGAAAAGGTCTTTTGACAAGGGGGATAACAATTTCCAGTAGTGCGACACATAATCCACTCTTTGTATGTGCGCAAATTCTTCACACATAATCAAAAAAAATATCGAACATCCATTCCTTGAACAGTCGAACATATTCAAATCATATATAATAAACAATCATCCATTTTACCACTACTACATAATACAAAAAAAACAACAACAAAAAATATCAGAACAGTGTTCCCACATTCAGGCCAATAATTTGTCTAGGTTTAGACAAACCAAAATCTTTTTCACACACCCACACCCACTCACACGCATCCATATACGCTCACACGCGGGCGCGCGCTCGTGCGCACACACACACACACATCAAAACTGTAATATGATGAAACATCTGGGCTAGACCACCCAAACCTTACATTTAGTGATAATAATATAATCTTCACATAACTGCCCCAAAATACTCTGTTAACAAGGGACATCACTATGCCTTTTATTTATTTGTTTTTTGGTTTGTTTGTTTTTTTTGTTTTTGTTAACATGTATAGTAGACCCTTAAGCGTCATATACCCTTTCAATATCCACTTCTAACATATTCTACAAATATACCATTATTTTCATATTATTAGCTACTCTTAAATTATCGGCAAACAAAGCAAAATAAAGCAAATGAAAACAGCTCTTTACAAAACAGAGTCTATAATAAAGCGGCTTCTTTTGAAGTTAACGTGATATAGCCCACATCAGTCAAAAGAGATTAAATTAATCCCAGTATGATATTGTCTAGCACTATTGTCGGGCTTGTAAGTGTTTATGTCTTATTTTTTGTGCTTCCGCAATGTATAGTGCCACTGATTTGATTATGACTTCGTCATCAGATGACAAAATAGATACAACATCTTGTCTTTTGGCCATGTCGGATTCAAAAACTTTGCATTTTCCACGTATTGTGTCAAAAATTTGGCATTGGAATAAAAAGTGTTTTTCATTATCGACATTGTTTCCACATAAGGGGCAAGGATATACTGTGGACGTCCCAGGTTGAAACCAATTTTTATTTGCATTGAAACCAAGTGTTCTTAATCTAAATCTTGCGTAATTAGTTCTTTGCCATTTATCCGTAACAACACTGAGATATTTTTCGGTTTGAAAAACATCTTTAAATGAGAAGAACCAACTATATTTTTCTTTGTTTTCCATATCTGAGTGCCAATTTTGTTTAAACGAACAAATAAGCCTGTCTTTAAATTCATTAATAAACTGACACTCATTTCCTACTCCCTGGGACAACCACACGATTCCAAACCCAAGTTCTGATAAAGCCTTTTTTACCTGATAGGCCCAGTTCTGTTTTCCTATTTCCATTTGAGTAACCATCATTTCATATGCCTGTTTACATAACCGAGATTGTGGAAGCCTTAACAATTTCAACCAGTATTTAATACTCTTCACAAAGGTTCTAATGTATAAAGGATATCTTCCAGTTTCTCCATATAAAACAGTATTAGAAGAGTGAATTGGTACAGCCAAAAAACGTTTTATAGCATATGTATGCACTTTTTCCATATGTGGATTTACAGTAAGACCCCATACTTCAGCTGCATATGTAAGTAAAGGTTCTATCTGTGTATCAAACATTTTCCAATATAAATTACAATCAATAGAATTGAGCTTCCGTAAGGATTTTAGAATTTCAATAACACCTTTTTTCCCTTTATTACAAGATTCTTCCCATGCATAATTTAAACTTAATTTTGTCGAAAATATTATTCCTAAGTATTTATAAGAATTAACAACTTTAACCTCGTTAATTCCATAGAACCATTTTTCGTGTTTTGATAAATGTCCACCCTTCCTGAAAATCATAATATTAGTTTTATCCATGTTAACTGTTAAAGCTAGTCGATCCGATTCTTCCTTTAAGACATTTAACTGGTTTTGTAAGCCTTTGACTGTACCAGAGAGAAGAACAACATCGTCTGCAAACAGCAATAGGAATATCTCAATAACCCCAGGGATAATTTGAATGCCATGCCTGCCTTTTCTTGACAGTTCCACTGCTAATTCATTAATGAAAAATGAAAACAATTGAGGACTCAATTGACACCCCTGTTTCACTCCTTTAGGGCATTCAAAATAATCTGAATATACACACTTCTCACGCACGCATGCAAACACTGAGTTATAAACTCCTCTTAGGGCCATATATAATTTTCCATTCACACCACTTTTACGTAATATATTCCAAAGATTATTACGATTCACAGAATCGAATGCCTTCCTAAAATCCACAAATGCAACATAAAGTTTCTTATTTAAAAGTAAATGCTTCTGCACAAGGGAGTAAAGTGTGAAAATATGATCAATTGTACTGTATTTTGCTCTAAATCCAGCTTGTTCTTCAACTATTTTCTCTTCTTTTTCTGCCCACTTTGTTAATCTCTTATTCAAAATATATGTATAAACTTTACTCACTATACTTGTTAGAGCGACTCCTCTATAATTATCTGGATTATTCACATCTCCTTTTTTATGAATTGGGATTATTATGGACTTTGCCCATTCTGACGGAAAAATGCCATTATCAAAAAGCTTGTTACATAAATGGACAAGGAAATCAATTACATTAGCATTTGCATGTTTTAACATTTCGCTGATTATTTGATCTGGTCCTGCGCTCTTTCCTGCTTTCAAATGCCTGATACTCGCAGTCACTTCTTCTTTAGTTATAGGCTCATTGAAAAGGGGCTCAAAATTATTTTCTTCCTCTACTATATTACTCTCTTGTGCAGTATTTCCCCCGATATCATTGAAAACACTGCAGAAATGATTGTACCATTGTTCAATAGAGATTTCATTGTACACAAAGGCCTTTCTATTAACAGATCTTATTATTGACCAGAATGTCCTGGAGTCATTGATGGAATCTTTGAGTGTTCTTATTTTCTTATCTTCGTATTCCCTTTCTTTCGTTTTCCTTAGTTTAACATACTCTTTTCGTGATATGACATATGCTTCTCTTTTTTCTTTTTTTTCTTTTTCTGTTTTGCATCTCTGGAATCTTTTCAGTAGCCTCTTAACTTCTTGTTTCTTTCTTTCACATTCCTTATCAAACCAATCATTCTGTTTCTTTTGTCCTTGTCTCACTGTTCGTACCATACACGCAGCTGCCCCGCATAAAGCCTTAGTAAACTGCTCCGAACTGTCATTCACATTATAATCTAACAAACCGAAAGCTGTCTGTAGACAATTGTTGAACTCAGAACCATCAAGCTCTTGTACAAATAAACTTGCTAATTCTTCAGACCATACAATTTTTTCTTCCCCTTGTTGTCTTGCACTTTCTACATATGTATGATTATTTCCCCTTTTCCATATTACCTCAACAGGTAGATGCCATGAATCAACACAGTTACCTACCCGTAAATCAAAGCATGAGACCAGATTATATGGAACAAGAAAATAGTCAATCACACTACACCCGTTTGGAGACACAAAAGTGTATTCACCCTCTGTATCTCCATCACAAAAACCATTCAAAATAACCATATCCAACATGAAACATAAGTTCAACAATGTTTTGCCAAAACTATTCACAGTTTCATCTTTAGAACAACGTACATCACATTCATTATACATCCTGTCATACTCAATGTCTTCCAAATAAGTAATCATGTCTTCAGGCGCAAACTGTTCGTGACCTGTTCTAGAGAGAGATAGAGAGAGAGAGATGGACAGAGAGAGAGACAGACAGACAGACAGACAGACAGACACAAAGATATATGCACGCATTGTTAGCGTGGCGTGCTCAGACCTGTCACATGACGTCCCAAGGGGGTTGATGGGGAAGGCAGTATAAAGGTTGTCCCTTTTAACTGGGATTGAGGTGGTAGAGACATCAACTTCTCTGTGGGTCAGGATTATGAGAGCACTGCGCATTTCTTCTCATTCGGTGCTTTACCTTTCCCAACCAGCCCACAGTAATCTGTGTTTTCCCAGTCTTCCCAACGAGTCCATAGCAAAGAGTGTAGTACCTCCGTAGGTACTATACTCTTTGTCCATAGCATACTGAACTGTTGGTAGTGTGGTCCCAGTCTTTTCAACCAGCCAATAGCGCACTTTATGGTCCCAGTCTTTCCGACCAGCCCTCAGCACACTATGGTCCTTGTATTCCTGACCAGCCCTCAGCACACTATGGTCCTTGTATTCCCAACCAGCCCTCAGCACACTATGGTCCCTGTATTCCCGACCAGCCCTCAGCACACTATGGTCCCTGTATTCCCGACCAGCCCTCAGCACACTATGGTCCTTGTATTCCTGACCAGCCCTCAGCACATTATGGTCCTTGTATTCCTGACCAGCCCTCAGCACACTATGGTCCTTGTATTCCTGACCAGCCCTCAGCACACTATGGTCCTTGTATTCCTGACCAGCCCTCAGCACACTATGGTCCCTGTATTCCTGACCAGCCCTCAGCACACTATGGTCCCTGTATTCCCGACCAGCCCTCAGCACACTATGGTCCCTGTATTCCTGACCAGCCCTCAGCACACTATGGTCCCAGTCTTAAGAACCAGCCCTCAGCACACTATGGTCCTTGTATTCCTGACCAGCCCTCAGCACACTATGGTCCCTGTATTCCTGACCAGCCCTCAGCACACTATGGTCCCTGTATTCCTGACCAGCCCTCAGCACACTATGGTCCCAGTCTTAAGAACCAGCCCTCAGCACACTATGGTCCTTGTATTCCTGACCAGCCCTCAGCACACTATGGTCCCTGTATTCCTGAACAGCCCTCAGCACACTATGGTCCTTGTATTCCTGACCAGCCCTCAGCACACTATGGTCCCTGTATTCCTGACCAGCCCTCAGCACACTATGGTCCCAGTCTTAAGAACCAGCCCTCAGCACACTATGGTCCTTGTATTCCTGACCAGCCCTCAGCACACTATGGTCCCTGTATTCCTGACCAGCCCTCAGCACACTATGGTCCCTGTATTCCTGACCAGCCCTCAGCACACTATGGTCCTTGTATTCCTGACCAGCCCTCAGCACACTATGGTCCCTGTATTCCCGACCAGCCCTCAGCACACTATGGTCCTTGTATTCCTGACCAGCCCTCAGCACACTATGGTCCCAGTCTTCCCAACCAGCCCTCAGCACACTATGGTCCTTGTATTCCCGACCAGCCCTCAGCACACTATGGTCCCTGTATTCCCGATCAGCCCTCAGCACACTATGGTCCCTGTCTTAAGAACCAGCCCTCAGCACACTATGGTCCTTGTATTCCTGACCAGCCCTCAGCACACTATGGTCCCTGTATTCCTGACCAGCCCTCAGCACACTATGGTCCTTGTATTCCTGACCAGCCCTCAGCACACTATGGTCCTTGTATTCCTGACCAGCCCTCAGCACACTATGGTCCCAGTCTTAACAACCAGCCCTCAGCACACTATGGTCCTTGTATTCCCGACCAGCCCTCAGCACACTATGGTCCTTGTATTCCTGACCAGCCCTCAGCACACTATGGTCCCTGTATTCCCGACCAGTCCTCAGCACACTATGGTCCTTGTATTCCTGACCAGCCCTCAGCACACTATGGTCCCTGTATTCCCGACCAGCCCTCAGCACACTATGGTCCCTGTATTCCTGACCAGCCCTCAGCACACTATGGTCCCTGTATTCCCGACCAGCCCTCAGCACACTATGGTCCCTGTATTCCCGACCAGCCCTCAGCACACTATGGTCCCTGTATTCCTGACCAGCCCTCAGCACACTATGGTCCCAGTCTTAACAACCAGCCCTCAGCACACTATGGTCCCAGTCTTAGCAACCAGCAGCCCCTAATACATTGTGATTCCAGTCTTCCCAACCAGCCCTCAGCACATTCTGGTTCCAGTCTTCCCAACCAGCCCCTAAGACACTGTATAGTCCCAATCTGCCCATCCAGCCCCTAACACACTGTGTGGTTCCCAGTCTTCCCAATCACAGCACACTACACTGTAGATAGGAAGGCACGGTGTGTGTTTCAGCTCCAAGCCGCCAGGGTTCTGATGTGGAAAACTGGCGGACCATTAGGCAAGCTGTTCCTTAAAAAAGTTTTTAAAATATACATTTTTTGATTTTTTATCACTGCTGACGATAATTTTTTGTGTGCACCGAAATGCCTTTCACCCGAAGAGCTCTGACTTAAAAACTGATCTTGACGTGGAGTGGAGAGATGCATGATTTAGTTTTCTTCTACAGTGAAATGAACAGAACACGAAATGTATACTTGGCACACGGTCTGTTCTTTCTGTTTCCCCTTATCTTTTAAGTGTATGTTTAAACAGCGATACTGAACATGTTGTGTTGGTGTTCTTCTTTCTTTTTCCGTCTTTCGAACTGTTTTTAATTGTTCTTTGTGTGCCGACCGTGTCTGCCTTCTGTTTTCTTTTCTTGATATCGCTCGGTGTTGTGAGTGTCGACCCATTCATCTGTCTTGTTTCTACGTCATGTTATTTTTGCGGTGGACAAAGTACAACTGACATAAGATTATCGCATTGTTTAGCTTTTTGTTATTCATTGAACATTTTTGTATATAGGTGTCGCAATAGTTGATATACTCTTAACAAAAACAAAACGAAACAAAACGAAACAGAAAAACAGGCATGATACAATCATCTAAACAAATCACATCGCTTGGGAGAAAATACTCACACGCACACACACGCACACACGACACACACACACACACACACACACACACACACACCACACACACACACACACACACACAATCACACACACACACGCGCGCGCCACGCCACATACACACACACACAGACATGCAGGCACACACACACACACATGCACGCACGCACGCACACACACACAGACACACACACACACACACACACACACACACACACACACACACACACACACACACACACACAGAGACACACATCCAGGCCACAAACCATCCAGGTACAGACAGAAACAAACAGCAAAACACACAGGAAACAGACAGCTGTGCTGTGAGCCAGGAGCGAAGAGTGCAGCATTAAAAGAAGAGTCAGGGCATACAGTCTGTAGATATATACACACAGCAGCTGTTCACCGTTGCATCGTTACACCGTTTGACTTTGTATCACCCCCATTACCTCGGTTCCCTGTGTATCACCCCCATCACCTCCCCTACCCCCTCAGCTTGCATCTTCTATGTTAACCCGTTCCATCCCTCACCCTGTCCACCAGATTCCTGCACGAAGGTCGAGATAGTATAGGTGGAATATTGAAACAATTAGAAACCGTATTTTAACAGAGAGAAACACCCCTTTCCTGCAGTACTGTTACATACATTATAAAAGGTAGAAACACCCCTTTCTTGGTGTACTGTTACATATGTTATGACGGGTAGAAACACCCCTGTCCTGGTGTAGTTACATGTGTTATAACTGGTAGAAACACCTAATTCCTGGTGTAGTTGCATGTTTAATAACGGGTAGAAACACCCAATTCCTGGCGTAGTTACATGTGTTATAATGGGTAGAATACCCCTTTCCTGGTGTACTGTTACATGTGTTATAACGGGTAGAAACACCCAATTCCTGGTGTAGTTACATATGTTATAACGGGTAGAAACACCCCTTTCCTGGTGTACTGTTACGTATGTTATAACGGAGAGAAACAACCCTTTCCTGGTATACTGTTACATATGTTATAACGGGCAGAAACACCCCTTTCCTGGTGTACTGTTACATATGTTATAACGGGTAGAAATACCCCTTTCCTGCAGTACTGTTATATATGTTATAACGGGTAGAAAACCCCTTTCCTGCAGTACTGTTACATATGTTATAACAGGTAGAAAACCCCTTTCCTGCAGTACTGTTACATATGTTATAACGGGTAGAAAACCCCTTTCCTACAGTAGTTACATATGTTACAACGGGTAGAAATACTCTTTCCCGCAGTACTGTTACTTATGTTATAACGGGTAGAAACACCCCTTTCTTGGTGTATTGTTACATATGTTATAACGGGTAGAAAAACCCTTTTCTTTGTGTACTGTTACATATGTTGTAACAGATAAAAATACCCCTTTCCTGGTGTACTGTTACATATGTTGTAACAGGTAAAAACATCCCTTTCCTGGTGTACTGTTAAATTTTGTAACAGGTAAAAACACTTCTTTCCTGGTGTCCTGTTACATATGTTGTAACAGGTAGAAACACCCCTTTCCTGGTGTACTGTTAAATGTTGTAACAGCAAAAACACATCTTTCCTGGTGTACTGTAAAGTGTTGTAACAGGTAGAAACACCCCTTTCCTGGTGTAGTTACATATGTTGTAAAATGTAAAAACATCCCTTAACTGGTGTACTGTTACATGTTATAACGGGTAGAAACACCCCTTTCCTTGTGTACTGTTAAATGCTGTGTTGTAATAGGTAGAAACACCCCTTTCCTTGTGTACTGTTACATATGTTGTAACAGGTAGAAGCATCCCTTTCGTGGTGTACTGTTACATATGTTGTAATAGGTAGAAACACCCCTTTCCTTGTGTACTGTTACATATGTTGTAACAGGTAGAAGCATCCCTTTCGTGGTGTACTGTTACATATGTTGTAACAGGTAGAAGCATCCCTTTCCTGGTGTACTGTTACATATGTTGTAACAGGTATAAACACCCCTTTCCTTGTGTACTGTTAAATGCTGTGTTGTAATAGGTAGAAACACCCCTTTCCTGGTGTACTGTTACATATGTTGTAACAGGTAGAAGCATCCCTTTCGTGGTGTACTGTTACATATGTTGTAACAGGTAGAAGCATCCCTTTCCTGGTGTACTGTTACATATGTTGTAACAGGTATAAACACCCCTTTCCTGGTGTACTGTTACATATGTTGTAACAGGTAGAAGCATCCCTTTCCTGGTGTACTGTTACATATGTTGTAACAGGTAGAAGCATCCCTTTCGTGGTGTACTGTTACATATGTTGTAACAGGTATAAACACCCCTTTCCTTGTGTACTGTTAAATGCTGTGTTGTAATAGGTAGAAGCACCCCTTTCCTGGTGTACTGTTACATATGTTGTAACAGGTAGAAGCACCCCTTTCCTGGTGTACTGTTACATATGTTGTAACAGGTAGAAGCACCCCTTTCCTGGTGCACTGTTACATATGTTGTAACAGGTAGAAGCACCCCTTTCCTGGTGCACTGTTACATATGTTGTAACAGGTAGAAGCACCCCTTTCCTGGTGTACTGTTAATTTTGTTGTTGTAGCGTGTAGAAACACTCCCTTCCTGATGTCTGCTGCATACTGTGAAATAACAGATGGAAGGAACAGTTTTCTCCGTTACTCCTGCCTTCTATGCTTTAAAAATGACATCATTTACTGCTTGAATCCACACCCAGGAGTGATTATTCTTCCATGCTTAGAGGAAGAGGGGAGAGAGAGTGGGGAGGAGGAGAGAAGAAGAAGAAGAAGAAAAAAAAAAGAAAAGAGAGGTGTTTTGGTACTCTTCAGAAGAAAAACAGTGTATGACAAGACATACGAGGTTGTTTCATAATTTATCAAGAATGACACAACTGTTGACATGTACATCGCGTAGGCCGTTTCGATGTTTCATACTAAATGTATCGTGTATCATAATTTATCATGTTTCATGTTTTATCACGTTTCACGATTTATCAAGAAAGATACACGTTTTGACAAGGAAATGGCATGGCCAGGTTAGAAGGATTTTTCATAATTTATCAAGGATGATATAACTTTTGACGGCAAAAACACATGGCCGGATTTTTCTTCTGTACCATGGGCTTCAGGTTCTACGGGCACTGAATATATGTGATATTTTGCCTGTGTGTTGACATGTATTATATAAATCTGTGGTATTTTACCTGGCTGTGTGTTGATATCTGTGATATGTTACCTGGCTGTGTGTTGACGTGCACTATATATATCTGTGGTATTTTACTTTGCTGTGTGTTGGTGTGCACTGTACATATCTGTGATATTTTATCTGTGTGTGTGTTGACGTGCACTGTATATATATCTGTGGTGTTTTACCTGTGTGTTGACGTGCACTATATGTATATATATATCTGTGGTATTTTACCTGTTGTCGTGCGCTGTATATATCTATGGTATTTTGCCTGGCTATGTGTTGACGTGCGCTGTATATATCTGTGGTATTTTACCTGTGTGTGTATTGACGTGCACTATATATATCTGTGTTGTTTTACCTGTGTGTGTGTGTGTTGACGTGCACTATATATATCTGTGGTGTTTTACCTGTGTGTTGTCGTGCGCTGTATATATCTATGGTATTTTGCCTGGCTATGTGTTGACGTGCGCTGTATATATCTGTGGTATTTTACCTGTGTGTGTATTGACGTGCACTACATATATCTGTGTTGTTTTACCTGTGTGTGTGTGTTGACGTGCACTATATATATCTGTGGTGTTTTACCTGTGTGTTGTCGTGCGCTGTATATATCTATGGTATTTTGCCTGGCTATGTGTTGACGTGCACTGTATATATCTGTGATATTTTACCTGGCTGTGTGTTGATGTACACTGTATATATCTGTGGTGTTTTACCTGTGTGTTGTCGTGCGCTGTATATATCTTTGGTATTTTGCCTGGCTACGTGTTGACGTGCACTGTATATATCTGTGGTATTTTACCTGGCTGTGTGTTGATGTGCAATGTATATATCTGTGATATTTTACCTGGCTGTGTGTTGATGTACACTGTATATATCTGTGGTATTTTACCTGGCTGTGTTGACGTACACTGTACATATCTGTGGTATTTTGCCTGGCTATGTGTTGACGTGCACTGTATATATCTGTGGCATTTTACCTGTGTGTTGTTGTGCCCTGTATACATCTGTGGTATTTTACCTGTGTGTTGACGTGCACTGTATATATCTGTGATGTTTTACCTGTGTGTTGACGTGGCCTGTATACATCTGTGGTAATTTACCTGTGTATTTACGTGCACTGTATATATCTGTGATATTTTACCTGTATGTGTTGACGTGCCCTGTATACATCTGTGGTATTTTACCTGTGTGTTGACGTGCACTGTATATATCTGTGATATTTTACCTGTGTGTTGACGTGCACTATATATATATATATATATATATATATATATATATATATATATATATATATATATATATATATATAATATATATGTGGTATTTACCTGTATGCTGACGTGCACTGTATATATCTGTGGTATTGTACTGTGTGTTGACGTGCACTGTATACATCTGTGGAATTTTACCTGTATGTTGGTGTACACTATATATATCTGTGGTATTTTACCTGTGTGTTGTTGTGCCCTGTATATATCTGTGGTATTTTACCTGTGTGTTGTTGTGCCCTGTATATATCTGTGGTATTTTACCTGTGTGTTGTTGTGCCCTGTATATATCTGTGGTATTTTACCTGTGTGTTGACGTGCACTGTATATATCTGTGATATTTTACCTGTGTGTTGTTGTGCCCTGTATATATCTGTGATATTTTACCTGTGTGTTGACGTGCACTGTATATATCTGTGGTATTTACCTGGCTGTGTTGATATACACTGTATATATCTGTGATATTTTACCTGGCTGTGTGTTGATGTGCACTGTATACATCTGTGAAATTTTACCTGTGTGTTGACGTGAACTGTACACATCTGTGATATTTTACCTGTGTGTTGACGTACACTGGATATATCTGTGATATTTTACCTGTGTGTTGACGCATACTGTATATATCTGTGATATTTTACCTGTGTGTTGACGTACACTGTATATATCTGTGATATTTTACCTGTGTGTTGACGCACACTGTATATATATATATATATGTGTGTAATAGTTTACCTGGCTGTGTGTTGACGTACACTGTATATATCTGATAGTTACCCGGCTGTGTGTTCACGTGCACTGTATACATCTGTGGTATTTTACCTGTGTGTTGATGTGCATTGTATACATAAGTGGCATTTTATCTGTGTGTTGACGTGCACTGTATATATCTGTGGTATTTTACCTGTATGTGTTGATGTGCACTGTATACATCTGTGGTATTTTTCCTGTATGTTAACGTACACTGTATATATCTGTGGTATTTTACCTGGCTGTGTTGATGTGCACTGTATATATCTGTGGTATTTTACCTGGCTGTGTTGATGTGTACTGTATGTATCTGTGGTATTTTACCTGGCTGCGTTGATGTGCACTGTATATATCTGTGGCATTTTACCTGTGTGTTGATGTGCACTGTATACATCTGTGGTATTTTACCTGTGTGTTGACGTAAACTGTATATATACTGTATAGGTGTCTGTGACATTTTAGCTAGGTGGGTCGCTAGGGGCATATTCTTATATTATGTGTTTGCATGCATTGAGATATGTACTTAATTCTTTTCCAGCCTTTTCCCTCTCAACCAGATGCTGTGTACGTTTTGACCAGATTATAACCCTGATGTGGCTCTGTGCTGTCTACTGGGCTTTGAAGAATAAAAAATAATGATAAGCAGGCTGTGTGTTGAAGTGCACCGTGTGTATATCTGATATTTGTACTGTATACATGGCGGTGATATTTTAGCAGGCTGTGAGCATTTGGATGTCAGCTGACAGGGTGCGGTGGGCAGGTTTCAGCGTGGGGTTGAAATAAGACGCTTCTTCCTTGTACATTCTGCCTTCACACGCTAGTCTCACTGTCTGTCTGTCTGTCTGTCTCTGCTTGTTTCTCTCTCTGTCTCTTTCTCTCTAACTTTCTTTCACTCTCTTTCAATCTCACTCTCTCTCTGTGCGTGGGCGCACTTGTGTGTGTTTGTGTGTATGCATATGTGTGTGTGTGTGTGTGTGTGTGTGTGTGTGTGTGTGTGTGTGTGTGTGTGTGAGCGAGTTAGAGAAGGGGGAGAGAGAGAGTGTGTGTGTGTGAGAGAGAGAGAGGGAGAGAGAGAGGAAGAAAGAGAGAGAGAGAGAGAGAGAGAGAGAGAGAGAGAGAGAGAGAGAGAGAGAGAGAGAATGAATCAGTTCTTCTCCTCCTCCCATAACACTGCGAAGAGTCATTGGGGTACCACATTTAAGAAGTATTCACAAGATTCAGCTTTGTCTGTGATGTGCCAAGGCCTGGGTGTCTGCAGATGGTTTCTGTGTCCATTTGTCGGTAGTCACAACAAACAGGAATCGTTATACTCTGATGCGTTAATCTTCATGAAGTCTCCTTAATTTCACTTTACTTTATAACCCATTCCCGTTATGAATGACCTTAAGCAATGTCTAACACAATGTCTGGTTTTGTGTAGTCCGTGACTTGCTGTACTTACTGTCCAAAACATCTCCCCATGGTGATGCTGGGGGCTTTTTCATTATAAACAGTACCCTCACCTTCTGGAAATTCTGTGCTAGAAATTTCCTCTTTTCTGTCCCTCTCTTTGTTTCTTTCTTCCTCCTTTGCTTTCTGTCATTTCTTCCTATCATTTTCTGCCTTGCTGGTCCATTCACCTGTATGTGTTCGATAAAGTCTTACGTACATTCTCTTAGGATTGATAATTGGGTATATGTATAAGGTGCACTTTTGGCTCTAGGGAAGTGAGATATGCGGAAGCGATTTTAGGTAATTGAGGCCTGTTTTTATATATGTTTTAGTGTCCTTACTTATATTTCACTATTACAGCCTTGATATGGTTGTACGCAGTCGGCTGGGCTTTAAACAAAAATAACGGTAACAATAACAATAAGGTATGTTTTCTAAATCCCCTGTGCAATAAATTGGACGGAGTGGTCAACGCCAGAGGCATCTCCTTAGAGTATGTTCGTGAATGTACTTGATTTTCTTTTCTTGAAGTATTGTGTATGCTTTGAAACGGTTATAGCCTAGCCCTGATATGGTTCCACGCAGTCTGCTGGGCTTTAAACAAAACTAACAGAAACAGACCAAAACATTCCTTATCGAGTCGTTTGGATACTGGATTTCCCTGTATGTACGTGAATGGAATGCAATATGGAGATGAACAGTTTTGTGGGATAATAACATCCCTGTTGTATAGGTTTTTTTTTGGAGAATAATGACATCCCTGTTGTACATTTCTGTGGGATGATAACATTCCTTTTGTACAGTTGTGTGGGATAATAACATCCTTGTTATACAGTTCTTTGGGATAATGACATCCCTGTTATACATTTCTGTGAGATAATAACACCCCTGTTGTACATTTCTGTGAGATAATAACATCCATGTTGTACATTTCTGCAGGATAATAACATCCCTGTTGTACATTTCTGTGGGATAATAACATCCCTGTTGTACATTTCTGTGGGATAATAACTCCCCTGTTGTGCATTTCTGTGGGATACTAACACCCCTGTTGTACAGTTCTTTGGGAGAATAACATCCCTGTTGTACAGTTTTTTTTATAATGACATCCCTGTTGTACAGTTCTTTGGGATAATGACATCCCTGTTGTACAGTTCTTTGGGATAATGACATCCCTGTTGTACAGTTCTTTGGGATAATAACATTCCTGTTGTACAGTTCTTTGGGATAATAACATCCCTGTTGTACAGTTCTTTGGGATAATAACATCCCTGTTGTACATTTCTGTGGGGTAATAACATTCCTGTTGTACATTTCTGTGGGATAATAACATCCCTGTTGTACATTTCTTTGGTATGAAAACATCCCTGTTGTACATTTCTGTGGGATAATAACATCCCTGTTGTACATTTCTTTGGTATGAAAGCATCCCTGTTGTACATTTTGTGTGTGTGTGATAATAACATCCCTGTTGTACATTTCTGTGTGATAATAACATCCCTGTTGTACAGTTCTTTGGGATAATAACATCCCTGTTGTACAGTTCTTTGGGATAATAACATCCCTGTTGTACATTTCTGTGGGGTAATAACATTCCTGTTGTACATTTCTGTGGGATAATAACATCCCTGTTGTACATTTCTTTGGTATGAAAACATCCCTGTTGTACATTTTGTGTGTGTGATGATAACATCCCTGTTGTACATTTCTGTGGGATGATAACATCCCTGTTGTACATTTTGTGTGTGGGATAATAACATCCCTGTTGTACATTTCTGTGGGATGATAACATCCCTGTTGTACATTTCTGTGGGATAATAACATCCCTGTTGTACATTTCTGTGGGATAATAACATCCTTGTTGTACATTTCTTTGGGATAATAACATCCCTGTTGTACATTTCTGTGGGATAATAACATCCCTGTTGTACATTTCTGTGGGATAATAACATCCTTGTTGTACATTTCTGTGGGATAATAACATCCCTGTTGTACATTTCTGTGGGATAATAACATCCCTGTTGTACATTTCTGTGGGATAATAACATCCCTGTTGTACATTTCTGTGGGATAATAACATCCTTGTTGTACATTTCTGTGGGATAATAACATCCCTGTTGTACATTTCTGTGGGATAATAACATCCCTGTTGTACATTTCTGTGGGATAATAACATCCTTGTTGTACATTTCTGTGGGATAATAACATCCCTGTTGTACATTTCTGTGGGATAATAACATCCTTGTTGTACATTTCTGTGGGATAATAACATCCCTGTTGTACATTTCTGTGGGATGATAACATCCTTGTTGTACATTTCTGTGGGATAATAACATCCTTGTTGTACATTTCTGTGGGATAATAACATCACTGTTGTACATTTCTGTGGGATAATAACATCCCTGTTGTACATTTCTGTGGGATAATAACATCCATGTTGTACATTTCTGTGGGATAATAACATCCCTGTTGTACATTTCTGTGGGATAATAACATCCTTGTTGTACATTTCTGTGGGATAATAACATCCTTGTTGTACATTTCTGTGGGATAATAACATCCCTGTTGTGCATTTCTGTGGGATAATAACATCCCTGTTGTACATTTCTGTGGGATAATAACATCCCTGTTGTACATTTCTGTGGGATAATAACATCCCTGTTGTACATTTCTGTGGGATAATAACATCCCTGTTGTACATTTCTGTGGGATAATAACATCCCTGTTGTACAGTTTCAGTTTCTCAAGATGACGTCTCCGTACTCGGAACGAATTCCATATGCACTAACGTTACAGGTGCCATGTGTATGGTGACCGTGGCACATGCCTTAAGCCTGCACATAAACCCATGGGCTGGCCTGGTCCTGAAGCCCTACCTAGACTATGTTTTATCTAGCCTGTATTCTATACTGGTATTTTATCAGCCTAGCACTGCAATCTGTTGTACAGTTCTTTGGGATAATGGTATCTTTGTAGTACGCCAAGCTATAAATGGCTTGTAGTGTTCAGGGAATCAGCTGCAAGAGAACCAGACTGCTGTGGATTGTGGTTGAGACTTACATATTGTCCACTGTAATTTTGCTTGTTGATAAAGCGAGACATCATGGCTGTGTTGTGTTTGTGATGAAGTGTGGATTTAAGTCGTGTACAAATTGATTCACTGCTGCGCCTTGTTCGTACCGAGAAGTAAAATACCGTTTCATTCGTAATCAGCGAACAGGGGGAAGTCTAAAAAGTTACCACAAATATTGTGGGTGTTGGCAACCAAACCTCATTAGCCGAAAACTATTTCTTCCAAGTAGAAATAAGAAGGAACATAACGCCATTCCATGTTTAAACAGAAAAGGTGTGTAGAAATTTATGAAGATTCACCAACCATGTTGGAGACATTCCAGCGTTCCTTAATTAATGGACTGATGCGAGAGGCTCGAGTTCATTCATTCTGATCACGTCAAAGACCTTTGCAAAGTCAATAACGCAGTATGGGGTTTATGGAACGAGTCCAGAAGTAATTATGGGGTGTACCAATAGCTGTGTTCTGTGGTGTATGTTCACCGTGAATGTGTTCCTGTCGCTGTGTTGTGTGGTTTGTTTTCATTGTGTGTTCCATTGGCTGTGTTCTGTGTTTTGATTTCACTGTGTGTTCCATTTGCTGTGTTCTGTGGTTTGTTTTCACTGTGTTCCATTGGCTGTGTTCTGTGTTTTGATTTCACTGTGTGTTCCATTTGCTGTGTTCTGTGGTTTGTTTTCATTGTGTGTTCCATTGGCTGTGTTGTGTGGTTTGTTTTCATTGTGTGTTCCATTGGCTGTGTTGTGTGGTTTGTTTTCATTGTTTGTTCCGTTGGCTGTATTATGTGGTTTGTTTTCACTTTGAGTGTTCCATTGGCTGTGTTGTGTGTTTGTTTTCACTGTGAGTGTGTTGCATTGGCTGTGTTCTGTGGTTTGTTTTCACTTTGAATGTTCCATTGGCTGTGTTCTGTTTGTTTTCACTTTGAGTGTTCCATTGGCTGTGTTCTGTGGCTTGTTTTCACTGTGAGTGTGTTGCATTGGCTGTGTTGTGTGGTTTGTTTTCAGTGTGAATGTGTTCCATTGGCTGTGTTGTGTGGTTTGTTTTCAGTGTGAATGTGTTCCATTGGCTGTGTTGTGTGGTTTGTTTTCAGTGTGAATGTGTTCCATTGGCTGTGTTGTGTGGTTTGTTTTCAGTGTGAATGTGTTCCATTGGCTGTGTTGTGTGGTTTGTTTTCAGTGTGAATGTGTTCCATTGGCTGTGTTGTGTGGTTTGTTTTCAGTGTGAATGTGTTCCATTGGCTGTGTTGTGTGGTTTGTTTTCAGTGTGAATGTGTTCCATTGGCTGTGTTGTGTGGTTTGTTTTCAGTGTGAATGTGTTCCATTGGCTGTGTTGTGTGGTTTGTTTTCAGTGTGAATGTGTTCCATTGGCTGTGTTGTGTGGTTTGTTTTCAGTGTGAATGTGTTCCATTGGCTGTGTTGTGTGGTTTGTTTTCAGTGTGAATGTGTTCCATTGGCTGTATTGTGTGGTTTGTTTTCAGTGTGAATGTGTTCCATTGGCTGTGTTGTGTGGTTTGTTTTCAGTGTGAATGTGTTCCATTGGCTGTGTTGTGTGGTTTGTTTTCAGTGTGAATGTGTTCCATTGGCTGTATTGTGTGGTTTGTTTTCAGTGTGAATGTGTTCCATTGGCTGTGTTGTGTGGTTTGTTTTCAGTGTGAATGTGTTCCATTGGCTGTGTTGTGTGGTTTGTTTTCAGTGTGAATGGATTCCATTGGCTGTGTTGTGAGGTTTGTTTTCAGTGTGAATGTGTTCCATTGGCTGTGTTGTATGGTTTGTTTTCAGTGTGAATGTGTTCCATTGGCTGTGTTGTGTGGTTTGTTTTCAGTGTGAATGTGTTCCATTGGCTGTGTTGTGAGGTTTGTTTTCAGTGTGAATGTGTTCCATTGGCTGTGTTTTGTGGTTTGTTTTCAGTGTGAATGTGTTCCATTGGCTGTGTTGTGTGGTTTGTTTTCAGTGTGAATGTGTTCCATTGGCTGTGTTGTGTAGTTTGTTTTCAGTGTGAATGTGTTCCATTGGCTGTGTTGTGTGGTTTGTTTTCAGTGTGAATGTGTTCCATTGGCTGTGTTGTGTGGTTTGTGTTTCAGTGTGAATGTGTTCCATTGGCTGTGTTGTGTGGTTTGTTTTCAGTGTGAATGTGTTCCATTGGCTGTGTTGTGTGGTTTGTTTTCCAGTGGTGAATGTGTTTCATTTGGCTGTGTTGTGTGGTTTGTTTTCAGTGTGAATGTGTTCCATTGGCTGTGTTGTGTGGTTTGTTTTCAGTGTGAATGTGTTCCATTGGCTGTGTTGTGTGGTTTGTTTTCAGTGTGAATGTGTTCCATTGGCTGTGTTGTGTGGTTTGTTTTCAGTGTGAATGTGTTCCATTGGCTGTGTTGTGTGGTTTGTTTCAGTGTGAATGTGTTCCATTGGCTGTGTTGTGTGGTTTGTTTTCAGTGTGAATGTGTTCCATTGGCTGTGTTGTGTGGTTTGTTTTCAGTGTGAATGTGTTCCATTGGCTGTGTTGTGTGGTTTGTTTTCAGTGTGAATGTGTTCCATTGGCTGTATTGTGTGGTTTGTTTTCAGTGTGAATGTGTTCCATTGGCTGTGTTGTGTGGTTTGTTTTCAGTGTGAATGTGTTCCATTGGCTGTGTTGTGTGGTTTGTTTTCAGTGTGAATGTGTTCCATTGGCTGTATTGTGTGGTTTATTTTCAGTGTGAATGTGTTCCATTGGCTGTGTTGTGTGGTTTGTTTTCAGTGTGAATGTGTTCCATTGGCTGTGTTGTGTGGTTTGTTTTCAGTGTGAATGGATTCCATTGGCTGTGTTGTGAGGTTTGTTTTCAGTGTGAATGTGTTCCATTGGCTGTGTTGTATGGTTTGTTTTCAGTGTGAATGTGTTCCATTGGCTGTGTTGTGTGGTTTGTTTTCAGTGTGAATGTGTTCCATTGGCTGTGTTGTGAGGTTTGTTTTCAGTGTGAATGTGTTCCATTGGCTGTGTTTTGTGGTTTGTTTTCAGTGTGAATGTGTTCCATTGGCTGTGTTGTGTGGTTTGTTTTCAGTGTGAATGTGTTCCATTGGCTGTGTTGTGTAGTTTGTTTTCAGTGTGAATGTGTTCCATTGGCTGTGTTGTGTGGTTTGTTTTCAGTGTGAATGTGTTCCATTGGCTGTGTTGTGTGGTTTGTGTTCAGTGTGAATGTGTTCCATTGGCTGTGTTGTGAGGTTTGTTTTCAGTGTGAATGTGTTCCATTGGCTGTGTTGTGTGGTTTGTTTTCACGGTGAATGTGTTTAAGTAGCTGTGTTCTGTGTCGCATAGTCACTATGAATGTGTTCCAGCACTGTGTTCTATGGTTTATATATTTCACTGTAAACGTGTTCCAATGGCTCTGTTCAATGTTTTATAGTCACTCTGAGCAAGTCGTTGGAAAACTCGTCCCGTTGTCAGCTTCACCGAACTAACCGTTCACATGTCGCGACTCTTGTGTCCATAATGACATGGTATGTTATTGGTTATTGTTTTTGTGTGTGTGTGTTCTACACCCGAGCAAAGGCTATACGGTATACAAAGACCATTAAGAGTTCAAACGCCATTTGGTGTACAAAGACCATTCAGTGTACAAAGGCCATTTAGTGTACAGAGGTCATTCAGTGTGCAAAGGCCATTTGGTGTACAAAGACCATTCAGTGTACAAAGGCCATTTAGTGTACAGAGGTCATTCAGTGTGCAAAGGCCATTCAATGTACAAAGGCCATTCAATGTACAAAGTCCATTCAGTGTGCAAAGACCATTCAGTGTACAAAAGCCATTCACTGTACAAAGTCCATTTGGTGTATAAAGGCGATTCACTGTACCAAGTCCAGTTGGGGAACAAAGGCCATTTGATGTACAACGTCCATTTGGTGAACAAAGGCCATTTGGTGTACAAAGTCCATTTGGTGTATAAAGGCGATTCACTGTACAAAGTCCATTTGGTGTATAAAGGCGATTCACTGTACAAAGTCCATTTGGTGTATAAAGGCGATTCACTGTACAATGTCCATTAGGTGTATAAAGGCGATTCACTGTACAAAGTCCATTTGGTATATAAAGGCGATTCATTGTACAAAATCCATTTGGTGTATAAAGGCGATTCACTGTACAAAGTCAATTTGGTGTATAAAGGCGATTCACTGTACAAAGTCCATTTGGTGTATAAAGGCGATTCACTGTACAAAGTCCATTTGGTGAACAAAGGACATTCACTGTACAAAGTCCATTTGGTGTACAAAGGCAAGTCGGTGTACAAAGGCCAATCAGTGTACAAAGGCCATTCAGTGTACAGAGTCCATTTGTGTACAAAGGCCGATCAGTGCACAAAGGCCATTCAGTATACAAAGGCCATTCAGTGTACAAAGACCGTTCGGTTGAACATTTGCGGCGGTCTTGGTTCATGTATTAAATATTAGCTTGTAATAGCGTACTTGGTCATAATCCAAAGTACCACATTTTCTTTGTTAAATCATCCAGGATGTGTTCCCAGTGTCCAGGTTATCCTCCCTGGCATTGAAAGGGCGTTTCTGCGCATATACATGTATAAACAAACGCACACGCGCATACATACACATGCGCGTGCACATATGCAAACACACTCGCATATACACAAGTACGCGCGCACACATACAAACACACGCACACGTACACACACGTGCGCGTGCACATATACAAACACACGCACATATACACAAGTACGCGCGCACACATACAAACACACGCACACGTACACACACGTGCACGCACACACACGCATACACAAGCACACCACAACACACACATGCGCATGCACGTGCGCACGCACGCGCAAGCGGGCTCTCTCTTTCTCACACACACACACTTACATACACAACACACACACACACACACACAACACACACACACACACACACACACACACACACACACACACACATACACACACACTCACTCACACACACACACACAAACACACACTCACACACACTCACTCACACACACACACACACCACACACCACGCACGCACGCACGCACGCACGCACACACACACACACAATACACAGAGCTCTTTTCTCTTGATTGTTTGCATGGTTGATTTTTCGTTATTATTACTTGAAGACGGTACACTGCCATTTTACTTACCTTCTGAAGAGAATCCTCCCACCAGCTGCCCCCCCCCCCCCACCCCGCCTTCTGTTTTTGGTTAAAATCAGATAATTCGTTTATCTACACGGACATGGGTTAGTAGACGTTAAAAGAAATAACGAACACAAATTATCGCCAATGCTCCCGCCCGGGCACACACTTACAAATGTACGCTTTCCACACACACACACACGCACAGACTCACATACACACACACACCCACACCACACACACCACACACACAGACACACATACGCAGATAGGGGGTAGGAGAGAGAGGAGAGAGAGAGAGAGAGAGAGAGAGAGAGAGAGGAGAGAGAGAGAGAGAGAGAGAGAGAGGACACGTGTACAAATAAACTCGTCTATCTGATGTAGAGAAAGAGGAAGCCCTGCCCACAGTCAGCACACAGGTAGAAAATAACTTGTGGTTGCGAGAGAAGGACTGATGGAAGATCTGGACAGTGTCGAGAAGACAGGGGAAGAAGGAGAAGAGGGGAGGAGGGGGGGAAGGAAGTGAGGAAGCGAGAAGGACAGAGAGAGAGAGAGGATGGCGAGCCATCTTTACAGTCTTGTGACCTTGAAGAGGATCCACAGTAAAGGATACAATCTTCTGTCTTGATTTAGCTGAGAATATCATTCAGGCCTGGATACATATACATTTGGAACATCCAAGAAACACCTGGATAACACTCAGATCTGATACACATCCATTCGAAACTGCTAAGAAATACCCAGTCTATCTCTCAGATTTGGATATATACATATCTGCATTAGCCTATTGCCCCCTCCTTGCATCTCCCTTATCCCTAACAACAACAGCAGCAGCAGCAAAACAACAACAGCAGCAGCAGCAGCAACAACAACAACAAAACGCCAGCAGTAAAGGAGCAGTGGGCTCACAGGACTGCCCTGCAAACAGAACTTTGGGGCAACAAAGAGGACTTGAAAACCACGAAGACATGTAAATAGGATGAGAACATGTATATAATAATTCACAAAAAAAGACAGGTGTAAATTTCAGACCACCTGACCTTTGTCAAGTGTACACAGAGGCAACAAAGAAGCAAATTCACAAACGACAACAGAACGTCCTGATGTTTCGTTGATCTGTAGAAAATGATTGATATGGACTTGATGAAGGTCGCGTCCTTCACCCACACCACAAATGCTTGACATAGACTTGATGAAGGTCACGTCCTTCACCCCCACCACCAATGATTGATATAACTTGATGAAGATCACGTCCTTCACTCACACCACAAATGATTGATATGAACTCGATGAAGGTCACGTCCTTTGCCCACACCACAAATGATTGATATGGACTTAATGAAGGTCACGTCCTTCACCCACACCACAAATGATTGATAAGGACTTGATGAAGGTCACGTCCTTTGCCCACACTACAAATGATTGATATGGACTTGATGAAGGTCACGTCCTTCACCCACACCACAAATGATTGAAATTGACTTGATGAAGGTCACGTCCTTCACCCACACCACAAATGATTGATATTGACTTGATGAAGTCACGTCCTTCATCTACACCACTCAGTGACCACGTGAGGTGTGACCATATTCCAACACAAGGAAAGAAGATCAGCAGCAGCAGCAACAAGTTCACTTACGACTGTCGTCTGGCGAAATCTTGACACAAATATTCGTACCCGTTGCCACCTGGGTGTTAGACAAAACACTTGACTTGTCGTCCAGCTCTTATTCACTGTCGTCTGCAACAGCGGGAGCTCTTGAACACTTTAGCTCTGGGTTTTTGTCTATATGTATTTTGAAAATATATGGATCTTTTCTGTCACATGGCATTTAGTCCAAGCACGGAGGCGTTATCTTGAGAAACTGAAACTGACACACACATCAAGATCACAAAACCTTGCCAACACGTAGAACTTACGCGCAGGCCTAGGGTTTATGCCATGATCATTTAGGACCTTCTCCATCACATTGCAGCTGTGTCGGCAGTGCATATGGAATTCATTCCAAGCTCGGGGACTTTATCTTGGAAAACTGAAACTGGCAGAATTCTTTTATGTGCTGGAAGACATCAGGCATAAAGTCATGAGACTGTTATCCTTTTTATCTCATCTTATCCTGTAGTTTTATCTTTCCAGTATCCCTTATCCTGTAGTGCTATCCTTCCTGTCTCCCTTATCCTGTAGTGTTATCCTTCCTGTCTCCCCCTTATCCTGTAGTGTTATCCTTCCTGTCTTCATCTTATCCTGTAGTGTTATCCTTCCTGTCTTCCCCTTATCCTGTAGTGTTATCCTTCCTGTCTTCCCCTTATCCTGTAGTGTTATCCTTCCTGTCTTCCCCTTATCCTGTAGTGTTATCCTTCCTGTCTTCCCCTTATCCTGTAGTGTTATCCTTCCTGTCTCCCTTATCCTGTAGTGTTATCCTTCCTGTCTTCCCATTATCCTGTAGTGTTATCCTTCCTGTCTTCCCCTTATCCTGTAGTGTTATCCTTCCTGTCTTCCCCTTATCCTGTAGTGTTATCCTTCCTGTCTTCCCCTTATCCTGTAGTGTTATCCTTCCTGTCTTCCCCTTATCCTGTAGTGTTATCCTTCCTGTCTCCCTTATCCTGTAGTGTTATCCTTCCTGTCTTCCCCTTATCCTGTAGTGTTATCCTTCCTGTCTTCCCCTTATCCTGTAGTGTTATCCTTCCTGTCTCCCTTATCCTGTAGTGTTATCCTTCCTGTCTTCCCCTTATCCTGTAGTGTTATCCTTCCTGTCTTCCCCTTATCCTGTAGTGTTATCCTTCCTGTCTTCCCCTTATCCTGTAGTGTTATCCTTCCTGTCTGCCCCTTATCCTGTAGTGTTATCCTTCCTGTCTCCCTTATCCTGTAGTGTTATCCTTCCTGTCTTCATTTTATCCTGTATTGTTATCCTTCCTAGCTCCCATTATCCTGTAGTGTTATCCTTCCTGTCTCCCCCTTATCCTGTAGTGTTATCCTTCCTGTCTTCATCTTATCCTGTAGTGTTATCCTTCCTGTCTTCCCCTTATCCTGTAGTGTTATCCTTCCTGTCTTCCCCTTATCCTGTAGTGTTATCCTTCCTGTCTCCCCCTTATCCTGTAGTGTTATCCTTCCTGTCTCCCCCTTATCCTGTAGTGTTATCCTTCCTGTCTCCCTTATCCTGTAGTGTTATCCTTCCTGTCTGTCCTTTATCCTGTAGTGTTATCCCCCTTAACCTGTAGTGTTATCCTTCCTGTCTGTCCGTTATCCTGTAGTGTTATTCCCCCAGTCTCCCCCTTATCCTGTAGTGTCATCCTTCCTTCTCCCCCTTATCCTGTAGTGTTATCCTTCCTGTCTCCCCCTTATCCTGTAGTGTTATCCTTCCTGTCTGCCCATTATCCTGTAGTGTTATTCCCCAGTCTCCCCCTTATCCTGTAGTGTTATCCTTCCTGTCTCCCCCTTATCCTGTAGTGTTATCCTTCCTGTCTTCATCTTATCCTGTAGTGTTATTCTTCAAGCCTCCCCCTTATCCTGTAGTGTTATTCTTCAAGCCTCCCCCTTATCCTGTAGTGTTATCCTTCCTGTCGCCCCTTATCCTGAAGCATTATCCTTCCTGTCTGTCCCTTATCCTGTAGTGTTATCCTTCCTGTCTCCCCTTATCCTGTAGTGTTATCCTTCATGTCTGTCCCTTATCCTGTAGTGTTATCCTTCCTGTCTCCCCTTATCCTGTAGTGTTATCCTTCATGTCTATCCCTTATCCTGTAGTGTTATCCTTCCTGTCTCCCCCTTGATCCTGTAGTGTTATTCTTCATGCCTCCCCCTTATCCTGTAGTGTTATCCTTCCTGTCTCCCCCTTATCCTGTAGTGTTATCCTTCCTGTCTCCCCCTTGATCCTGTAGTGTTATCCTTCCTGTCTCCCCTTATTCTGTAGTGTTATCCTTCCTGTCTCCCCCTTGATCCTGTAGTGTTATTCTTCATGCTTCCCCCTTATCCTGTAGTGTTATCCTTCCTGTCTCCCCCTTGATCCTGTAGTGTTATTCTTCATGCCTCCCCCTTATCCTGTAGTGTTATCCTTCCTGTCTCCCCCTTATCCTGTAGTGTTATCCTTCCTGTCTCCCCCTTGATCCTGTAGTGTTATCCTTCCTGTCTCCTCTTATCCTGTAGTGTTATCCTTCCTGTCCCCCTTGATCCTGTAGTGTTATTCTTCATGCCTCCCCCTTATCCTGTAGTGTTATCCTTCCTGTCTCCCCCTTGATCCTGTAGTGTTATTCTTCATGCCTCCCCCTTATCCTGTAGTGTTATCCTTCCTGCCTCCCCCTTATCCTGTAGTGTTATCCTTCATGTCCCTTATCCTGTAGTGTTATTCTTCATGCCTCCCCCTTATCCTGTAGTGTTATTCTTCATGCCTCCCCCTTATCCTGTAGTGTTATTCTTCATGCCTCCCCCTTATCCTGTAGTGTTATTCGTCATGTCTCCCCCTTATCCTGTAGTGTTATCCTTCATGTCCCTTATCCTGTAGTGTTATTCTTCATGCCTCCCCCTTATCCTGTAGTGTTATTCTTCATGCCTCCCCTTATCCTGTAGTGTTATTCGTCGTGCCTCCCCCTTATCCTGTAGTGTTATTCTTCATGCCTCCCCCTTATCCTGTAGTGTTATTCTTCATGTCCCTTATCCTGTAGTGTTATTCTTCATGCCTCCCCCTTATCCTGTAGTGTTATCCTTCATGTCCCTTATCCTGTAGTGTTATTCTTCATGCCTCCCCCTTATCCTGTAGTGTTATTCTTCATGCCTCCCCCTTATCTGTAGCGTTATTCTTCATGCCTCCCCCTTATCCTGTAGTGTTATTCTTCATGCCTCCCCCTTATCTGTAGCGTTATTCTTCCTGTCTCCCCTTATCCTGTAGTGTTATTCTTTATGCCTCCCCCTTATCCTGTAGTGTTTTTCTTCATGCCTCCCCCTTATCCTGTAGTGTTATTCTTCCTGTCTCCCCTTATCCTGTAGTGTTATTCTTTATGCCTCCCCCTTATCCTGTAGTGTTATTCTTCATGCCTCCCCCTTGTCCTGTAGTGTTATTCTTCCTGTTCTCCCCCTTATCCTGTAGTGTTATTCTTCATGCCTCCCCCTTATCCTGTGGTGTTATTCTTCATGCCTCCCCCTTATCCTGCGGTGTTATTCTTCATGCCTCCCCCTTATCCTGTAGTGTTATTCTTCCTGTCTCCCCTTATCCTGTAGTGTTATTCTTTATGCCTCCCCCTTATCCTGTAGTGTTATTCTTCATGCCTCCCCCTTATCCTGTAGTGTTATTCTTCATGCCTCCCCCTTATCCTGTAGTGCAACCTGAACATTGGTACTGTCTTAAAAATAACATTCCGCATGCTCCTGCAACGTGGAAAAGAATTTTTTTCCTGAATCAGAAATAAAAGATATTTAAAAGAAATTAAAGAAAAGACAAATGGAACGATAGTAAAGAAGGAGGCGGTTGATAGTAATAATGATGATGACGTAGATGAGGATGATGGAATTATTGACGATAATGATGATGATGTAGATACTGCGGCTGACGATGACGATATTGATGGAGATAATGATGATGATGATGATGACTATAATGATGATGGTCGTAATGGTGACGATAATGAAGATAAAATTGTGTTTCAGCTTTCGCTGTCCGGTACATCACCAAACGATACATTGGGGACTACGACGCCAATAAAGGTCAGCACTGATTTCTGTCCGTCTGTCTGTCTGTGCCTGTCTGTGTGCCTTTGTCAGTGTCTGTCTCTGTCTGTCTGTCTGTCTGTGTCTATCTCTGTCTCTTTCTCCCCTCATTTCTCTCTGTACACTCTTTATGTAGTGCGTGTATTTTCTTTGTGTTCCTGTTTCCTAGTCTTTGTCTGCCTGGTGTGCTTATGGCAGACTGTGAAAAGAACGTGTTTTAAAGAAAAACGTGTGTGTGTGCGCGCGCGCGCGCGTGTGTGCGTGTTATGTGTGGTGTGTGTGTGTGTGTGTGTGTGTGTACATGTATGTGTGTGTGTGTACATGTATGTGTGTGTGTATATGGGTGTTTGTGTGTGTGTGTGTGTGTGTGTGTGTGGTGTGTGTGTGTGTGTGTGTGTGTGTGAGCGAGAGAGAGAGAGAGTGAGAGAGAGAGAGAGAGAGACAGAGAGAGTCTAAACGCGGATCATTATCTTTCCATAGTTTACAGACTTGAAAGCGATACTCATGAAGGAACTGTCACGTCCAATATCTTGTGTTTTGTTATCTGTGGCCTTGTGCTGTGATCACAGATAGAGAACTCTGAGCCCTACTGAACTTGGAAGTCTGTCTCCATTGTTCACACAGCGGATTGTTAGTTTTCATTACTGTTGTCATTGTTCTCACAGTGCAGTGTTAGATTTCATTACCGTTGTCATTGTTCTCACAATGCACTGTTAGCGTTTATTACCGTTGTCATTGTAGTGTGTCTGCTTTTGTTGGTTGGGATAAAGATTGGATTTTATATTCTGTTCAGTGTGTTTTCCATGTTTCTTGTAGTTGTCTAGTGTCTATAGTTTTCCAAGAGAGGATGTACTTAGTGGCAAGGTCTTTAATGCTAGTGTGCACAGTATTTTTTGCAGTTTCACAGGAGATGGTGTGCTTACAGACAAGGTCTTTGATTCTGTTGTCTAGTAGACTGTGTAGTTTAAGTAAAAGTGCAGGCTAGCTCTCTCTCTTAAATTTGGCATGGGTGTGAGACGTAATTGGTCCAAGTCCTAACCGTAGCCCAAGCCAAACCTCTACTTTTAGGATAGAGTTTCTCCATGAATACATTGCTGATCCCAAATGCAATGGTTTGGGGTAGGGCTAGAGCTAGAGTTTGTGTTGAAAATATCTGAAATTATGACGTATAACTGTTTAATCATCGCAGGGTCCGATAGTAAGCTGATAGTATAATGAAGAGAATAACTTGTTTTCTGTTTGACATCAGTCTCTCTCTACAGCAGCTTCATCGTTTCATCAAAAGAAGTGTGCGTAATTCTGTTCTCATTCAGGTTCCTATCTCCAAACAGCCATTCACTCCTTGAAGTTCCAAACTTAATTAAACACGTTTGCCCCACAGTGGAACATAATCAACCCTCCCTGACCCCAAGCATAAAGGTCAGAGCAATTTCCATGGGATAAACATGGAGCAGTGGAGGTGAATGGTTTGAAACAGGCTGCTGGCAGGTACGTAGTTGGCTTTAGCGCCAAACAAATTGTACGTCGTGAGGATAATGCCAAGTGAGAATGAGTGCTTGGCCTGCTTACAAGTGAGTGGATTTGTTTTAACTGGAGGGGCAATGGGGAGCGGTGTTTTTGTCAATGGCTTAGCTGTTGAGACAGGTTCTGATTGGTAAACAAGTTCACTGGGACTTTGTTGATAAATAAGTGTGCTTGTACCTGTGCAGGTGTGTGCGTGTGTGTATGTGTGTGTATGTATGTGTGTGTGTATGTGTCTGTATTTGAGAGAGAGAGAGAGAGAGAGGGGAAGGGAGGGAGGAAGGAGGGAGACAGGGTGTGTTTGTGTGTCTTTGTGTGTGTATGTCTTTGTGTGTGTATGTGGGAGAGAGAGGGGGAGGGAGAGAGTGTGTTTGTGTGGCTTTGTGTGTGTCTTTGTGTATGTGCGTGTATGTGTGTGTTCTGTCAGTGATGTGGTGATTCATGTATTGACGGTCACTTAAAGAATTGGGATCACTGGACAAGGAAGGAGTAGCTGACACCAAACACTGACCAGTAATAGTGACCATGACTTTCACGCTGACTGAAATCACCAGACCGCCTGGGGCTTAAACAGGTTTCACACAATATTAATTTACATATATGTTGTTTTTTTTTCTCAGGCGACCAACACCAGTGGTTTGAACATAGTGTTGATTGTTGGTTATCTTCGTTTTAAAGTGTTCAAGTGTTTTTCTAATTCTTTCTTTTTTCTGTGTTCTTTCTAGTCGACCGTGGCGTTTATTTGTAAAGTTTAACACAAGGACATAAGTCGGGGATGACAAGAGGATACTATAAAAAAAAAAAAAAAAAAAACTTGTGGTGATATGCTCACATTCTTCAGATCCATGGCTGTGTGTATGTGTGTGTGTGTGTGTGTGTGTGTGTGTGTGTGTGTGTGTGTGTGTGTGTGTGTGTGTGTGTGTGTGTGTGTGTGTGTGTGTGTGTGTGTGTGTGTGTTGATAAATTGTGTTAGAAAGATGTGGTTGTATGTTGAATCTATCGGACTTCAGTACAGTGAATTTACAGTCGACGGTTTGTTTGTTTGTTTGTTTTTTTGATGACATAGCAAATATTTTGTTTGTTTGTTTACGACATAGATGTTTTGTTTGTTTACGACATAGCAGATGAATTGTTTTTTGTTTATGACATACCGCATGGTTTGCTTGTTTGTTTACGACACAGCAGATTGTTTGCTTACGACTTAGCAGATAAAATGTTTTTTACGACATAGCAGATGATTTGGTTGTTTGTTTACGACAGCAGATGCTGTGCTTGTTTGTTTTAGGGTACAACAGATTATTTATTTGTTTGTTTACGACACAAGCACATGGTTTGTTTTGGTTGTTTACGACATAGCAGATGATTCACTTGTTTGCGACATAACAGATGGCTTATTTGTTTGTTTACGAGATGTCAGACAAAGAGATAAACTTCACTACACTACAGTATAATCCAGGCTGTTTCAGTAACAGAACGATACAAGGACAGACAGGGAACTCGTGCGCTAAACAGGATCTCAAAATCTTGCCAGCGCGTGCAGGTATAGGGCTAATGACGTGATCATTTTGGCGTCACATGTCAATTATGGCGTCAGTGCATGTAGAGTTTATTCCAAGCACTGAGACGGCATCTTGAGAAACTGAAACCGTAATTAGATGTTTCGGGAATATGCTTTGAAGGACCCCCTCCCCCCCCCCCCACACACACACACCTGTCCATACAGTCCTCATTCCCTCAGATTTCTTTCCACCCACTTCTCTTCTGCCTGCCATTGCCAGGAATGTATTCAACTCACAAAATACAGATGTAAAGCACTTAATATATACACATAAGGTAATTCAAAGAGTACAGGTATAGAGCACTTACCGAACACAGATATAAAGGATTTAAAGAAAACAGGTGTAAAGGATTTGAAGAAAACAGATGTAAAGCGCGTAAGAAAAACAGGTTTGAAGCTCTTTAAGAGTACAGTATAAAGCATTTAAAGAGTACAGGCCTTTGATCGAGTCAACAGAGACAAGCTATGGAAGGTCCTCGAGCAGTACGACGTCAAGGGCCAGCTGCTAGACAACATTCGGGCCATCTACGCCAACAGCAGGAGTGCAGTCCGCACCGCTGGTGGAACATCTGACTTTTTCCCAGTGACATCGGGAGTAAGGCAGGGCTGTAATCTCTCCCCTCTTCTCTTCGTGATCTATATGGATCAGATTACGAAGGAGGCAAACCCAGACCCTGAGGCACTCAATGAACTCATGTTTGCAGACGACCAGGCAATGGTGAACAATGACAAGATACAGCTACAGGAGCACACAGACCAGCTCAATGAAAGCTGCGAGACATACGGCATGAAGATCAGCGTCAGCAAGACCGAGGTCATGACTGTCAGTAAGAGACCAAACAAACTGGATATCAACATCAACGGAACCCAGTTGAAGTGAGCCAGTGTATTTAAATATCTGGGCAGCATCTTCACTGAAAATGGCAAACTAGACAGAGAAATCGAGACTAGATGCCAGAAAGCCAACGCAGTTAGCTACCAACTTGCCCCTCTCCTGAAACACCCCAGAATTCCCACCAGCACTAAGGCGAAACTCATCAACGCCATTTTTCTACCAACGCTGACATACCAGTGCCAGACATGGTCCCTAACTAAAGTCCTCGAGAGAAAACTGGTCACCTGTGAAATGAAATGCCTGAGGAAAGCAGTAAACAAGACAAGGCGGGACAAGATCAGAAATGAGGTGATACGAGACATGGTAGGAGCAACACCAATCCTACAACACATCAAACATATGAGGATCAAGTGGTTCGGACACCTCACACGTATGCCCCTAAACCATCCAGCTCTTCGGGCATACAACACCAGATACTCTGGCTGGAGAGCCAGAGGAAGACCAAGACGACGATGGAGCGACTCCGTGGCAGACACCTCAGAGCTCACGAGATGTCCCTTCTCCAGGCCACCCGCCTTGCTGCTGACAGACGACTGTATCTCCCCGCGACGCCCACCGGTACAAGCGGAAGGGAAAAGTAAAAGTAAAGTAAAGAGTACAGGTGTGAAGCATTTAAAGAATACAGGTATAGCGCACTTGAAGAATACAGGTATGAAGCACTTATACAGTACAGATATAAAGCACTTAAAGGTAAAGGGTATGAAGCACTTACAGAATACAGATACAAAGCACTTAAGGAGTACAATTTATAAGTACTGAAAGAATACAGATATAAACCAATTACACATACATATGTTAAAACTTAATATAGGTTTACATCACTTAAACAATAGATATAAAGCACCTAAAGAATACATACACAAAACACCTAAAATACATACATAAAACACCTAAAAAACCTAAAAAGTACACCCATAAAACATCTAACGAATACACATAATAATAATAATAATAATAATTTTTATTTGTATAGCGCCTATTCCATATAAAACATGCTCACCAGCGCTGTACATTTCGCTGAAAAAAAAAAAGCAAATGGTGATAAAAATGTTCACAATTACATACACAATGAGAAAACAATAAACATTAAAGCTATACAAGTAAGAAGACATAAGAAACCACAAAACATCAAAGTTTACACATTGACTTAAAAAACAAACAAACAAACAAAAAAACAACAACAACAACACTAAAATATATACATGAAACACCAAAAGAATACACACATAAAGCACCTAAAGAACACACATACAAAGCACGTGAAGAATACCGATATAAAGAATACAGGCATAAAGCACGTAAATATAGCACATGTCTATATATAGAATGTAGAACAATTTGTTGGTGTCTGTGACGTCTGATACTTTTATAGCCTGAAGCTCGAATAACCACACCCGGAAGCTGCTCAGTTTGGGTTTTGTCTTCTGTTTTTAGACTTGTATCATTTGCCGTTCAAAGCCTTTCTGACACAACAAGCACACCCGAAAGTGTTTGCGTCAGTAGAGAAATCTGAGAACAACGGAAAACAGATCAAGATAGAACACACTGAACCATGATACTGACTGCAAATACATATGTTTAGACAATTTCTATCAGATAAAAAAGAGAATCTGGAAGACGGACGTCTGTACATTGAGACAATCTTTTGTCAGACAAAGAGAGATAGGGAGACGAAGAGAATGTTTCTGATGAAAGACTGAAGTCCATACATTCAGGGATGTTTTATGAGAGAGAGAGAGAGAGAGAGAGAGAGAGAGAGAGAGAGAGAGAGAGAGAGAGAGAGAGAGAGAGAGAGAGAGAGAGTTTTTTTTGAAAATCAAAAGTTCATATATTCAGGAAGCATTTTGTATAAGAGAGAGAGAGAGAGAGACAGAGAGAGAGAGAGTGTTGTGTGTGTGTGTGTGTGTGTGTGTGTGTGTGTGTGTGTGTGTGTGTGTGTGTGTGTGTGTGTGTGTTTGAAAAACAAAAGTTCATATGTTCAGGAAGCATTTTGTAACTCTGTGTAAGTGTGTGTATGTGTGTGTGTGTGTGTGTGTGTGTGTGTGTGTGTGTGTGTGTGTGAGGAGAGAGAGAGAGAGAGAGAGAGAGAGAGAGAGAGAGAAAGAGAGAGAGGGGCTAAAGACGAAAGTTTATACGTTCAAACAGTCTGTTTAAGAGAGAAAGACTAACATACCATTTTGTGTGTATATTTTTGCGTACTTAGTTTTCTATAAATGCGTTTGTATGCAGGTTTGTGTTCTTAATCGCCTTAATGATAAATTGGGCGGAATCGCCAAAGCGGGGGCACATCCTTAGATCATGTGCGTTAGTGTATTTAATTTTATTTTCCACTTTTTCTAGGATGAACGATGGGTCTAGGCGTCTGCAGCTGTGGTTTTGTTTTGTTTTGTTTTGTTTGTTTTTTTGTGAGAGATGGTTATAGCCCCGGTATGACCCTGAGCAGTTGGCTGGGCTTTAAATAACGCCCCCACCCCCGAGTTTGTTTTTTCAATCTGAAGCACATTCAGTGCATTTTGTTATAATTATGTCAATTCTTTGTTTTATTAATGTCAGTTCTCTGTTGTGTCGATGATGTCACTTCTTTATGATGTTGATACCAATTGTTTGTTCTGTTGATGATGTCAGGTCTTTTTTGTATCGATGATACAAGTTTTTTTTGTTATAATAGTGATATCAGTTCTCTGTTGTATTAATGACGTCAGTTCTGTCTTGTATTAATGATGTCAGTTCTCTGTTGTATTAATGGTGTCAGTTCTGTCTGGTATTAATGATGTCAGTTCTCTGTTGTATTAATGACGTCAGCTTCTTTTTTGTTCTAATGTGATGGCAGTTCTTTGTTTCAATGGTGATGTCAGTTCTTTGTTGTATTAGTGATGTCAGTTCTTTGTTGTAATGATGATGTAAGTTCTGTTTTGTGATGATGATGTCAGTTCTCTTTTGTGACGGTGATGTGTGTTGTTTGTTGTGATGGTAATGTCAATTCTTTGTTTATGGCGATTGTCTTCTGTGTTGTGATGGTGATGTCATTTCTGTGTTGTGATGGTGATGTCATTTCTGTGTTGTGATGGTGATTGAGTTCTTTGTTCTGATGGTGATGTCAGTTCTGTATTGTGATGGTAATGTCACTTTTATGACATGATGGTGATGTCAGTTCTGTGTTGTAGTAGTGATTGAGTTCTCTGTTGTGATGGTGATGTGATTCGTTGTTGTGAAGGTGATGTGGATTCTTTGTTGTGATGATGATGTCAGTTCTTTGTTGTGATGGTGATGTCAGTTCTATGTCATGATGGTGATGTCAGTTCTGTGTTGTAGTAGTGATTGAGTTCTCTGTTGTGATGGTAATGTGATTCGTTGTTGTGAAGGTGATGTGGATTCTTTGTTGTGATGATGATGTCAGTTCTTTGTTGTGATGGTGATGTCAGTTCTGTTTTAAAATGATTATGTCAGTTCTGTATTGTTATTGTGGTGTCAGTTCTGTGCGTGATGGTGATGTCATTGTGTTGTGATGGTAGTGTCAGTTCTGTGTTGTGATGGTGATGTCACTGTGTTGTGATGGTGATGTCACTGTGTTATGATGGTAGTGTCAGTTCTGTGTTGTGATGGTGATGTCAGTTCTATGTTTGTGATGATAATGTCAGTTCTGTGCGTGATGGTGATGTCATTGTGTTGTGATGGTGATGTCAGTTCTGTGTTGTGATAGTGATGTCAGTTCTTTGCTGTGATGGTGATGTGAGTTGTGTGTGTAATGGTAACGCCAGTTCTGCGTTGTGATGGTAGCGCCAGTTCTGCGTTGTGATGGTGATGTCAGTCCTGCGTTGTGATTATGATGATGGTGTTTAGTTCTGTGTTGTTGTGATGTTAGTTCTTTGAAATGATGATGTCAGTTTTGTCGTTGTGTTGGTGATGTCATTTGTGTGTTGTGTCGGGTGTGTTGTTGTTTGTGAACTTCAGACAGTGTTTATGTCTGGTGTGAGGAGTCTGGGCTGTGTGCAGTTCGCTAAAAGCGTTGAACGTGTCCATATTTTGACTGCAGGCAATTAACCACCGTCTGAGGGTCAGATGTTTGGTTCTGTTTTGTTGTTTTGCACTCTGTGTGTGTATGTGTGTGTGTGTGTGTGTGTGTGTGTGTGTTGTGTGTGTGTGTGTGTGCGCGCGCGTGTGTGCGTGCGTGCGTGTGTGCGTGTGCGTGTGTGTATGTGTGCGTGCGTGCATGTGTGTGTGTGTGTGTGTGTGTGTGTATGTGTGTGTGTGTGTTGGCAAAGAGGATTTACATTAGATTTTATCCCAGTTTGTTGAATGGGCATTGGTAAAATTGAAACTAACTAGAGAAGAAGTCTGTTAAACTGTGCATTTATTGTTCACTTTGAAGGGTATGCTTCTGAAACCCGTTACAGAAAATCTGTACCAGTAAAAATTCGCCATCCTCCACCCGCCTCATCCTTTGACGTAACATATAGATGACGTGGCTGTGTGTGACAAAGGAAACTGTTTGAAATAAGTGAAAAGTTTCATGTTTGTGTGTTTTCCGTATTCAGTTTTAGACTGAGCGATTTTCTTTATGTTCATAGAACCTGTCGATGATCATCTGGTGTCACGTTGTCAAGTAGTGTCAGGTGTTTGTTGACTTCATTCAGACATAATTGATCGCAGTGGTCGGTGTGCGGAGCCTGGACGTGACACGGGGTGGGACAGATGTCAACATTTTGTACACGTGACCTGTGTAGAACTAAAGTCTCACAAGAAAAGGAAACCAAACCAAAATCAACCCCCCACCCCTCCTTCCACACCGCCCCAAGGAAAACCAAACCAAACCAATGGCTTGACAATGGCCAGTTGGCCCAAAATTTGCGCCTGTCTTGTCTGGTTGTATCAAATACGCGTTCTGATTCTTTCTTCGTGTTCTTTTTTCTGGTTCCAATTTATGTATAGAACAAATGTCTGCAGTAAGACAGTCTGCAGACACACCCGTCTACTCACAGTATTGCAGCTTTTCCCTGTGTGTGCCACCCATCATCCTGTCTGTGTGCCTATAGCCCTCTGTCTGAACTGAACAGTGGATTTCTGTCTGCCCGTCTGTACTATGCAGTTGTGTTCAATATGTCTGCACCTTGCCATTCAGTTTGTAAACAAAGTAACATGACTGGGTCTGAATGGGTTAAGCAGCGCATGGACAGCCCCCTTTGTTTTGTGAAATGGCTGAAGCTGGGAGATAATTGTCCAGACAATGGTGAGGTATTGGTGTTGTGGGTCTCATACAACACCATTGGCTGTTTCTTGTTAAGTACTATTGGAGTCAGCACTTAACTGACGGAAAATGGTACGTAGCCAAGGTCGCAGATACTCTGTAACGTGCTTCAAGGTACCTCAAAGGAAAAAAAAGTGAGAATGTCTGTGTTGGTATTTTCATCATCAGTTTGGCATCTACCATGAAGAAGAAGAATTCAATAAGCAAACACGTATTACTGACAACATATGGTGCAGATTATGCTCACATAGAGAGGTTCAGATGCCGGACCACTGTGATTCAGTCTCGGAACGGTTTTTATCGCATTTTAGCACAGGTCAGCAGAATTTGCCCTCTTCAGTTATGGTCAAAACTATAAAGAAGTTTTCTTGATTCTTGTTATTCTCGGTATTAAGACATTGATCACATGACTTTATATTCTACTGATTCTTGTCTCGGAATATTGATCACATGACTTTATCTTGTTTTACTGATTCTTGTCTCGGTATTAAGACACTAGTCACATGAGATTGCTTACAGCCCAGCCGACTATTAGAGTCATGTCGGGGTTAACACCACATTAAAAACAACTCCAAATTTAATTAAAAAGACAACGGTTAAAAACCAAGTTCACAAGTATCATTTCAAGTCCAGAATGCATTTAAAATTCGTTCCCATACGTATAGCAATGTGAGATGAAATCTATTTATCTCTTGAGAAAAAAAAATGTATCCGGAGGAATATCACTGAAGAGGTTTTTGAAGGATCCGCTGTATTATGTCTTACATCGTGCAAGCCAAGCATTTAGTAAGGTGTTTAGTGCTGAGTGGCTCGTCACATACCATGGTCTAAAGAAGGTATGACTGAGTGTAGTATGTGTGACCCGTGTGTTACCTACATAACACTGTCTCTTTCCTACAGTTCCCTGGAAGTGACTGCATCAGTCCAGCAGGGTTTGGCCAGGAAGTAACAGCGTCACTCTGTGTGAAATCTGAACAACGTCCGTTTGAGTTACTCATCTGCTATTTGTTAGTTTCTGTCCAGATATGCCTCATTAGTTTATGACTGCTTTCCAAAAATTACTGTATTTTATGCCTGCAGAGTGGTTTCCTTGTTATGTGTCTTTTGTGAACTGCAGTGGGAAGCAGACAGTGACAACTTAGCTGTGTTTGAACTATGACAGCTGTATAATTTTAATGTGCATTTGGTTTAATAATTTTCTCTAGGGGTACTTGTCTTTGTCCACTGTGTTCTGCCCTGTGATACTGTATTGTCTGTCATCTCTTGCTTCTGTCGACTGCTGGTTTTTAAATTTTTTTTAATGTTGTCTGTTACTCCAATTTATTCTTTTTTTTTACATTGAGTCGGTTGTGAAAAAAAAAAGAAAAGAAACTGGCCTTTTTGCCGCCCACTGTAAAAATGCTTCAGTCATTTTAGTGGTTTCAGCTTAATGTTTTATAGTACATGTAAATCTGTCTCATCCCTTCCCATTTTCATTTCAAGACTTTGCCAGCACACGTAGTTTTGGGTAAGCTCAAGTTGTCTTCCAGATCACCACTGGCAGATTGGGATTGAGCGTTTCTTGAAATGTCTGAGTGCGGTGTCTCTTGAACAAAATCTAATTCAGGCTCAGATCTGTATTTCTGTGGCTTTCTTCTTTGTGTTCTTTCTCTTTACTCAGATCTTTCCTGGTAAAGTTACCTTTCTTTTCCTGAATCGTCCGTTTGTCTCTGAGGTTGTTTTTAGTGGACGTTTGATGTAAAACTTCGGATAATTTATGTTGCCTTTACTTACAGATTTGAAAATAAAATCCATTCAGAGAATCTATTTTTGAACTCTAAAGTCCCCAAAGACTTCAGACGTCTTTACTAACAGACCGAGAAAACGGAATTTATTCAAAGATATTCAAAGACACCTGTTTTAAACTCTAAAAACTCTTGTGACTTAAGTTGTCTTTACCATGAGACCTTGAAAACCAACAAACGAACGAACGAAGAACGAACGAACGAAAAAACAAAAATCCAGAATATATTGGAATACATCTGTGTTCAGATCGTGTGAAGTTCTGTTGATAGGCATGCATCACAGTCTGATGACGTCACCATAAAGTGTTCCACCGTGCCGTTCGCCATGATGTAAAATGTTACTACTATCATCATCAGACCTCTCTGGGCCTGGCTGTCTTATAGGTGTGTCTGAATATCATCAAATCTTTTCTGGCATGTCTATCATTAAAGGGTCTACGTTTCATCATATCTTTCAGCCGTAATGTTTACCCTTAAGTTGTCTAAATATCACCATATCTCACCTCTCTCGTCTGCCGTGCACTGGCTGCCTGTGAAACAAGGTTCAGTTACAGGACTGTTACATCATCACTCCTGATTCTGCTTCTACCTGTCAGTTTTCTCGCAGATACAATGACAATTTCACAAACATTATAAGAATAGAATGATATGACGCCTTCCACAAATATCTGACGATGATGTTCTCACTTTGGGGTGTGATACCCTTCTCAAATATTATAAAATAGAATGACACCCTTCACAAATATATGACGATGATGTTCTCACTTAGGGGTGTGATACCCTTCACAAATAGTCTAAGAATAGAATGACACCCTTCACAAATATCTGACGATGATGTTCTCACTAAGGGGTGTGATACCCTTCACAAATAGTCTAAGAATAGAATGACACCCTTCACAAGTATCTGACGATAATGTTCTCACCTTTATGGGTGTGAGTTCAGCACCATCACAGCGATAGTCAGACATGAACACCTGTTTATTGATGAGGTTGGCGGAAGGGTAGGGTGGGGTTGGTGCTGTGTATGGTTGAAATTGACGCGTGACGTCTGTTTGTGTGTTTCTTGGCTATCAGTATACTGTTTTGATTCGATGCAACGTGCATTCATTCCATTGACTTTAAGAATAGATGTGTTACTGTATGCTTTACGTGTAGTTTACATGTATCTACATTTAAAACGAGTTTTGGAAAGTACAATTTGACAGAACACGATAGAAGTATTAATGATCTCTGACCAAACTGCTGACCATTTTTTGTAGACGAAAATGACTCTTTGTGAAGAATCGTGACACGTTTTGCTTTCCGCCGTTCAGAACACTATTTCTTTTGGATATCTTTGTATTCACGTTGGTCTGGTTGTTTGGCTCACACTGCGCAGTTAGTTTGTTGCTGCACAGTCTGCATACTCCGCTTTCAGTGGGTTACCCTGTCACATAGGCAGCCATACTTTGGTTGTGGGGGTGTGCATGCCAGGTATTTTCATGTCTCCATAAGCGGCAAAGACCATTATGGTTTACAGAATCTCTGACGTCTTATTTATGTTTTTCGCCCTGTGGGGATGCCAGGGGCTGTTTCAGTACAAATAGCATCTCCACCTTCTGTACTAGAAATTGCCTCTTTTCTGTCACTCTCTTTATTTCTGCCTTATTTCTTTGCTTTCTGTCATTTCTTCATATTTTTTTCCTTTCTGGTCCATTCACCTATATGTGTTCGATAAAGTCTTACGTAATACTTTCTCTTAGAATTGATACTTGGGTACATGTATTAGGTGAATTTTTTGGCTGTAGGGAAATGTGATATGCAGAAGCAATTTTAGGTAATTCAGGTCCGTTTTAATATGTTTTAGTGACAGAGGCATATCCTTAAATCATATGCGCAAAAGAATTGATATGTGTACTTAGTTTTCTTTTCCCTTTTTTCCTGTTGAAGTTAAGTGTGTTTTGAAATTGTTATAGTTCTGATATGGCTCCACGCAGTCGGTTGGGCTTTAAACAAAAATGAGAATAAAACTTTAATGTTTTGCATGCAAAGTACACACAAAGATGATTCAGGCACTGGAAGGTCTGCACATACATTAACCTAAAAGATTGGGGGAAAAAATCTACACTCCAGACCAGGTGTTAACATGTAAAGATCGAACTCTTCGGATTGGAAATCTGACGTCGTAACCATGTACCTATCGCGCCCGTGATTCAGGTTTTGAACTGGGTACAGAGGCCACACTCAGAAAGTACCCCGTTATGTCTTATGTTGGAGCCATCAGGCGGACAGAGCCCAGGTCATCTTCTCTGACATAGTAGGTCTTTTGGCTGTTAGCGATGGGCGGACTAACCCCTATGCTAGAAGGCGGAAGTCAATGGTACCGGCTCTACAGGCCCTTGTAACAAACCATGATACCACTCAGTAGACTTCAGTGTCTGCAGAGTCACATATTGTAACCATGTCATTTTATCCCTTTGACTCATACACCCTATCCATCAGTACCCTGCATTATCAACTATGCTAACAGAGCAAAAAAACAAAAACAAAAAAAAACAAAACAAAAAAAACCCCACCCCATCCCCCGAAACAACAACAACAACAACAACAACAACAAAAACCTATGCTAACAGAGCGAAAACTTAACCCATTGATTCCCTCATTGTATCCACTAGCTTCCCGCAGGGTGAGGGAGTCAAAAGGTTTAAGTTTTTGCAGTTGGTGGATGGGTACAGGAGTGAAAGAGTTAATCGCGTGGGACGACGGGAGGCATGTCTGACAATTCCGCTAACTACCAAGTTCTTGGGCAGCTGGCAAAGAGTGGAAGAAAACGGCCACATAACCGCCGGACGCCATGTAGATGTTAACGAAAAAAGAAGAATGAGTTCTTGTTAAAGGGAGAAGAGGGGCAGAATGGTTCAGACGTTCACCTGCCAATAACTAAATTCGAACTTCCATGGCTCGCTCCCCGTAGGGGCCTCGACTTTTCTCGTTAGTTTGACTGGAAAATCGAACTGAACGTCTAGCCCTTCGGAAGGGGACAAAAGACGAGTCGGACCCGTGTACCTTCTGGCTGTGCATGCTAAAGATCCCACGGCAGTTGAAAATCGTGAAGAGCAGGGCATTGCCCGGCTGCCTTTATATAAAACATTGGAGAGATAGGTTGATTTCCCAGGTCCCACCAGTTGAAGATCAATTAGCCTTCTTCCCTGGCTGAAGTCTTGGTTAAAAAAAAAGTGAATATGTTTATGACTTTGAAGCGAGGGAAAGGGGATGGGCGCCGCCCTCGTGGTGCTGGCCCGGGAAAAGTTGAGGTCTCTTGTCACCTCGCTCCCCCACGACCTCAGAATTATGGAACTATCTAGGTAGGACCTCAGGGCCTGGCCAGCTCGTGGGTTTATGTGCAGGCTTAAGGCTTGTGCCGTGATCATTCTGGATTTTTTCCATCCATGGCACCTATGACGATAGTGCATATGGAATTCATTCCGAGCGCGGAGACGTCATCTTGAGAAATTGAAATTGAAATTGAAAAATTGTAAGAATCGTCTGTGTATTATCTGTGAATACACTCGGGAGACCTTCATCCCGTATCACGTGCACATGAAAAGAAACTCATCTTAAGAAGTTTTCACCTGATGACATTGTTACAGGTAGCTGTGGGTTGCCACCAAACGTATGTCTTACTGTCTGTGTGAGTGTCTGTTGCGTGGGATGACAATCGCACCGTGTAGGATGGGTTATCAGAGGTCTGGGTGGCATGTAGTCACAACACAACAATTCCATCCTCACTCAGCCTCCATTCCACCCAGCTGTGAGTGGGTACCTGACCCTGTTCACAGAGAAAGTAATGATGATGATGATGTGGTAATAATAATAATGATAATAATGATAGGATGATAATAATGATAAAAGAAAATAATGATAATGATGATGGTGATGATGATGATGATAACAACAACAACAACACACAACAACAACAACGATGATGATGATGATAATGAAAATAATAATAATAAAAATAAAGAAAATAATAACAATAATAGTAACAACAACAACAACAACAACAACAACAATAATAATAATAATAATAGTGATAATTATAACAACAGTAATTCTGTTTATAATGCGCAAATGGCCCACGTCAAAACATGCCTCTAGCACTTTACATAGTAATAAACTAAAGCCATGACGCAGTGGAAACAGGCACAGCCCTTATGATGATGGCACCAATAATTTGCTAGCACCTCACTCCCTACAGCCTAAGTGTTATTGGACAGACTTGCCATTATTCGTGTTATATGCCCTATTGGCGTGACCTGGATGTCGTGTTGGGGTCGGCATGTTTGACCTTCACCTTGCGGTGCGTGCGTATGAGGGGATGATTATCAGACGTGTGCAGACTGTGACATTTGTATCTTAAAGAGGTAGACACAGGTATCGTTATGTTTTCTAACAGACTTCTGGCTTTTTCTGCCTCTCGCTCTCTTTCTTTCTCACTCTCTGTGCCTGTCTGTCTCTGTTTCTTTATCTGTCTCTGTTTCTCTGTTTCTTTCTGTCTGTGTTTCGGTCTCCTCCTGCCCCCTCTCTCTGTCTCTCCGTCTCGTCTCTCCTTCCTTCCCCTCACTGCCCGCCTCTTTGTCTACCATCCTTGAGTGATAAAGTTTTGGAGTCTGTCTCTGTCTCTCTCTCCCCCGCCTCTCTCTCTCTCTTTCTCTCTTTCTTTCTCTCTCTCTGTGTCTCTCTGTTACAATGAGGTCACGTATGATAAACTGACACACCACACCAAGTCAGCCTGAAGATAGGTAAATGTGCCGTTATTAATGGAGACTGCTCTGACATCTTCAGGTCGCTAGGTCACGATGCTATGTGATGATTGCGATATGATGTGGAAACAGCACTTGGCTTGTAGCGCATTATGATTGTGGATGTGGAAACAGCATGGAGACAACATGTAACCTGTCAGAAATGTCCTAAAGCCTGTCTTATCTGGAGGTTGCATAATAAACGTTAAGTCCTTAGACGTATGGAAGAAATGTAAAGGACAGAGGTACCTGTGTGCGTGTGTGAATCTGCATGAGTGTTTATTGGCGAAAAGGCAAGGACAGTAAATTTAAACCTAGTTCATGTCAAATAAATTGATAACATGAAAACCAGAAAAACAGACCGTTGCCTTGTACTTTGAACTGTTGAAACTTTCTTCCTGATTTTGTTACTCTCTTATTTACTTATTTGCTTAGTGACTGACTGACTTATTTATCTATCTACTTACTTATTAACTTATATATTTACTTAGTTAACTGACTTTTTATTTACTTCCCTACTGACGTACTAAACCTGTTATTTACTCATCTACTCATGTACTTACGTACTTAGTTACTTATTTACTTACTTACGTACTTACTTATTTACTTACGTACGAACTTATTTACATTTACTTACTTACATAGTTATGTACATATTTACTACTTGTTACATGGTTATGTACACATTTACTACTTGTTACATGGTTATGTACATATTTACTACTTGTTACATGGTTATGTACATATTTACTACTTGTTACATGGTTATGTACATATTTACTACTTGTTACATGGTTATGTACATATTTACTACTTGTTACATAGTTATGTACATATTTACTACTTGTTACATGGTTATGTACAAATCTACTACTTGTTACATGGTTATGTACACATTTACTACTTGTTACATGGTTATGTACATATTTACTACTTGTTACATGGTTATGTACATATTTACTACTTGTTACATGGTTATGTACATATTTACTACTTGTTACATGGTTGTGTACATATTTACTACTTGTTACATGGTTATGTACGTATTTACTTACTTTACATGGTTATGTACATATTTACTACTTGGTACATGGTTATGTACATATTTACTACTTGTTACATGGTTATGTACATATTTACTACTTGTTTACGTACTTACATACTTATTTCCTTACTGACTTGCTTTCTTAGTTATGTACTTGTTTACTTATTTGCCTATTTTACTTACTGTACATTATGTTGTTAGCATGTAGGGAATCAAGGGCAATGCTGTTGAATTATTTTGTTGCTTTTTCCGTCTTGAAATCAAGTGGAGCACATAAAACAGGCGCCAGTCAAAACACTCACTTCAACCCACCCTGATATACATGGAGGATACGACAGTGTCTGACGGGGTTATACCTGGTTAGACCAAGACTGGGCATATTTAACTGGCTGTTAACTACAAGCATGGTGCATATTTAATGGCTGTTAACTACAAGACATGGTGCATATTTAACTGGCTGTTAACTACAATGACATGGGGCATATTTAACTGGCTGTTAACTACAAGACATGGGGCATATTTAACTGGCTGTTAACTACAAGACATGGGGCATATTTAACTGGCTGTTAACTGCAAGCCATGGTGCATATTAACTGGCTGTTAACTACAAGACATGGTGCATATTTAACTGGCTGTTAACTACAAGACATGGGGCATATTTAACTGGCTGTTAACTACAAGACATGGGCATATTTAACTGGCTGTTAACTACAAGACATGGGCATATTTAACTGGCTGTTAACTACAAGACATGGGGCATATTTAACTGGCTGTTAACTACAAGCCATGGTGCATATTTAACTGGCTGTTAACTACAAGACATGGTGCATATTTAACTGGCTGTTAACTACAAGACATGGGCATATTTAACTGGCTGTTAACTACAAGACATGGGGCATATTTAACTGGCTGTTAACTACAAGACTGATTCCCGAGTCTGTTAACAACTGTTGGTGCAAGCTGTGGCAAACATTGAAATGGATGTTAACAACATGACTGGTTCCTGGTCTGTTAGATCATTTTAGGATCATGACATTTAGGCAGTTTCCTTAATGCTTACCTTTTTTTTCTGTGCACCTTAATGGCCAGAGAAGCCGGCACAGTTTTTACATTGATGATGGAGACGATGAATATGATATCCACGATACTGTGGAGTTTCGTCTAGGATTGAGACTGCGTGACAAGGCTGTACTTTACACTCACTATCATAATAATCCTAGCATCAACCAGGCTGGAGGAATACAGACACCTGCTCTGTGTTGTCTGGAGATTTGAACAACACCCTCAGTGGTGCATCTGTCAAATGGAAGAGACATAACTGTGTGGTCCCAGTCTTCCGAATGAGCCCATAGCGCGATCAACTCTGGTTATGAGCCGAAAAATCCTACAATGATTTTGAAAGGACTGATGAGAATTCGAACTCAACAGCTTTCAAGTTGTAGTCATTTGTGCTAACCACTACGCCACCGATTTTGTTAAAAACCGTTAGCGCAAGATGTGATAACCATTTAATTGGCTGTTAACAAGAAGACTGATACCTTGGTCTGTTAAAATTGAAGTGCATGGTGTAGGAACAGATTTTACTGGCTGTTAACAGAAGATTGACTGCTGGGTCTATTTGTGGAGACCAGGTTGTGGTAAACAAGTTGTCGGCCCGTCCTACGTCCATCCTGAGCCACTGGTATCTCCATCAGCTTGTCGGCCATCATTGGTTGCCGTGTTGACGGGGGGAGGGCAGAGAGCTGAGGCTGAAGAGGCCGGGGGACGGGAGGGACGGAGGGGGGAGGGGGAGGGCAGAGAGCTGAGGCAGAAGAGGCCGGGGGACGGGGGGGGGGGGGAGGAGGAAATTTGGAGAGAAGAAATGAAGGAATAATAAAGGCAAGATGGCAGACCTCAGTATAAACAAACACGCCTCCTTTCTTCTCCCTGGTAATATTCACAGATTTATTTACGTATTTCATTTACTGAAAAACGCAGCAGCACTAGTCAGTAAATGTACGCATGCTTGTGATATCTGTATCTGATAAACTCACATTACACAAAAAATTGTCTTGTCTGTGTGAAAAGTATGTTTACAGTATTGGAACAGTATTGAGGGAGAGAAAACTTTCCTGCAGAAAGCACTCACTGGTAAGGGAGATGAACTACCGACTGTTGGTCCAGAGGGCCTGTGTCGAACGTAACTCTGTTGAAAACAGGCCAACAGTCAAAACATTGGCCTCTTGTACAGGTATATACATTTCTGTTGAGAACAGGCCAACAGTCAAAACATTGGCCTCTTGTAAAGCTACATACATTTCTGTTGAGAACAGACCAACGGTCAAAACATTGGCCTCTTGTAAAAGCTATGTACAGTCTGCTGTACATTGGACAACACTCAAAACAAGGAACTCTTGTAAATCTGTACACGATCTGTTGAAAACAGGACAAAAGTCAAAACATGGGCCTCATGTGTAGTAATGTACAGTGTATTTGAAACAGGACAAGTGTTAAAGCACAGGCCTTTAAAGCAGACTGCCCACTGTAGTGCAGGTTTCATTGGCTGTTCATAATTTTGTAACTCTTTTTGCTGTATTGTCTCTAAATCAATATGGTCTTTCTGTTCGACAATCATAAGTAGACATCTGTAGTATCTGTGTTTGACAATCATCAGTAGACATCTGTATTCAGTCTGTGTTTGACAATCATCAGTAGACATCTGTTTTCAGTCTTTCTGGTTATTACCACGAGGTCATACCGTGTATGTGGACAGTTACGTGTAAACATTTCTCACCTTTTAAAACTGAATCAGTTTAGAATCAAGTTCCACCACTGTCTTGTTTTCTTGCGCAATCATTCAGTGGGTTTGGCTGAAAAAATTAACTGCTAAGCCAAAAGGGTTTGGCCCGTAAACGTATTTGAATCACAACCTTGTAGAGGTCATTAGTTAGGTCGTACATACGGACTGTTGTAGAAAGGGAAATTGTTAGCGTGGCCTGACCACGACACGAGTACACAGCCAATCTTAGGTTGTGAACTTAGGTCAGTTTATTTCGGGTCTGAGCAAACTTAGAAAAGTCGAGCTTTGCGTATGTACAGTCAGAAAGTAAGCAAGCCTGTGATAACCGATTACCTCCCTTTAGGAACATTTTTTCCGATAAGCACACTTAGGGCGCCATAAGATCCGGCGTGCAATCGTTCCCACTGGTTCTTTTTTCTACTTTATTTATGTCGAAGGGAGAGAAGGCCGTTTGTCTGTGTGTCTGTCTGTGCGTCTGTCTATATTCATCTGTCTGTCTGTCCATCTGTCTGTGTATCTTCATCTGTCTGTCTCTGACAAACGTATGTTAGCACGAATTTCTCAGTTATGTCAGGATGGACCTTTACTCAGCTTGGGTCAAAGGCGTAGAACATTCAGGACTCATGGTTACCAAAGTTATAAGTCACAGCTCAAAGTTCAAGGTCACAGACAAAAAAAAAAAAAAAAAGAGAGCCTAAAATTAGGACTTTTTAAGAGAGGCATGTGAAGAACACATTTCAGTGACTTCTGACGATATTCATGTTCTGTTTTCATGGTTGTGACAGTCTTGTGTTGTTTTTATTCACGTCAGGTTTTATTTCATGCTTCCTGAAGATTACAATAACTGAGTTTTATACAAAAAGGGAGATTGTTAGAATGGCTTGATCACTGTTGTAATCAGTTTGGGGGTGTCGTGGGGAACAGGATTGAACCAGGAAGGAGTTGCCACTGACAACAGCTGGTGCACATTATGCTCACAGGGAGAGGTGCAGGATGCCAACATTTCTGTTTTATCCACTTTTAGCGCAGACCGCAGGGTTTACACTCCTGTGAAACGGGTAGGGGCCTACAACTATAAAGCTAACGAATTGATTGTGGTTGTGTCCCGGTATTTAGACACTGATCACCTGACTGTTATTTCTGCAAGAGATACCCCAGGAAGTAGATCCATATCCTGTGGTGGAAGTTCAGTTTGGTTTGTTTTATTTAACCCTTTCATTCCTCACTCTGTCTTTCGGCTTCCTGCGTGAACATTTTTTTGATGTGCTCCTAATATATTTGTTGTATAGTTCGTTTTCTTAAATACGTATTCTTTTATGTCTGATTCAATTTTGTCTTTGCTCGGTCGCAGTGGGATCCAAGAATAAACAATAAACAAACAAGCAAACAAACAAACAAACAAACAAACAAAACAAACAAACAACCCCCCCAATATATTGGTATCCTTGAACCATGGCAGCAGTTTCTTAGTGTTCCTCATTTCTATCTGCTCTCCTTTTTATGTATGTCTTCTGTCTGTGATCATGTGTGTTACCAGTCGGCAGGTAAGTGGTTCAGCCGATAAATACATGGACGCTAGATTATGTCTGGAGTTCATATGCAGCCCGCATCGTAAAAAATGTGGCCTGCTGGCTTCCCACCTTAATAATGCTGCAGTCATCTTGTGTACTATCAGCTTAGTCCTTTATAGGTACCCCCATCCCCTTTTCCATTTCAAAACCTTTTCAGCGCTTAGGGTTTTGTGCTAAAGTGGGACAGGATAGGGTGGAGGATATAGTTGGACCTCATGGCCTTGGTACACAAAATGAAAAGGGAGGGAAACTTGTAGAATGGGCACAGATGAATGAGTTCATACTAGGAAACACCTTGTTTGAGCAGCCTAATAGAAGAAAATGGACTTGGATGAGTCCAGGAGATAATACCAGAAATCAGATTGACTACATCCTGATCAACAACAGATGTAGAAATTCTTTACTGTCAGCAAAAACAATACCAGGCGCAGACCGCAACAGTGACCTCAATCCTGTAGTGGTAAGATTTAGGCTGAAATTAAGGAAAAGGACACAGACCAAAAGCAACATCAAACTAAATCTTGGACTCTTAAAGACAGATGAAGTGATACGTAAAAATTTAATGTACATGTTCAAAACAAATTCAGTGCTCCGGAAGACGTTGGTGACAGTGAGGAACAATGGACAAAGTTGAGAAATTCGATCAATGAAGCTTGTGAAGAAATCCCTGAGGCAGATAGAAAAGCAAAAAAGAGCTGGATGACTAAAGAAATTTTGGGCTTGATGGAGAAAAGGAGGAAGGCAAAGAGAAACGAGGAGATATACAGGAAGATAAATAAAGAAATCAGGAATAGGTGCAATGAAGCTAAGGAAGCTTGGCTGAAAACAAAATGCAAGGAAACAGAAGACCAACACAAAACAGATCCTCAGGATATGTACAGACGAACTGAAGAAATTATCCACAGGAAAAATACATGCACATCATGGAAAAAGACAAAATATTAGACAGATGGGGAGAGTACATTAAAGACCTTTTTGAGGATGACAGAAACGAAGAACACATTATAAAAAAAGAACTTTGAAGGACCACCCATAATGAAAGATGAAGTTAGAGCAGCACTGAAAAAGATGAAACCAGGAAAAACCCCAGGACCAGACAACATTACTACAGAGATGATTGAAGCCCTGGAGGAATTTGGTATGGAAAAAATAACAGCCCTCCTAAATGAAATTTACGACACTGGAAAAATCCCCAAAGATATGTCAAAATCTATTTTCCTTGCACTTCCAAGGAAGACAGGGGCTATAGAATGCGAACTCCATCGCACAATCAGTTTGATGAGTCATGTAACAAAAATCCTGTTAAGAATAATCATGATGAGGACAAGGAATAGAACCAAAAGAGAAATAGCAGAAGAACCGTGTGGATTTGTGGAAGGGAAAGGAACTATCAATGCCATATACATTCTAAGAACTGTCATAGAGAGGTCAATTGAGATGAATAAGGATTTGTATTTATGCTTTGTTGCCTATACCAAGGCTTTCGATCGGGTAAGACATGAAGAATTGATCAGCCAACTGGAGAGACTCAATGCTGATGGAAAAAATCTACAAACAATCAGAAATATGTACTGGGAACAAACAGCTGCAATGAGAATAGAAAACAATATAAGCTCTTTCCAAAACATCAAAAGAGGAGTCAGACAGGGTTGTGTTTTGTCACCAGATCTGTTTTCACTTTACAGCGAAAACGTCATGAGAAACCTAAAAGAAAACCATGGATTAAAGGTTGGAGGGAAAATGATAAACAACATTCGATACGCAGATGACACTGTGCTAATTGCAGAAAATGAAAGGGACCTACAAAACCTTGTGAATATACTAGAAATAGAAAGCAAAGGTAAGGGGTTGGAACTAAACAGCAGGAAGACTGAAGTCACGGTGGTCAGTAAAAAACATGAAATCCCCTCATGCAAAATAACAGCAAATGGCACAACCTTGACACAGGTTGATAAGTTCAAATATCTGGGAACGGTCATTTCATCAGACGGCAGATGCACATCGGAAATAGCTGGCAGAATCGGCCAAGCCAAAACAGCATTCAAGAAGATGACAAGCATTCTTACCGACAAATGCCTATCAATTAACATCAGGAAGAGAGTTCTTGAATGTTATAGAGAACCAATACTGTTGTACGGATGTGAGGCGTGGACAATCAACATGCAAAGCCAGAACAAGATTGAGGCAGCCGAGATGTGGTTTCTAAGAAGAACGTTGAGAGTTCCGTGGACAGCAAAGAAAACAAAACGAGACAGTCTTGATGGAGGCAGACACAAGTAGATCGTTCATAAGGAAGATTAGGAAAAGACAGGCAACATTTATAGGCCATTTTATGAGGAAAGGGGATTTGGAGCACCTGGTCACAATGGGAAAGCTGGAGGGAAAGAGAGGACCAGGTAGACCCAGGGAGAAAATGCTAGACAGACTTGCAGAGAGGCTGAAGACGAAGAGGGTGGGGGAGATGCTTGGGGCAACAAGAGATAGAGACAGATGGAAGTCCATGATCGCCAACGCCATGCGGCAGGGCACCTGATAATGATGATGATGATGAGGGTTTTGTGCAGGCTTAAGGAGTCTTCCACAGCAACGCTCAGTTGGGTGGAGTGCATATAAAACTGTTCGAGTATGAAGAATCCCCTGTGAAAATGTTGACATTCAAATCCAACTTCAGTTCGATGTTTGCAGAGCTGTCGTGTTTACCATTCTTTCTGTTCTCTTTTGCATTAAAGGAAAACCGATTATGTCCTGTTTCATGATTATGGGTATAACTGTGATAGAGTTATTTTGTACATTGTTTTGTGTTATGTGTCAGACGTATTACAGAAGGCATGATGCGTATGTAGTCTGTCGGGATGATACCATTTTGAAATCATGGTCCCTAGCTTATGTAGAGTCCTTGTGCAGCGTATGCAATTTATCACGATCATATACTTTGGAACCAACCACTCAATCGGCCAACCAACCAACTAACCATCACCCAACTAACCAATAAATACCCTCCCACCCATCCACCCACCCACCCACCAACCAACCAACCAACCAACCAACCAACCAACCAACCAACCAACCAACCAACCAACCAACCAACCAACCAACCAACCAACCAGACACAACTCTGTTTCCTGAGTCGTCCATTTGTCTCTAATATCATACCTCAGAGTAAATAGGACGTTAAGACTTCAGTGACCAAGTTTTATCTACTGTGAGAGCATACAGTAAAATCCATTTTATAACATTTGGTGTGAACCCTCTTGTCAATTTCCAGTTAAACTGTAAAATTCTGTTGACGGGTATTCATAGGAATTCATCACAAGATTCAATACAGCAGTTAACAAGAAACACCTGAGGGTGTTAGATGGGACCCAGAACGCCAATGCCTCACCACTCTATGGACAATCACCTCCCAAGCTCCTGACGCCTCGCGATAGCTATTTTATCAAGCAAAGGGGGCTATTCACGCGCTGCATGACCCATTCGGACCCAGTCATCAGTTACCTTGTTTACACACCGAATGAGAAGGTGGGGAGTTGACAAACCCCGGGAAACAGCCACACAACGCGCACCAACCAGGTCCAGCCCAGCTGTCAAACCAAGACAAAATGGAAGAGCCCTCTCTTGCCATGAGAGCACGCAGCATCAGTTAATCGGATACTAAATGGTTGTCCACTTGTTGTTCACAAGAATTTGTTGACATTCTGCACAGAGTGTTAAGTACTGCGGTTCTCCTTGTCTGTAAGGCGTGTGAATGCCATATCTCCTCGCTTGACTGTCTTTAACATGTCTGAGCACATTCTTATTTTTCTGGGTTGTCTGTCTGTAAGGTGTGTGGATATCATCATATCTCATTTTGTTTGCCTGTCTGTAAAGTATGTGCATATCACCTTATCTCATCTGATTTGTCTGAGGTATGTGAATATCATCATATCTTACCTGGTTTGTCTGTCTGTAAGATGTGTGAATATCATATCTTACCTGGTTTGTCTGTAAGATGTGTGAATATCATCATATCTTACCTGGTTTGTCTGTCTGTAAGATATGTGAATATATCTCATCTGGTTTGTATATCAGGTATTTGAATATCATCATATCTAACGTGGAGTGCGTGTCTGTAAGATATGTGAATAACCTAGTTTATCTGTATGTCAGGTATGTGCATATCTAAGCTGGTGTGTCTGTCTATAAGGTGTGTTCATATAATCATATCTCACCTGGTGTGTCTGTAAGGTGATAAATTTCACGTCATTCTTCACCTGTCTGACATGCACTAGTTGCCCGTATAACATGGCATTAGTTACAAGATTGAAGATACAGTGACATCATCACATCTGTTTCTGTCAGTTGTCTTAGAGTTGGAATGACAAGTTTCACAATTATCTGATGATGATGATGACGTTGTCTTACGTGAAGCCAGTCCAATGCCATTAAAGCGATTGTCAGAGATCAACAGCCCGTTTATTTGAGGGATTTTGTTGGAGGTGTCGATTGAGATCGACACATGACGTCTGTTTGTGTGTGTGCTGTTACCCACTGTTTAATGGAAAGAGTTTTGTTCTGTGCAGTATATAACTATTTTATCGACTTCATGCCGGTATGCCGGTGTCATTTATGGACATTTTATACTTCAAACAGCAATTTTGATAATAACGTCTGTTTTATTTGACTTGGTCCACTCCCTCCTGAAAAAAAACTGAGGCAGGTGTCAGGTACAGATATTCATTATGTGATAATTCGTTATTCATTGCTTCTTTTACATTGTTTGCAGTGTGGTTTGTTCTTTCATCACAGCAGTAGGGGTTGACATGTACATATATATATATATATATATATATATATATATATATATATATATATATATATGTCTACTTCTGTCACGTATGCTTTTGTGAATCGCGTAGAGCGCTTATGAAATTAAACGCTGTAAAATGGTCACCATTACTATCACGATTATCACCACCACCATCATCATCATCATCATCATCATTGC
>JAPXFY010000017.1:55734972-55754972 GCA_030674185.1 Monoplex corrugatus
GTATACTTGTCATAGCTTTGTTCTGATGTTTGGTGACCATTATGTAAATATACTTGACGCTAGTTTTTCTGCTTTTTGGGTGACCATTATGTAAATATAGTTGTCACTGTAATTTTGTTCTGATGTTTGGTGACCATTATGTAAATATAGTTGTCACTGTAATTTTGTTCTGATGTTTGGTGACCATTATGTAAATATAGTTGTCACTGTAATTTTGTTCTGATGTTTGGTGACTATTATGTAAATTATAGTTGTCACTGTAATTTTGTTCTGATGTTTGGTGACCATTATGTAAATATAGTTGTCACTGTAGTTTTTTTCTGATGTTTGGTGACTATTATGTAATATAGCTGTCACTGTAGTTTTGTTCTGATGTTTGGTGACTATTATGTGAATATAGTTGTCACTATATTTTGTTCTGATGTTTGGTGACTATTATGTAAATATAGTTGTCACTATAGTTTTGTTCTGATGTTTGGTGACTATTATGTAAATATAGTTGTCACTGTATGTTTTGTTCTGATGTTTGGTGACTATTATGTAAATATAGTTGTCACTATAGTTTTGTTCTGATGTTTGGTGACTATTATGTAAATATAGTTGTCACTGTAGTTTTGTTCTGATGTTTGGTGACTATTTTGTAAATATAGTTGTCACTATAGTTTTGTTCTGACGTTTGGTGACTATTATGCAAATATAGTTGTCACTGTAATTTTGTTCTGATGTTTGGTGACTATTATGTAAATATAGTTGTCACTATAGTTTTGTTCTGATGTTTGGTGACTATTATGTAAATATAGTTGTCACTGTAATTTTGTTCTGATGTTTGGTGACTATTATGTAAATAGAGTTGTCACTATAGTTTTGTTCTGATGTTTGGTCACCATTATGTAGATATAGTTGTCACTATAGTTTTGTTCTGATGTTTGGTGACCATTATGTAAATATAGTTGTCACTATAGTTTTGTTCTGATGTTTGGTGACCATTATGTAAATATAGTTGTCACTATAGTTTTGTTCTGATGTTTGGTGACCATTATGTAAATATAGTTGTCACTATAGTTTTGTTCTGATGTTTGGTGACCTTTATGTAAATATAGTTGTCACTATAGTTTTGTTCTGATGTTTGGTGACCATTATGTAAATATAGTTGTCACTATAGTTTTGTTCTGATGTTTGGTGACTATTATGTAAATATAGTTGTCACTATAGTTTTGTTCTGATGTTTGGTGACTATTTTGTAAATATAGTTGTCACTATAGTTTTTGTTCTGACGTTTTGGGACCATTATGTAAATATAGTTGTCACTATAGTTTTTGTTCTGACGTTTTGGGACCATTATGTAAATATAGTTGTCACTATAGTTTTTGTTCTGACGTGTTTGGTGACCATTATGTAAATATAGTTGTCACTGTAATTTTGTTCTGATGTTTGGTGACCATTATGTAAATATAGTTGTCACTATAGTTTTGTTCTGACGTGTTTGGTGACCATTATGTAAATATAGTTGTCACTGTAGTTTTTGTTCTGACGTGTTTGGTGACCATTATGTAAATAATAGTTGTCACTGTAATTTTGTTCTGATGTTTGGTGACCATTATGTAAATATAGTTGTCACTATAGTTTTTGTTCTGACGTGTTTGGTGACCATTATGTAAATATAGTTGTCACTGTAATTTTGTTCTGATGTTTGGTGACCATTATGTAAATATAGTTGTCACTGTAATTTTGTTCTGATGTTTGGTGACCATTATGTAAATATAGTTGTCACTATAGTTTTTGTTCTGACGTGTTTGGTGACCATTATGTAAATATAGTTGTCACTGTAATTTTGTTCTGATGTTTGGTGACCATTATGTAAATATAGTTGTCACTGTAATTTTGTTCTGATGTTTGGTGACCATTATGTAAATATAGTTGTCACTGTAATTTTGTTCTGATGTTTGGTGACCTTTATGTAAATATAGTTGTCACTGTAATTTTGTTCTGACGTGTTTGGTGACCTTTATGTAAATATAGTTGTCACTGTAGTTTTTGTTCTGATGTTTGGTGACCTTTATGTAAATAGAGTTGTCACTATAGTTTTTGTTCTGATGTTTGGTGACTTTTTGTAAATATAGTTGTCACTGTAATTTTGTTCTGATGTTTGGTGACCTTTATGTAAATATAGTTGTCACTATAGTTTTTGTTCTGTTTGGTGACTATTATGTAAATAGAGTTGTCACTATAGTTTTTGTTCTGATGTTTGGTGACCTTTATGTAAATATAGTTGTCACTATAGTTTTTGTTCTGATGTTTGGTGACTATTATGTAAATAGAGTTGTCACTATAGTTTTTGTTCTGATATTTGGTGACTATTATGTAAATATAGTTGTCACTATAGTTTTTGTTCTGATGTTTGGTCACCATTATGTAAATATAGTTGTTACTGTAATTTCGTGCTCACTTGGTGATCTTGGCGTCAATATATGAAGTGAAGCGTCTGAGTACTTTGACATGCAAACGTGTCATGACATACCAGCAGTCTCTGTTTTACACTGGTGTAAGGCACTTTTGGTTTCACTTCATATTGCTTTAGCCCAGCCGACTGCTTGAGCCATATCAGGGCTACTTTTCGTTTAATTGCAGTAATTCCAAAAGAACTTTGAGAATAGCGCTTTTCCAGAATGAGTTGTTATCGTTATTATTTTTGCCGTGTTGGAATGTGTACAAATTGGAATACAGCTTGTCGGGAATGTCGTTTTAAATACTCCCCCCCCCCCCACTCTTACCTTGAATCCTCGCCTGCCAGTTATCTCCCCTCCCCAGCAACTCTCACTTCCTTTTTGCTCTTTTTTGTTTCTTCCGTCTCCTTGGCAGGAGCGAGTATAAGACAAAAGTTGATGTAGAAAATATCTTCACTTGAACAGAAGTTCCTGGCTTTGACATCTTATACCTGCTTTTTCCTTTACCTGTTTTCGCTGCACATTCCTCAAGTGGTTTTGTTTTCATCCTGACCTTCTGTTGTGCACATCGCTCTGTTTGTTGCGTTCCCTCTGTCGTTCTCGTCGTGCTAAACACTGATAGAGACATGATCACTCTTCTTAGCTGGAGACGGTTTTGGTGTGTGGAAGTTTGTACCTGTGTGTTTATTTCGTCATGTGTTGGGTCTCCTGTGGAGATGCCAGGGGTTCTTTCACTATAAACAGCATGCCCACCGTCTGGAAATTCTGTGCTAGAAATTTTTCTGTCAGTCTCTTTGTTTCTTTCTTGTTCCTGTACTTTCTGCTGTCTCTTCCTATCATTTTCTGTCTTGCTGTTCCATTCACCTGAATGTGTTCTGTATAGCTTTAAAATACTTTCTCTTAGGATTGATAGTTGGTACATGTATTGATTGTGTTTTTGGCTATAAGGATATGTGCTGTGCATAAGTAATTTAAAAAAAATTAGGCCATTGTTGATCTATGTATCTGTGTATGTATGTACGTATGTATGTATGTATGTATGTATGTATGTATGTATCTATCTATCTGTCTGTCTGTCTGTCTCTGTCTGTCTGTCTGTCTGTCTGTCTGTCTCTCTCTATATATATATATGTATATATATATAACACACACACACACATATATATATACATATATATATATATATATATATATATATATATATATATATATGTGTGTGTGTGTGTGTGTATCTCTTTCTCTCTCTCTCTCTCTCTCTCTCTCTCTCTCTCTCTCTCTCTCCTCTAGTGATAAATTGGACGGATTGGTCGACGCCAGGGGCACATCCTTAGATTATGTGCACGCTTGCATTGATATGTGTACTTAATTTTCTTTTCCAGGTTTTTTTCCAACCAGATGTTGTGTGCGTTTTGAAACGGTTATAGCCCTGATATGCCTCTGTGCAGTCGGCTGGGCTTTAAATGATAAGAATAAGAATAAAGCGCTGTTATGTTTTTGGTGCTTTTTTTATGGAGACAAAATAATGGCATAGCAAGTAGAAAAACCTGAAGCAACGGAGATGTTCCTTGGATTTATATATTACAGATTATTTTGTATGACAAATACTGGTGCTTCAGTTGTAAGATGCGAGTTGAGCTGGTTGTAATGGAACCATTGATGGTGACAATATGAGTGATAAACAGTTATTGGTGACAGTTTGGGCTGGTTGTGATGGAACCATTGATTGTGATAATATGAGTGATAAACAGTTATTGGTGACAGTTTGGGCTGATGGAAGTAGAAACACTGGTAGTGATGTATATATTTGTAATAAATCAGCGGTGGTAGTTTAGGCCAGTTGTAGAAGAAGAACCACTGGTGATAACGGTATTAGTAGTGACATTTATTCTGTATAGATTTTGGCAGTGTGTTCATCGTCACTGGTAGTATTTACTGACATATTAGCTATTTTTTACTGGCACATGTCATGAGGTGATCACACTCTTGATAGTTTATCAAAATTTGTTATGCACAGTGTTACGATATAGAAAAAAGCAAACAAACACTCAAGCAAACACAAAAAAAGCATACCAACCAACCAATAAGCCAACTATGCAAGGAGCCAGGCGAAACACAGAACGAGTCTTGATCGGTAATAACATACTGATATATTTAGTCCAGTGACTATTGGATGAAACAGCAGCTTCTGTCCTTGCCGTCTCCAGTCTTTCTCCTTGAGTGACTCAACATTCGATATCGTACGTAGTTAATTGTCATGGTATTGCAGAGAACTTGGTGCATAAGTACAAATCAGAATTGTTGGGGAAAAGGGAATGTAGAATTATACATATTAAAGGAAATTTGAACAGGGGTGGCTTAAACCTGGAACTTGCTAGATAAAGTTAGTTTTGCTTTTCATTTGAAATCTAGACGAAGTAAAAATCGAGATCTTGGTGACGCGTATGTTCAGGTCTGAATGACGTACGACTGGATGACGTAGAAGTGTCTATCTGTTTGTTATGGTTTGGATTACGTAGAAGCTGAGGTCTGGATAACTTAGAAATTGGAATCTTGATGATGTAGAAGTTGGGAGTCTGGATGACGTAGATGATGGGGCCTGGGTGACATAGAAACGTAGAAATTGGAGTCTGGATGACGTAGAAGTTGGATTCTGGATGACGTAGATGATGGGGCATGGATGACAGAATCGTAGAAATTGGAGTCGGGAATGATGTAGAAATTGGAGTCTCGATGACTTAGAAGTTGGAATCTGGATGACGTAGAAGTTTGAGTCTGGATGACGTAGATGATGGGGCCTGGATGACGTAGAAACGTAGAATTGGGTCCGGATGACGTAGAAGTTGAGGGCTTGAGAGCGTACAAGTTGAACCTTTGCTGACCATGGGTTAGAGGTAAACTTTGTTTCTCCTGTACAACCATGTTGTCGTGACAGGACATGTTGTGTTTCTCCTGTACAACCATGTTGAGGTGACAAGACAAGCATTGTTTCTCCTGCACAACCATGTTGAGGTGACAGGACATGTTGTGCTTCTCATGTACAACCATGTTGAGGTGACAGGACATGTTGTGTTTCTCCTGTACAATCATGTTGAGGTGACAGAACAGGTTCTGTTTCTCCTGTACTACCATGTTGATGTGACAGGACAAGCTTTGTTTCTCCTGTACTACCATGTTGAGGTGACAGGACAAGCTTTGTTTCTCCTGTACAACCATGTTGAGGTGACAGGACAAGCATTGTTTCTCCTGTACAACCATGTTGAGGTGACAGGACATGTTGTGTTTCTCCTGTACAACCATGTTGAGGTGACAGGACAGGTTGTGTTTCTCCTGTACTACCACGTTGAGGTGACAGGACAGGTTTGTGTTTCTCCTGTACAACCATGTTGAGGTGACAGGACAAGCTTTGTTTTTCCTGTACAACCATGTTGAGGTGACAGGACATGTTGTATTTCTCCTGTACAACCATGTTGAGGTGACAGGACATGTGTTTCTCCTGTACAACCATGTTGAGGTGACAGGACATGTTGTGTTTCTCCTGTACAACCATTTTGAGGTGACAGGACAGGTTCTGTTTCTCCTGTAAAACCATGTTGAGGTGACAGGACAGGTTGTGTTTCTCCTGTACTACCATGTTGAGGTGACAGGACATGTTGTGTTTCTCCTGTACAACCATGTTGAGGTGACAAGACAAGTTTGTTTCTCCTGTACAACCATTTGAGGTGACAGGACAGTGGTGTTTCTCCTGTACAACCATGTTGAGGTGACAGGACATGTTGTGTTTCTCCTGTACAACCATGTTGAGGTGACAAGACAAGCTTTGTTTCTCCTGTACAACCATTTTGAGGTGACAGGACAGGTTGTGATTCTCCTGTACTACCATGTTGAGGTGACAAGACAAGCTTCGTTTCTCCTGTACAACCATGTTGTAGTGGCAAGATAAGCTTTGTTTCTCCTGTACTACCATGTTGAGGTGACAAGACAAGCTTTGTTTCTCATTTATGAATGTTGACCTTTAACAGTGCAATACAATAGGTAGCAGTGGACACAGGGGGCACAACTCCCATCTCTGAATACATTACTGATCCAGAAACACAAAGGGCTTTATAATGCTGATAAACAATTCTCCTCTTTAAACAATCAGGGGTCCAACTGTCGTCTCTAAACACATTACTGACACCAGGACACAAAGCACTTTACGGTGCTGATAAAACAGATAAACGGTTTTCCTCTCTAAACAAGTTGGTGATACAGAGACATACAGCATACACTTTGCCCTTGCATTAGACTGGTGTCCATATCTCCGAATTTAGAGGCTGTAGACTGCCTGAAGCTGAAGAAGTAATTTCCCAAAGTGCCTATTTGCGTCAGTAGCCAACGCTGAGAAGAAAGATCAAGAAAAAATATGGAACCAACGACTCTGGCTGCAAATGCATTCATTCAGTTCTACAGTTTTTATCAGAAAGTCGATGTTTGCTAAAGACGCGATTTCACACTCATTGAGGCAAATTTTTATGGGTCGGAGAGACTCAAGAGTGCATAAATTGAGGCAGTTTTTATGGGATAGAGAAACTCAAGATGATGTTCCTGAAAGATTCCTGTTTGGTATCGTGCATATTTAAAAAAAAAATAGCGTGTTCCCAGAATAGTCCCCCCTTTTGTTTTGAAAGCCCTCCAAACAAGTTCGCCCCCCCTCCCCCCTTTTTTTGTTTTTTGTTTGTTGTTGTTCTGAACGCCCTGTGGTGTCAGTTTCTGGTTGTGTTTGTTCTGTCGTTTCTTTTTGTCTTTCAATCTTGTTCCCTTTTCAGTTGTGACGTCTTTCGTAAAGCACCAATCAGCTAACAGCGGTGCACGTGTCAGTGTATTGACTGCAGGTTATCAAGAACCGGATGAATGAGATGTTTTGTTATGGTGTCAGTTTTTCTTGTTTTTTTTATTATTGTTTTCTCTCTCTCTCTCTCTCTCTCTCTCTCTCTCTCTCTGTGAGTGTGTGCGTGTGTCAGCACAACACGGCAGACTGCTTGTATGTGTGTGTGTGTGTGTGTGTGTGTGTGTGTGTGTGTGTGTGTGTGTGTGTGTGTGTGTGCGTGCGCGCGCGCGCGCGTGTAAGCGTATGTAAGCACTACGGCAGACTCCTTAAAGAACCTCTTCAGAGACGTGAGTAGTGGCAGGTAGACTGTGTATAGCTCTCAGGACTCGCACTACCCATTGTGACAATTTGTGAGAAATACACTTGACCTCGATCCCACCTTTTTACCCGCCCAGAACAACTGGAACTTCTCTCACCTACATGGTAGTCTTTAGTTCAGATGCTAAAGGAAGAGTTTGGAGTGAGTTTTTCTGTGTGCAATGATATTGCCACTTCATTGCAGCCACGGTTAGAGAGAGAGAGAGAGAGAGAGAGAGAGAGAGAGAGAGAGAGAGAGAGAGAGAGAGAGAGAGAGAGAGAGAGAGAGAGAGAGTTTGAAGGGGGAACGAAGACGAAGATCACACAGATCAGTATCGCTTAGTTTATATTCACTCTTTTCCAGCTTGTTTTTCTTTTTCTTTCCTTTTTTCTCAGACTGATCAATGAACGACTAGGTGAGTCCAAAATATGTGTGGTGGTTAAACTTGTCATGGATATTATGCATCATAAGACTACCCAGTTATTAATAAAACCATGTATGTCACATCATTAAGCCTTATGCAGCAACATTTCATTGTAGAAGGGGTCGAGGTTACTCAACAGGGGTGGAAACCAGAATTCAGACAGCATACAGTGTCAGTTGGAACCTCTGATAGCCTAGGTAGGACCTCAGGACCTGGTCAGCTCATGGGTTTGTGTGCAGGCTTAAGTCTTGTACCATTATCACCGTACACATGGCACCTGTGACGTTAGTCTACTTACTTACTTACTTTTTCCTTCCGCTTGTACCGGTGGGCGTCGCGGGGAGATACAGTCGTCTGTCAGCAGCAAGGCGGGTGGCCTGGAGAAGGGACATCTCGTGAGCTCTGAGGGTGTCTGCCACGGAGTCGCTCCATCGTTGTCTTGGTCTTCCTCTGGCTCTCCAGCCAGAGTATCTGGTGTTGTATGCCCGAAGAGCTGGATGGTTTAGGGCATACGTGTGAGGTGTCCGAGCCACTTGATCCTCATATGTTCGATGTGTTGTAGGATTGGTGTTGCTCCTACCATGTCTCGTATCACCTCATTTCTGATCTTGTCCCGCCTTGTCTTGTTTACTGCTTTCCTCAGGCATTTCATTTCACAGGTGACCAGTTTTCTCTCGAGGACTTTAGTTAGGGACCATGTCTGGCACTGGTATGTCAGCGTTGGTAGAAAAATGGCGTTGATGAGTTTCGCCTTAGTGCTGGTGGAAATGCTGGGGTGTTTCAGGAGAGGGGCAAGTTGGTAGCTGCCTGCGTTGGCTTTCTGGCATCTGGTCTCGATTTCTCTGTCTAGTTTGCCATTTTCAGTGAAGATGCTGCCCAGGTATTTAAATTCACTGGCTTGCTTCAACTGGGTTCCGTTGATGTTGATATCCAGTTTGTTTGGTCTCTTACTGACAGTCATGACCTCGGTCTTGCTGACGCTGATCTTCATGCCGTATGTCTCGCAGCTTTCATTGAGCTGGTCTGTGTGCTCCTGTAGCTGTATCTTGTCATTGTTCACCATTGCCTGGTCGTCCGCAAACATGAGTTCATTGAGTGCCTCAGGGTCTGGGTTTGCCTCCTTCGTAATCTTGTGACGTTAGTGCATACGGAATTCGTGCCGAGCGCGTAGACGTCATCTTGAGAAACTGAATCTGAAACTGTCAGGTATCACTTGTTCCATTCCTGAAACACCCCAGTAAGAAATACCAAGCTCATCAATTCCATTTTCATCCCTCTCCTGGCATACTAGTGCCAGATCAGGACCCTGACTAATCCTTAGAGTACAACAATATCATCAGTGAAATGAGTTCTGTGGTTGAAAACTCAACAAGACCAGGCGTGACATGATTAGAAACAACGAATGATGAGAACAACATTAGTTACCATCATGTTCGTCAACAGAGAGTTGGAGTGGTGTCCATTTGAACATCGCAGATGACAAGCATTAAAAACTGACCGTTTGCTGCCCATCTTAATATTTCCGTCATTCTCGTTGTGTCAGTTTTATGTTTCATAGCCCCCCCCCCCCCCTACCTCCATCCCCCGTCCCCTGCCCATTTCAAGACCATGCCAGCGCATAGGGTTTTAGCAGGCTCAAAGGATCCGCCAAATCAGTACCGCCAGATTGGGATAGAGCACATATGGAATCTGAGTGCAGTGATTCCCTCTTCAGCAGACTGTAAACTCTTCACTTCTGTGATCATCTTGTCTTTGAAGGCAGTGTGTCAATAGTTCTCACTCAGCAAAAGTTCAGAAATACGATGAAGTGGACCTGACGCATGGCTTGAATAGCAGCCATCAGCGAGGAGAACAGTTTTCATCTGACGATTCCTTGCTGTTTGATGACGGTGATTGAAAGTCTGTATGGGCTTGCTGGGCTGGTAATTGCTACTTTACTAGTTAAGAGAGAGTTATGATGGTGAGATGATGAAGATGAAGAAGAAGAATAAGATGATGATGATGTAATAATAATAATAATAAATAATAAATTTATAAGGCGCCATGTCTTGATACAAGAATCAGACCAAAGTGCGCATTCTCATTCACAAAAGCAATCGCCCAACAACGATCAGAACCCCAGGGCACAAAGCACACGAAGACTAGGAGGGGAGGACAGGAGGGCATTGGGGTTAAACAGTGGGCATGTGGAAGAGAAAATCACTGTTGTACAGAAAGATATGTCTGAAAGTTACACTTGAAGGGAGATCAGTGTCATTATACCGAGACACAGTAAGTTGTACCTGTTAGGTAACAGTGTCTTTATACCGAGACACAGTAAGTTGTAACTGTTAGGTAACAGTGTTCTTTATACCGAGACATAGTAAGTTGTACCTGTTAGGTAACAGTGTCTTTATACCGAGACATAGCAAGTTGTAACTGTTAGGTAACAGTGTTTTATACCGAGACATAGTAAGTTGTAACTGTTAGGTAACAGTGTCTTTATACCGAGACATAGTAAGTTGTACCTGTTAGGTAACAGTGTCTTTATACCGAGACATAGTAAGTTGTACCTGTTAGGTAACAGTGTTTTTATACCGAGACATAGTAAGTTGTACCTGTTAGGTAACAGCGTCTTTATACCGAGACAGTAAGTTGTACCTGTTAGGTAACAGTGTTTTTATACCGAGACATAGCAAGTTGTAACTGTTAGGTAACAGTGTCTTTATACCGAGACAAAAAAAGTTGTAACTGTTAGGTAACAGTGTGTTTATACCGAGACAAAAAAAGTTGTAACTGTTAGATAACAGTGTCTTTATACCGAGACATAATAAGTTGTAACTGTTAGTTAAGTGTTTTTATACCGAGACATAGTAAGTTGTAACTGTTAGGTAACAGTGTCTTTATACCGAGACATAGTAAGTTGTAACTGTTAGGTAACAGTGTTCTTATACCGAGACATAGTATGTTGTACCTGTTAGGTAACAGTGTCTTTATACCGAGACATAGTAAGGTGTACCTGTTAGGTAACAGTGTCTTTATACCGAGACACAGTAAGTTGTAACTGTTAAGTAACAGTGTCTTTATACCGAGACATACTAAGTTGTAACTGTTAGGTAACAGTGTCTTTATACCGAGACACAGTAAGTTGTAACTGTTAAGTAACAGTGTCTTTATACCGAGACATAGTAAGTTGTACCTGTTAGGTAACAGTGTCTTTATACCGAGACACAGTAAGTTGTAACTGTTAAGTAACAGTGTCTTTATACCGAGACATACTAAGTTGTAACTGTTAAGTAAATGTGTCTTTATACCGAGACATAGTAAGTTGTAACTGTTACGTAACAAGCCTGAAGATGCATCATTAAAGGTGAAACTGTTAGCATGGTTTGACCAGATTTTTGACGATCAGTTTAGCACTTACCTCGGGGCAAAGGATTTATTAAGCAGCTCGCAATATTGACAACAGCTGGTGCTAATTATATTTTCACGTAAAGTTCATATGCCAGAAAAACTCTGTTTCCTATTTCCCAGTCCTTTTTAATCGAGTTGAAGCACAGTTAGCAGAGTTTACACCCTGAAGCTGTGGGTACAGTCATAAAGCTGTCGTACACATTAGGATTATGTTTCAGTATTAAAATATCTTACACATTGTGATCGTGTCTCTCAGTATTAAGACATTTTACACAATTTGTGATTATGTCTCAGTATTAAGACTATTATTTCTGCAGAAGATTGGCGAGGAAGTGGAACTATATTAGCTTGGTTGAATGTGATAATATACTTTCTGTGTTTTGAAATGTTCCTCACGTAATCTTACTTGTGGCTGTCCTAGGCTACATGTCCTTTTGTGTGTTTTTTTTAAAAATTTTTCTCGTTATTTTATTTGTACTAAACCATATGATGACACAGGGAGGAAGGAGGGGAAATCTCAGCTGTCCTTTAGTCATTTCACCTGCTGTATGTTTTTTTTTTTTTTCGTGTACTATGTGATCCAAATTTTTGTCCACGCTCGTTTCGTCGTCATCATTTGTTCTTATTACTCGTTACGTTTGTCGTCTTCTCCCTTTTCTAGCATCTGTTACTTCTGTCGTCGTCTTCTGTTTCCAACATCTGAAACGGCTCTCTTCTTTTCCTATCACCTGTTACTTCTGTATCTTCTTCCGTTTGTATCACTTGTTACTTGTGTTTCTTGTTCCTATCATCTGTTCTTCTGTTGTCTTCTTCCGTTTGTATCACTTGTTACTTGTGTTTCTTGTTCCTATCATCTGTTACTTCTGTTGTCTTCTTCCGTTTGTATCACTTGTTACTTTGTTTTCTGTTCCTATCATCTGTTACTTCTGTTGTCTTTTCCTGTTCCTGTCACTTGTTACTTCTGTTGTCTTTTCCTGTTCCTGTCACTTGTTACTTCTGTTGTCTTTCCTGTTCCCTGTCACTTGGTCGCTCCTGTTGTTCTTGTCCTGTTCCTGTCACTTGTCACTTCTGTTGTCTTTTCCTGTTCCTGTCACTTGTCACTTCTGTTGTCATTTCCTGTTCCTGTCACTTGTCACTTCTGTTGTCTTTTCCTGTTCCTGTCACTTGTCACTTCTGTTGTCATTTTCCTGTTCCTGTCACTTGTCACTTCTGTTGTCTTTCCTGTTCCTGTCACTTGTCATTTCTGTTGTCTTTCCCTGTTCCTGTCACTTGTCATTTCTGTTGTCTTTTCCTGTTCCTGTCACTTGTCATTTCTGTTTATATTGTTCCTGTACCTATCACCTGTTACTTCTGTTTATTGTCCTGTACCTATCACCTGTTATTCTGTTATATTGTCCTGTACCTATCACCTGTTATTTCGATGTCATATTTGTTGTCTGTACCTATCACATGTTACTTCTGTTATGTTGTCCTGTACCTATTACTTGTTATTTGTGTCATATTGTCTTGTTCATATCAAAAACCATGTTGAGGTGTGCTGAATTGTTCAGAGTGCCATGCTGATGACGTAAGTGTTGTGTGTTCGATCCTTAACCAGATGACGGGTTTCTTTACAGCTGGCTTGGTGGCTCCTGTTACAGAGCCGTCCACTCAACATCTGGTGTCTGGAGTTCAGTCCCATCATAAAAACAGATCTAGTACCTGTTTGCTGCCCATTTTAATGCTCTGGTAAAATATTCTGATGGTGTCAGCTGATTGTTTCTTAGGTCCTTCGCCCATCCCTTATCCAAGATCTTGCTAGCACATGGTTTTGTGCAGGCCGAAGGAGTCTTGCCATATCTGACAGATGACATGGGGTGGAGCGCGCATTGACTTGTCTAAGTGCGATAAACCCTCTTTAAACGAACCCTGTAAACTCCAAACGTCTTGTCTTTATGGTTGCTGAATTATCTCGGCATATCTGTCCCGGCTTGTCTGGCGTGCAGTGGCTGGTTGTAAAGCCGGGTATCAATGACAAGCTGGAAGATAACTGCAACATTATAACTTCTATTTGTGCTTGTGGGATGTGACAGTTACACCAACACTCCTTCACACAGATCTGGTGATGACGATGTTTGTGTCTCCCATGTTGTGAGGTCATCATTTTGAAATGCGATAGACATAAAAACCCTATTTCTTACAGGGGTGGGAATGAGATGGACAGACATTAACAGCCTGTTATTAAAGGGGTGGGAGCGAGGTAGGTAGAAATGAGCAGCCTGATTTTAAAGGGTTGCAGTGAGTTGGGTAGAGATGAACAACCTGTTTTAAAAGGGCTGGAGTGAGGTACATCTAGATAGAGAAGAACAGCCTGCTTTTAAAGGGATGGGAATGAGGTGGGTCGATCAAAGCCTGTTTATTTATGTATTTTGGGGGGAGGAGGGATAGGAGTAAGGTAGAGATATCAGCCTGGTTTTAAAGGGGCGGGGGTAAGAATTAGAGATGAACAGCCTCTGTGGCGTCATCTGAATGAAATCTCTGGGTGAAAGATATTGACGTCACTTGTATGTCCTGTATGTTTGACAAGTGTTGCATTGACGTCATCTGTAGTCTGTGTATTACTGGTGTTGATGTCATGTGTGTGTAGGTGACACATGCTGACGTCATCAGAATGTCATGTGACAAGTGTTGACGTCAGCTGAATGTCACTTGTGGATTGACGTCATCTGTTGTCTGTGGATGGCAGATAATGACGTTGTCTGAATGTCATCTGTGGGTGACAGGTGTTGACGTCATCATGACATAATTTCTGCTTATCTTCTTCTTGAGGCTTACTATGGAGGTGGGGAAGCCGTAACAGTTGGTGACGTTCAGTTTATGAGAAGGAAGGACGATCTTCACTTAAACTGAACTCCTGTTGTCCCTTGACTGCTTAGTTTGACAGGACCTCTGAGGATGTTCTTTTTAACAGGCGTGACGACTCCTCCATTCTGCTCTGTGCTTCTGCCTGGTCTAAAGGTTTTATGTCCTGGCACAAAGAAATCGTTGGCCCTTGCACGTTTGTTTCCTGAATGTAAATGGCATCAACTGTGTGATCTTTCAGGAAGATTTATAACTCAGCTTCTTGTGTCGAACTCTTTCAGCATTCAACTGTGCTGTCGACAAAGCTGTTCTTGGTCTTTGAAGGTTTTGACAATAGCTCTGCCTTGACTTCTCCTGGTTCCAGAAACACAGGAAGATAGAATAAAAACATGTATTTAATGCACAAAACAAGACAGGCGCGAAATTTTGGCCAAGTGGTCTTTGTCAAGCTTACACAAAAGGCAAGAACGAACAAGTACACAAAATTTAAGGAAAGAAACAGTATCAAGACTTCCCTGATGTGTCGATGAGCAGGAAAAATATCGAGCAGTGAGACTTCATAAATTTGCCATTAAGCAACAGAATATGCATTATCTCCTGCTTAGCAATACATGTAGATAAGGGAAGTCTTGTTGCTGTATTTTCCCCTCTTTTTGTTTTGAAATGTTTCAGTTTTTTTTGTATACGCTTGACAAAGGCCAGTTAGTGGGAATTTTGCACCTGTCCTTTTCTTCTGTATTAAATATGCGTTCTGATTATTTTATTTCGATGTTAGAAAAACACAGAAATAGAATCTGAATGCTTATCTAATATTACGAGACAAGACAGACGTAAATGCTCGGCCAACCGACCTTTGACAAACATACATAAAAAACAACAAAGAACAAATACAGGAAAAGAAAAGCGAAGCTTTCCTAAGTGACCGCCAACAGATTAGTGAAATACATAGCGTCTCGTGATGATGGTGTTTTCTTCACACACCCGTTTTGTAACAAGGATAAAAATAGGGGCATTCGTTTTGTATCAGCCATAGAGAGGTAAGTATATTGTCTGTGAGTTTGTAGCAAAATGTCTGTCTGTGTGTTTGTAGCAAAGGAAGATTTTTTAGTTGCTTCTGACTGATTTTTTAACCAAATTTGGGCCAAAGATTTAGACCTTTGAGGAGTTATAAATACATAAGCTTCGAAGTGATGACGACAAGGTGAAGGTCGTGTAGACCCAGAAAAGTGTCTACAATCAATACTTTTTGAGCAAGTTGTGTGAACAACACTTTTCAGAACTTCTGACAAAATTTACATTTTGTTTTCACTGTTATGACAGTCTAATATCGTCATCAGTGACCGTTAAGGTTTTTTTTTAATTGAAACTTCTTCAGGGTCACAGTTCCTTTGATAAGTGACACAGCTTTGAAATTTTTGTAAACATTTTTTTGTAAGGAAATGGAGATTGTTGATATGGCCTGTCCATTATTTTCTTTGTGCCGCCTTCTGTTTCCTGTTTGTGTCGTCTATCTGTTTATTACCGGCACTTGCTTTCGATTGCTTCTGTTTGTTGTTCAACTCTCTCTTTTTGTTTCTTTGATTCTCTGAGAGAGAGAGAGAGAGAGAGAGAGAGAGAGAGAGAGAGAGAGAGAGAGAGAGAGAGAGAGAGAGAGAGAGAGAGGCTTCAGACCGTTATGTTACAGAAGGATACTAGCCTTTCGTCCCGTTGGATATACAGCTAATAATTACTACTCTACACACAATATAATAAGCATGTCAAACAAACAGACAAACAAACAAACAAACAAACAAACAACAACAAACAAACAGACCATGACAAATGCAATGTGAGAGAAGTTGTAAAAATGAAGTGTGCGTGCGCGGCGCGTGTATGTGTGTGTGTGTGTGTGTGTGTGTGTGTGTGTGTGTGTGTGTGTGTGTGTGTGTGTGTGAGAGAGAGAGAGAGAGAGAGAGAGAGAGAGAGAGAGAGGAGTTTTTACAATGCAGTGTGATGAAAAGGGAAGAAGACCATAACACGGAGCCAGTGAGTCTGGGTGTTGTTGTGAAAACGGTAACTTGAAGACACCAGCACGTGTTAATGTGACAGTGACCGTGTTACCTGGGCTGGTAATTGTTGGGGAAAGGTGGGGAACAACGTATGCATGCACATCTAACACATGCATAACCTCCTTTGCATGCGCACACACGCATGTGCGTGCACGTAATCTCGAAAGAACACACGGAAACGAATGCAAAGACACGCGCACACACACACCCGCACATACACACACGCCTACACGGGAAAACAAACAAACAAACACACACACACACACACACACACACACACACACACACCCTACCCCGCCCCCCCACACACCCTACCCCCCCCCCCCCACACACACACATGAAATAGCCGAACACAAAAGTACAAGTAGGCACAGACACAAAAACAGAAACACGGACAAAGAAATACAGAAACAGAGAGTGTGTTGAGAAAAAGAGAGAGACAGAGAGATAATGATACCTTATTTTTTATCAGTAGAAATGATACTTTATGTGTCAACAGCAGAATTTATTTGCTGAAATCTATTTTTTACTTTATGTCAACAGCAGAATTTTTTTTTTCTGAAATCCATTTTTGACACTTGCCGTTGCTTATATGCTGGGTATTTTCATGTTTCCGTAAGTTGGCCATTGACATGACTTACAGATCTTTAACATGCGTATTTGACAGTCTGCATGTTCATACACACGGAAGGGTTTTAGGCACTGGTAGGTTTTGCACACATATGGACCCGGGAGATCGGAAAGAATGGCCACGTGGAGGTGTCTAGGCGGATCGAACCCAGGGTTTTCCGATTAGAGATAAGAAATTTACGTACTTGACTAAGGCAATTTACGTACTTGACTAAGGCAATTTACGTACTTGACTAACGCAATTTACATACTTGACTAACGCAATTTACGTACTTGACTAACGCAATTTACATACTTGACTAACGCACCCAGAGACTTAAGACTTCAGACTACTCAATAATAGTAGCATAAGATTCCACTGGATCTGTCATACATCTAGTCTTTGCTGCTCTACATACAAAATGCCTGCTTAAAAAAACAGAAGGAAAGAACAATAACATATAATGTTAGATACGTTGCAAAATGAGTTTGTGATAACATATTGACTGTTACATATACGTCAGTGGTTCATGCGCTGTACAAAAACACGAGAGACAAAGGTAGACTTTCGTGATTCAATGCATAGTGACCCTTTACAACAACAACGGGAACAACAATAATAATATAACATTGTTCTTAGTAGTACCTGCATTAATATTGTAATAAAAATGTAAATTAGCCCTATTTGAGTAAATGCATGTCGATCCTTAACAAAAACAATGGGAACAACATTAACAATATAACAATGTTCTTAGTAGTAGCTGCATTGGTATTATATCAGAAAATGCAAATCACAGACATACAGTCAAAGGTACAGAATGAAGTGAAGGGAGCGTTAAGAACAACCGAGGGAATTGGGGAAGGGGGGAGGGGGAGACACAACCAATGCAATTATGGTGAAAATAGATTAAAAATAACATTTGCCACGTCGTAAAAAGTATAAAAAAAATAATTCTAATAAAATATCAGTTCACACACACACACACACACACACACACACACACACACACACACACACACACACACACACACACACACACACCACACACACACACACAGATATATATATATATATATATATATATATATAAGAGAGAGAGAGAGAGAGAGAGAGAGAGTGAGTGGTGATGGTGGTGGTAGAGTGGGGAAGGTGCTACGAAGGATCCATTCCAAAAGCAAACATTGTGTGACAGGAAATGACAGACGTGGTTTAAACAGTAATGGCGGAGCTTCCGCTCACAGAAAAATGACTGTTTGTAGAGACAATCTGACATAATATGCAGGATAAACACCCAGACATAAACAGTCTGATATCCTGTGTAGGATAAACACCAATACAAAAACACTGTGGGAAGACAGGGGAAACGGACTTCAACACGAACCATAGTTCTGTTTAAGACAAGAAAGTCGGTGATGATTGTGAGACTACACACAGAACACTGAGAAGACTGGTCCAGTGGTTCAGATGTACGCCTGCCAGTAACTAAACTCGAGGTTCCATGGTTCGTCTCCCGTTGAGGCCTCGACTTTTCTCATTTTCACTGGAAAATTGAACTGAATGTCTGATCCTTTGGAAGTGGACGAAAAAGAAGTCGGACCCGTGTGCCTTCTGGCCTGTGCAAGCTTAAGATCCTACGGCAGTTGAAAATCGTCAAGAGCAAGATTTTCACCTGGCTGCCGTTATATAAAACATCGGAGAGACACAGGGCTTAAAACGTTCCGCGTCTGGGCGGAATTCTGCGATTTCGGTTTGAAAAAAGCAACAAAAAACAACAACAACAAAGGAGCAAGGCGTCCGTGATCGGCTTGCAAGTGTTCATAGCAACGGCGCGCAAGTTATGGCCCCTGATTTGCCCCCCCCCCCCCCGGACCCCCCTAGTTTCAGTGTTTTTTCCCTCCTCCTGTTTTAAGCCCTGGAGACATGTTTATTTCCCAGGTCCGTCCCCTTGAAGGCCAATTAGCCCGCTTGCCTGTCTGAAGTCTGATAAAAAAAAAATCAGTGGCGCTGTTTGCGGCGACGTGCTTTGAAAAGGGGAGAGCAGTCCGAATTTCACGTGGTAAATCCACTGTCCCGGGAAAAGAAACGAATATGAATATGAAACGGGCAGATCGTTCAGTGTGTGTGTGTGGGATAAAGGAATAGAGCAAGTCATCGGACACACTGTGGGTGAAAGATATTAGAGGCTATTGTCAATTATGATGTAGGGCTCTTTGTGGGTTGTGGGATGGAAGGCTTTCTATTGACGTGGATGGTTTATTATGGGGTATTGATGTGGATGGTTTAGTTTGGAGTGTTGGGGTGGATGGTTTGTTGTGGGGTATTTAGGGGGGTGGTATATTGTGAGGCATTGAGGTTGATGGCTGATTGTGAGGTATTTAGGTGGATGGTTTACTGTGGGGGTGTTATGTGGATGGTTTACCGTGGGGTATTGAGGTGGATGGTTTATTGTGAGATATTGAGGTGGATGGTTTATCTTGGGGTATTGAGGTGGATGGTTTACTGTGGGGTATTGAGATGGATGGTTTACTGTGGGGATGTTATGTGGATGGTTTACTGTGGGGCATTGAGGTGGATGGTTTACTGTGGGGGTGTTATGTGGATGGTTTACTGTGGGGTATTGAGGTGGATGGTTTATTGTGAGATATTGAGGTGGATGGTTTATCGTGGGGTATTGAGATAGATGGCTTATTCTGGAGTGTTGAGATAGATGGCTTATTGTGGAGTGTTGAGATAGATGGTTTATTGTGAGGTGTTGAGTGGATGACTCACTGTAGGGTGCTGGGATGGATGGTTCACTGCGGGGTACTAGGGTGTCACCGTGGGTTACTCAACAGGACGGTTTACCTGCAAATAGGAACTGGAACACAGACCAGCGGGTGATGCCATGACGGGAAAGGAGGAATGGTGGTATGTCTTCTTGTGGTACAGTGGTTAGTTCCTTTCTTAGGGTGCAGTGGGGGGGGGGGGGAGGAGGTGGCTGCCACTGCAGAGACAGATCTCCATGGTCTCTCATATTTCTCTGCACAGTTTCACCAAGAACAGCACATGTGTTGCTGTGAGATCTTTTATTGCTAA
>JAPXFY010000017.1:55762472-55769972 GCA_030674185.1 Monoplex corrugatus
CTACTCCTTGTCTGTTTGTCTGTCTGTTTTTCTGTTTGTCTGTCTGTCTGTCTGTCTCTCTCTCTCTCTCTCCACACACACACACGCACACGCACGCACACACACTTTCATGACAACGTTGTTTACTCACAAAACTTTGGTCACAAAACTGTAGAATTAAAATTCTTCATTAGATAAAATGCAGTGCTCATTGCTGACTGGTCTGATGAACCATTAAGGTGATGGGGACGCTACATCAGGTGGGCGTGTGCTTGGATTATTAAAAACAAAAAACAACAAAATGAAGAAAATACACTAGAAACATTTCAGTTTCAATTTCTCAAGATGACGTCTCTTCACGCTCGGAATATGCACTAAAGTCACAGGTGCCATACGATGGAGAAGATCCAGAATGATCACGGCACACGCCTTAAGCCTGCACATAAACCCACGAGCTGGCCAGGTCCTGAGGTCCTACTTAGCCTCTACTTTTTTGTTATCTTAAACTGTATCAGTCTGTTATTGGAACAGTCTTGGTTACGTAGAGAAGATCATTAAAGCGATACAACCATACTCTGAAGGCCAACCTCATCAGCTATGACATCAACATCACAAACTGTGACGACATTGCCGGCACTAACGCAAATTGGTGATAACAATGCACATTAGGACACAATCGCATGTGAACAGCATAGAACAGCTGTTATTCAACAGAAGAGGGACCAGCAGAAGCAGACCCCAAGCCGTAGATCTCCTTCCCAGGCAGTGCCTGTTGAAGAGCATGTGTCCCACGTCAAAGACTCATATCAGACGAATGGCACTGACAGTGATACTCTATTCTTCAACGAGTAAAGTTTATAAATAAAAGCCATTGTTCAAACTTGTCCTTACTAATCTACATATATGTACTGTATTCATCCGTCGGATCGACAGAGAGTCGACCATCACTATTACCATCATCATCATCCACATCATCAACACACCACCACCACCACCACCACCACCACCACCACCACCACCATCCATCATCATCATCATCATCATCACCACCACCATCATTATCATCATAATTTTTGTTATCATCACATTATCACTAGTAACATTGAGGGGAAACGGTGAAAACAGGAAATCCGGCACACTATCTATATTAAGTTAATGTGTATCATTTTTACAACATAATGGACTCTGGGTTCATTCCATACACCGATACAGAGCTGCATGCTATCTTCAGAACAGCAGTGAGCTCTGTACTCAGCTATTTCTCTCTCTCTCTCTTTTACACACACACACACACACACACACACACACACGCACGCACGCACGCACGCACGCACAGCACACACACACACACACACACAACACACACACAACACACACCGAAATAATCAAGAGGACATAAAGTCCAGTATTGAAGTTCTTAGGGACAGAATCTTAACATGGCAGATAACAGAAAATCTAGTTGAAGAAAAATACTGCGTTGTAATCATGTTTTCGTCATGTTTACTTCGAGTTTTCGTCACATTTACTTCACATGTACGTCATGTTTATACAAAGTTTACGTCATGTTGTGTCTTCCAGATAGGAGACTCCTCTTGAGATGACAAGAACACGTTGTAGGCTATAATACTGTTTTGATGTGTGATAAGAATGACATTGTATCACGTTGCAATCTGCGATGATGACACGTTATATACCGTTGTTATGTGTGATAAGAACGACACATTTTTATCATGTTGTGGTCTGTATTTGTGAGCTGTTCTACATCTATAATACCTACCCCACCCCACCCTACCCCTTGTGGGGATACCGGGGTCTCTTTCAGTATAAACAGTATCCCCACCTTCTGGAAATTCTGTGCTACAAATTTCCTCTTTTCTGACACTCTCTTTGTTTTTGTCTTCTTCCTTTGCTTTCTGTCATTTCTTCCTATCATTTTCTGCCTTAATGGTCCATTCAGCTGTATGTGTTCGATGAAGTCTTACGTATTTTCTCTTAGGATTGACAATTGGTTATAGGTATTCTGTACATTTTTGGCTCTTGGGAAATGAGATATGCGGAAGCAATTTTAGGTAGTTTAGGCCCGTTTTACTGTCCTTAGTTATGTTGAAATTTACATTCAGGTGTTTTTGTTTTTTTAATCCTCTGCGCTATAAATTGGACTGAGTGATCAACGCCAGGGGCATGTCCTTAGATTATGTGCCCGAATGCATTGATATTTGTACTTAATTTTCTTTTCCTTTTTTAGTATTGTATATGGGTCGAAACGGCTATAGCCCTGATATGGCTTTACGCAGTCGGCTGGACTTTAAACAAAAATGACATTAACAGTAACATGCATAATAAACACATTGTGTATACAGGAACCAGAAGAAACACGAAAGAAGAATACGAACGCATTTTTAATAAAACAGGGTTAGGAATTAATCAGGACGAGGACTAACCGTAATCCTCACCAAGCCGTGCCATGATGACACTTGTCTCCATAAAGGTGGCAAGTGCAGTGAGAGATTGAGAGAGTGTTGGCAAATGTTGTCTTGTTGTATTAAAAACGCGTTCGTATTCTTCTTTCGTGTCTCTTCTGATTCCTTTTTGCTTGAACGCGGGCAGACACACTTGTTTCAGATTACATTTTGTATAGTGTTATGATGTGTATCTGAAAGCTGTTCAATATTAGGAGCCGTTGTATTTTGTTGTGGTCTGTATCAAACAATGAATCCCCTCCAGTAAGTAATTGTAAATATGTCAGCAGGTGTTATTTTCACATCACCTCTCCATCCACCTTCTGTCAGCTTCTCCCTACTTCTTGGTGTTGCTCTGTCTGTCTGTCTGTCTGTCTGTCTGTCTCTCTGTCTCTCTATCTGTCTGTCTGTCTCTGTTTGTGTTTGGCTTCTAGGTGTTGCTTGTGATACAGTATATTTACTTTCAGGAGACTTCTTTCAAGTGAGTGAATGAAGCAATGTTTGGTAAATAACCCCATGAATGAAGATACAGCAATGTTTGGTAAACAACCCCGTACAAAAGTCTACACCACTTATGTTTGGTAAACAACCCCCATACAGATGTCTATACAACTCCATTCCATTTGCCAACACTCTCTCAACCTCTTACTGCACTTTGCCACCTATGTGGAGGAAGTGTCGTTATCATGGCACGGCTTGGTGAGGATTACTCCCTAACCCTAAACTGTTAGTCCTAGTCCTGATTAATCCCTAACTCTAAACTGTTAGTCTTAGTCCCGATTAATCCCTAACTCTAAACTGTTAGTTCTAGTTCTGATTAATCCCTAACTCTAAACTGTTAGTTCTAGTTCTGATTAATCCCTAACTCTAAACTGTTAGTTCTAGTCCTGATTAATCCCTAACTCTAAACTGTTAGTTCTAGTTCTGATTAATCCCTAACTCTAAACTGTTAGTTCTAGTTCTGATTAATCCCTAACTCTAAACTGTTAGTTCTAGTTCTGATTAATCCCTAACTCTAAACTGTTAGTTCTAGTTCTGATTAATCCCTAACTCTAAACTGTTAGTTCTAGTCCTGATTAATCCCTAACTCTAAACTGTTAGTTCTAGTTCTGATTAATCCCTAACCCTAAACCGTTAGTTCTAGTCCTGATTAATCCCTAACTCTAAACTGTTAGTTCTAGTTCTGATTAATCCCTAACTCTAAACTGTTAGTTCTAGTCCTGATTAATCCCTAACTCTAAACTGTTAGTTCTAGTTCTGATTAATCCCTAACTCTAAACTGTTAGTTCTAGTTCTGATTAATCCCTAACTCTAAACTGTTAGTTCTAGTTCTGATTAATCCCTAACTCTAAACTGTTAGTTCTAGTTCTGATTAATCCCTAACTCTAAACTGTTAGTTCTAGTTCTGATTAATCCCTAACCCTAAACCGTTAGTTCTAGTCCTGATTAATCCCTAACTCTAAACTGTTAGTCTTAGTCCCGATTAATCCCTAACTCTAAACCGTTAGTTCTAGTCCTGATTAATCCCTAACCCTAAACCGTTAGTTCTAGTCCTGATTAATCCCTAACCCTAAACTGTTAGTTCTAGTCCTGATTAATCCCTAACCCTAAACTGTTAGTTCTAGTCCTGATTAATCCCTAACCCTAAACTGTTCTAGTCCTGATTAATCCCTAACCCTAAGCCGTTAGTTCTGGTCCTGATTAATCCCTAACCCTAAACCGTTAGTTCTGGTCCTGATTAATCCCTAACCCTAAACACTAACGCTAATCCTTACCCAAATTGGCTGGTACATTTGATGAGGGGCAAGGTGCTATCTTTCAGTATATGGTATGGCTGTACAGCCCTAATTACACGTCCCTTCAGCACTTTAGATATTCGCTGTGCTGGTCAGCGTACAGGCAAGCCAGAACAACAAGGTGTTTACTCACCAGCTATGGGTGTCTGCCTAAGATCTGTAACATCACGTGGCAAGATGGAACGTCCAATCTTCCAGTTGTGATAAAAGTATGGCTTGCCAGGCATCATGTGCTCATCAGATGCCCGCTCCTGTTTGAACTCGGTATCTGTATTAAAGATAACTGCATTCTAAACATGCTCCTAAACGCAGAGCTGAAGCAAGGATTCCGTGGCCAGGGAAAACCGCTAAAAGCGATACAAGGGTATTCTGAAGGCCAACCTCATCAGCTGCGGCATCAATACCATTAACTCGGAAGACATTGCCTGCAAGAGAATGATTTGACACAGCAGTGCACACAGGGCACAGTCAGGTTTTAATAGTTATGAACAGTTGTTACCCAACACAAGAGGGACTGGCGGAAACAGAAGTCATATTTATTTCATTTCTTTTGTCTTAGTGGATTTACTCTGTGAAACTTGGGCTTTAATTCCCTTTGAAAGCGTTCGCCGCAGTGCAGCGCCACCCAATCTTTTTTACCAAGACTTCAGAAAGGCAAGAAGACTAATTGATCTTCAACAGGAGGGACCTGGGAAATCAATCTATCTCTTCAGTATGTTATACCATGGCAGCTGGGCGAATGTCCCACTTTTCAAGATTTTCAACTGCCTTGGGATCTTTAGCGCGCGCAGATCAGAAGGTTCACGGGTCCGACTTGTTTTTTGTCCCCCTCCGAAGGTCTTGACGTTCAGTTCGATTTTCCTGTCGAACTGAGGAGAAAAGTCGAGGCCTTAACGGGAAACGAACCCTGAAACCTGGAGTTTACTTATTGGCAGGCGAACGTCTGAACCATTCCGCACCCTTCTCCTTAACCCTTAGACTCCCGCACCTTGTCCATCAGCTTCCTGCATTGTCAACCATGCGAACAAAGCAAAAATTTAACCCGTCGATTCCCTCACCCTATCGACCAGCTTCCTGTGGTGAGAGGGAATCGAAGGTTTAAGTTTATGCAGTTAACCAGTTGCCGTGGTGTAGTCGTTAACGCAACGGACTACTGACTGGAAGGTTGTGGGTTCGAATCCCCATCAGTCCTTCAAAAATCATTGTGGGATTTTTCGGCTCTAACCGGCTCCTACCCAGAGTTGGGCGTGCTATGGGCTCAGTGGGAAGACTGGAACCACACAGCCGAGTCTCATCCACTTCGCGGATGCATCATTGAGGGTGTTGCTCAAATCTTCTGACCAACACCGCAGGTGTCTGTACCTCTCGGTCCTGGTTGACGCCAGGATATATCATGATAGTCACGCAGTCTCAATCCTAGATGGAACTCCATAGCATCATGATTATCATCCTCATCGACATAATCATCATCGCATAATAAAAACTGTTTCAGCTTCTATAGCCATTAAAGTGGCGTAGAAAATGAGACGGAAATTTAAAAAAAATTAAAAAAGTGAGCACTAAGGTAACCTCCCTCAGTGCAATGATCCCTTAAAAAAAGTTTATGCAGTTGGTGAATAGGGTGCAGGAGTCAAAGGGTTAAGGTAACAGGACGCATTCTCATGTACTTGTAGTACCTGTGGCGGTACATGTGCTTCCTGGATCAGTCTTGTACACAACATGTAGACCCACACCTGGTACTCAAGGTCAGTATACCTTGTCATCTGTAATATCGATAGTTTAGTCATCACCATAGCCCTGACTGGACCCGGTGTCATGGTTGGATTGTTATGAAGGTCAAAGAAACCGTCACTTTACCATGACTGACGTGAATCTGTTTATGGAGCACAGGAATGGTATTTTGTTTTGCTTAACGACAGTGGCAACACAGTGAAATCGTTGGTGTGGTGTGTCTGTGTTTGCCATGGAGAGTTCACGTTTGTAGAGACAATCAACAGTAGCAACATGAATCAATCTTTGTCGCGTGTTTGTGTCTTGTCATGGGGAAATATCTGCTTTGTTTTGCAAAGAATGTGTGCGTGTGTGTGTGTGTGTGCGTGCGTGCGTGGTGTGTGTGTGTGTGTGTGTGTGTGTGTGTGTGTGTGTGTGTGTGTGTGTGTGTGTGTGTGTGTGTGTGTGTGTGTGTGTGTGTGTGTGTGTGTGTGTGTGTGAGATAGACACACAGAACTAACTGCTTTGGATCAAACAGCCTTGATAGCTGGCACGGCATGAAACATTAGCAGACTGCTGTTTGCAGTGTGATGCAGGGAAGTGTAAATTCATCTTGGTGGGTAGGAAATGAAGCAAGGAAGCGTTATGGCAGCAGTTGCTGGCAGCAGTTTACAAAACAGTTGATGTGGAAACAGTAAAAGTGCCAGACTTGACGGCTTGACAGCCGATAGGTTTCCTGTCAGCCACTGCGGTGCTGTCTGAAACAGCGGTTAGACTTTCTCCTGTTAATCTCCACTTCGTTACAACACATGTTTACTCTGTCGTCTCGAAACTTCTTGAGACATGAAAATTTTTCACAACACCTTTTTTCGTTGTTGCTTCATGCTTGTCGTCTACGTGATCCGTAGCGAGAGGGAGCTGCTGCATCAGTGAGCCACGAACCAGCTGGCTACACTTGTGGTGGTTGTGGGCAAGTGCATGGATTGCAGGAGGTTTTCCTGATTCATTATTCTGTGTCTGTTGTCAGCCTGTGTCTTCCTGGTCCATTGTTCTGTATCTCCTCTCCTTGAACGGTCGTCGTCACATGTTTCAGCCTCACGCGCACAGACTTACACATTTATGTTAACTGTGGCGTGTTGTACAAGCCTGTCTATGTGTATACATGTACATTTGTGTCGGACATTTAAACAGGCATCCATTAGAGTCGTTAACTACAACTTCTCCATCTTCCCTTTCCTCCTGTCTGTTTTTAACGTTTCCTTTGTTGTTTCCTTTCCTTTGTTGTATTTTTTGTAATAACTGTTCACAGGATTAATGTTTGTATGATTTGTGTAAGGGATTTTTTCTCTGGGGACTCCGGTTTTCCCTTCAGCCCCTTGGCTGTTGGTTTAGGATGTTTTTCTTCCTATTGCAAGATCAGACCGGATTTGTTGTACATGGTACGATCCATTTACATTAGTCAAAGCTCTTGATTAAATATTTTCCCATTCAGTCAATCTTATGATTATATTTTCTCTTATGCATTATTTAATAGGCAGATCTTTCCCATTCCAAAC
>JAPXFY010000017.1:55777472-55784972 GCA_030674185.1 Monoplex corrugatus
TTCTTAACAAAAATTTAGTAGAAGCGACTTTCCTTTGCTCATCAAGTGGCAACAGTTTGATTTCATTATATGTCCGAAGACAGGAAGCATGCATTGGAAAACCCAGTGCAAGTTTGAAACCTTTACAATCTATGCTCTGCAGTCTTTTTAGTAAGTGTTTCGGTGCACTGAAGAAGATTTCTTGGGCATAGGTTAATTTAGATCTAACAAGCGATTTACAAAGATGAACAAGTGTTGATGAATCTTGACCCCATGTCTGTTTGCGAACTATTTTTAAGAAATTTAAACTTTTTTGAGCTTTGGTTAATAAGTATTCAATATGCTGATTCCAAGATAATTTTGCTGTAAGGAAAACTCCTAAGAATTTAATCGACTCGTTAAACTGAAGAAGAGTAGGCCTATCTCCCAGTTTGAAAGTGGGAATATTTGCTGGGTTAGCTCCATTATTAAATAAAACTATTTTTGTTTTTACCAGGGATAGATGTAACCCATTTTCTACCATGTATCGCGCTATTTTATCAAGTTCTAATTGGTAGCATTTGCGTGTATAATTGATACAGCGCAAAGGAGTTTTCTTTTTCATATTTACCTGCATCCACATGCATAAATCGTCAGCATATTGAGCTAAAACTACATGCTTAGATACTTTACTGGGTAAGTCATGCATTAATATCAGTTGTTAGGCATTTTCCCACTATTCCAGCATTTTTGAAATATGTCATGTAGCAAGATTATAAAATTTTCTGGTAAATTTTTCAGCATCTCATTGGAAATTGCATCTAGTCCAACTGACGTTTTTTTTTACTTGGAAGGGACTGAATGGCATATTTTAATTCTTGAAGTGTGAGTGATGCATTTATGTAGTGAGTGTTGTCAGAGGCAGGATCCTTATATACATCTTTCTTTTCTTCTTGTTCCCTATAATTTCTATCAGAGACAGGGAGTCCTTCTACACGACAGGCCTCAGCAAACACGTCTGCAAAAGCTTCTGCTTTTTCCAATGAGCTAGGAAAAGGGTTATTTTCTAGCTTTACTGGAATTGATGGCAACTTAATCCCGTTTTTCATTAATTTTAGTTTTTCCCAAATCTTTATCATGTCTTTGTGGTCATTTACTTCACATTTACAAAAAGATGTCCAGTGTTGTTCTTTGGCTTGCTCTATGATTCTGTTACACTTAATGTTGGCACTTTTCATCGCTGTATGATTTTCAGGTGACCTGTTTGCTAAATAAATTTTGTATTTTTCTTTCTTTTCGTTCACTGCCTTTTGACAGTCCTCATTCCACCAGACATTTCCATGATGTTTTCCTATTTTTGACACTGTAAGTTTTGGAATTGAAATGGTAGCAGCCCTTAAGAGTGAGTTACAGAAAACTTCGTACATGTCGTTTATGTTCATTGCTTCAGATAGATCTGTTCTTGTCTTTTCAAGGATTGCCTTAAAACTGATCCAGTCAGCGTTTTTATAATTAAACTTGGGTAAACTATCTTGTGGTATGGCGTCTATTTCTGTAGTATGGTTTAGGGTAAGACGTATGGGGATGTGATCTGATCCCAACAAGTCATCCTCTGTTTGCCACGTGGCGTTTGGGGCTAGGGATGGTGAGATTAAAGTGAGGTCGATAGCTGTGGGTCTGTGGGTTGGAATATCGGGGATCCGGGTAACGTGTCCGTTGTTAAGTAAATATAAATTGGAATCTACAATATTTTCAATCAACCTGTTGCTTGTTATGTTTGTACAATACGTTTCCCAAAATGGGGCATGTGCATTAAAATCACCTCCAATTATCCACTTGTCATCTTGTTCTTGAAAGTGTCTTAGCCATTCAGTTTTCACAGAGTCTGGGCCTCTTGGTAAATATACAGAGGCCATATTCACAACTAACGATGAGCAAAAATTTTATAATGATTGCACATGATGAAATAAATGCGGTAGATTTAGGTACTGGCGATGTTCGTTCACAATAGTTCAGTCCTTCCCGAATGTACATGTATATAGCTGTTTGTATACGGCCACAGTCATTTACAGAGTCACATATTGGTGGATAATAAAAACCGGATATTTTAGGTAATTTGGTTTTGATGGTATTCAGCGACTGTAGGAGCATGACATGGACGTTTTTAGAAGAGAGATAGTTACTCAAATATGAGATGTTTTTAACAATGGAACGTGCGTTCCACTGAAAAATGTTGATATCACTTACTACACACGTCTTCATGAGGAACGGTTGAATAACTTTAGAACAATATGGTACGTTTAGGTAATTAGATATTCATTTAACTTTGAATCAAAAGGTACAAATAGGATAAAAATGAAGTATGTGAACAAGAAAATAATTAAGTAAAACAATATAGCTGAGAACTGAACGAAGAGAAACTGAATCTGGGCTGAATCTAAAATGACCAAGGAGAGAAGAAAAACGGAGATTGAAAGTCAGGTCTTTGTTGATGTCGTTGTCGGTTTGATCTCCTCCTCGGTTTTTCCCAGAAAAGCTGATGGATTTGCCTCCCTAAGTTTCTGGCCAGAACGCTCGCCCTCTGGTGGTTGAATGGACGTCGTCCTGGCTGACTTGAGTGTAACTGATAGTTTGAAGATTATCATTGTTGATGTAGTCGACACTCGCTGCTTTAAGAAGTCGCGCTTTTGTTAGGGCATTAAGGAGCTCTCTTTTAACGTTTAGGTGTTTGTTTCTCACAGGAGCTACCTGACTTAAAACTACCCTGGCTTTTGGAAATTGGGTGTTGATGGTTTTCACACAGGTGTCTAGAGTTGTGCTACATTCAGTGGGCTCCTTTGTTTTTAGATCTGTGATCCCCACATGTAAAACTACACAGTCAGGTTCAGGTGTCAGCTCTTCTTTTGATTTTTCAATTGCAGTCTTACAGTCCTCGATGGTACGGATCTTCCTCGTGGCCACCTGAAAACCGTATGAAGAGCCCAGTCTTTTTCCATCCACTTTGTTTAGGACTGAGTCGTGAATGATAAGGACACGGGGAAGAACATTTGATTGTGGTCTGGAACGTGTAGACGATAGCGCAGTTTTGACGTCACGGTTAGGTTTTGTGGAGACGTCTGGTCTTTGTTTGACGTCATTTCTCCTGCCATTTTGTGTTTTCGCCCGATCTTCTAGTTTGGGGGGTTGAGCTGCGCATTCCGCATAGGTGGAGAATTTGTCCATCGGTGACATGGTGGTGAAGTCACCGTGGACTGCGGAATCCGTCTGGCACGCAACGGTGGTCGTAAGTTTTGTGCACTTATTGACGTCGCGCAGCTCTTTTAACGTTGTATTGTTTTCCAATAAAAGTTTTCTGTCTGAATGTAGCATGGTTGTGAGAATGTTGATTTGTTTAGACATTTCTTGAATGGTGTTGTTTAAAATGTCTATCTCCCTTACCGCCTCTTGACAGCGGCAGCCACATGATGATCTTGATTGTAGCTGTGAGATGTGTGGCTGACTCCTGGATGGTGAAAGGGTGCGACTGGAGGTCTGTTCTTAATGACGTTCTTCGAGTTCTGGGGTCTCTGAAGGTGGTGATGTCTCTGCCCTGGTGTTGTCTGCCCCACGGGTGGTTTTCTTTACTTTTTCTTTGATGACACAACGTTTGGACCGTGTCATTTTCAGCCTAGACGATTCCTCTCTGAAAACGTTCGGTTAGAAAGCCGCCATCTTGGCGTAGGAATCGTGTGTGTGTGTGTGTGTGTGTGTGTGTGTTTGCGTGGGTGAGTGTGTGTGTATATGTGTGTGTGTGTGTGTGTGTGTGTGTGTGTGGTGTGTGTGTGGGGTGTGTGTGTGTGTGAGTGTGTGTATGTGTGTGTGTGTGTGTGTGTGTGTGTGTGTGTGTGTGTGTGTGTGTGTGTGTGTGTGTGAAAGTGAGAGAGAGAGAGAGGAGTGTAAAACTTTCGTTCATAGATCTCTCGGTTCAGGAAGTAAAAGGAGAATGTGGTTATGCTTGGTATGTCTGCCATGTGTTGACAAATAGTAATGACAGTAATGAACAGGTAACTTTACATGGTACCACATGTGCCTTTTAAATGAGATGCGTATTCAATCCCATCACATCTTCACCCTATTTTCCAGTGTCCTTCTGGCAACTGAGTTCAAGAGTTCAAGGGTTAATGACACTGTTAATAGCATAGCCTGTACTGTAAACGGTTAATGAGATGCTGCTGCACGTGTTCTTAAAATGAGATATTCTGTCATTGACATCATAGTAGTCACTTAACTAAACTGTAAATAGGATGGCACCACACGTGTTTATCATATGAGATGCATATATTTTGATGACATTGTTAGTGGCCCTCCCCTCCCTCCCCCGTGGGGATGCTGGGGGCTCTTTCAGTATAAATAGTATGCCCACCTTCTGGAAATTCTGTGTTTGAAATTTCCTCTTTTCTGTCACTCTCTTTGTTTCCTTCTTCCTCCTTTGCTTTCCGTCATTTCTTCCTATCATTTTCTGCCTTTCTGGTCTGTTCACCTGTATGTGTTGGATAAAGTCTTACGTACTTTTTCTTAAGACTGATAATTGGGTACATGTATTTAAGTGCATTTTTGGCTTTAGGGTAATGAGATATGCGGAAGCAGTTTTAGGTAAGTTAGGCCCGTTTTTATGTACGTTTAAGTGTCCTTAGTTATGTTGAAATTTGTATTCAGATATGTTTTTTTAACCCCCCTGTGCGATAAATTGAACGGAACGGTCAACGCCAGTGACATATTCAGATTACGTGTGCAAATGCATTGATTAATTTTCTCTTCCTTTTTTTTTTTTTCTTGTTGAACTTGAAGTATTGTGTATATTTTGAACTGGTTATAGCCCTGATATGGCTCTACGCAGTCAGCTGGGCTTCAAACACGAACAATAACGTTAGTGGCCCATTTGATGAACAGAAAATTAAATGGCACCACGCGTGTTTATCAGATGAGATGTACAGTCGGTTATGCCGTTAGTTGTCAGTTTGATAAACTGTACATAGGACAACACCATTCATGTTTATCAGTTGTGAGTTTGATAAACTCTACATAGTATGGCATCATACATGTTTGTCAGATGTCAGTTTGATAAACTGTACATAGGACAACACCATTCATGTTTGTCAGATGTCAGTTTGATAAACTCTACATAGTATGGCACATGCATGTTTATCAGATGTCAGTTTGATAAAACTCTACATAGTATGGCACCATACATGTTTATCAGATGTCAGTTTGATAAAGTGTATATAGTATGGCACATCCATGTTTATCAGATATCAGTTTGATAAACTTTACATAGTATGGCACCATACATGTTTATCAGATGTCAGTTTGATAAACTGTACATATTATGGCACATGCATGTTTATCAGATGTCAGTTTGATAAACTGTACATAGTATGGCACCATACATGTTTATCAGATGTCAGTTTGATAAACTGTACATAGTATGGCACATGCATGTTTATCAGATGTCAGTTTGAGAAACTGTACATAGTATGGCATCATACATGTTTATCAGATATCAGTTTGATAAACTCTACATAGTATGGCACTATACATGTTTATCAGATATCAGTTTGATAAACTGTATATAGTATGGCATCATACATGTTTATCAGCTGTCAGTTTGATAAACTCTACATAGTATGGCATCATACATGTTTATCAGATGTCAGTTTGATAAAGTGTATATAGTATGGCATCATACATATTTATCAGATGTCAGTTTGATAAGGTGTACATAGTATGGCACCATACATGTTTATCAGATGTCAGTTTGATAAGGTGTACATAGTATGGCACCATACATATTTATCAGCTGTCAGTTTGATAAACTCTGCATAGTATGGCACCATACATGTTTATCAGATGTCAGTTTGATAAACTGTATATAGTATGGCACATGCATGTTTATCAGATGTCAGTTTGATAAACTCTACATAGTATGGCACCATACGTGTTTATCAGATGTCAGTTTGATAAACTCTACATAGTATGGCACATGCATGTTTATCAGATGTCAGTTTGATAAACTGTACATAGTATGGCACATGCATGTTTATCAGATGTCAGTTTGATAAACTGTATATAGTATGGCATCATACATGTTTATCAGATGTCAGTTTGATAAACTCTACATAGTATGGCACCATACATGTTTATCAGATGTCAGTTTGATAAACTCTACATAGTATGGCACATGCATGTTGATCATATGTCAGTTTGATAAATTGTGCATAGTATGGCACGATACATGTTTATCAGATGTCGGTTTGATAAACTGTATATAGTATGGCACATGCATGTTTATCAGATGTCATTTTGATAAACTCTACATAGTATGGCACATGCATGTTTATCAGATGTCAGTTTGATAAACTCTACATAGTATGGCACCATACATGTTTATCAGATGTCAGTTTGATAAACTCTACATAGTATGGCACATGCATGTTTATCAGATGTCAGTTTGATAAACTGTACATAGTATGGCACCATACATGTTTATCAGATGTCAGTTTGATAAACTCTACCTAGTATGGCACATGCATGTTTATCAGATGTCAGTTTGACAAAACTCTACATAGTATGGCACCATACATGTTTATCAGATGTCAGTTTGACAAAACTCTACATAGTATGGCACATGCATGTTTATCAGATGTCAGTTTGATAAACTCTACATAGTATGGCACATGCATGTTTATCAGATGTCAGTTTGATAAACGTATATAGTAATAATATGTTATCAGATGTCATTTGAAATGTATAGTATGCTCATACTGTTTATCAGATGTCAGTTTGATAAACTTACATAGTATGGCACCATACATGTTTATCAGATGTCAGTTTGATAAACTTAATAGTATGGCACATACATGTTTATCAGATGTCAGTTTGATAAACTCTAATAGTATGGCACATGCATGTTTATCAGATGTCAGTTTGATAAACTCTACATAGTATGGCACATGCATGTTTATCAGATGTCAGTTTGATAAACTGTACATAGTATGGCACATACATGTTTATCAGATGTCAGTTTGATAAACTGTACATAGTATGGCACATACATGTTTATCAGTATGTCAGTTTGATAAACTGTTAATATATGGCACCATACATGTTTATACAGATGTCAGTTTGATAAACTGTATATAGTATTGGCACCATACATGTTTATCAGATGTCAGTTTGATAAACTGTATATAGTATGGCATCATATTTTATGTCATTGATAATGTATGTAGGCCCATACATGTTATCAGATCTTTGATAAACTGTATATAGTATGGCACATACATGTTTATCAGATGTCAGTTTGATAAACTGTACATAATATGGCACCATACATGTTTATCAGATGTCAGTTTGATAAACTGTATATAGTATGGCACCATACATGTTTATCAGTATGTCAGTTTGATAAACTCTACATAATATGGCACCATACATGTTTATCAGATGTCAGTTTGATAAACTGTATATAGTATGGCATCATACTGTTTATCAGATGTCAGTTTG
>JAPXFY010000017.1:55789972-55797472 GCA_030674185.1 Monoplex corrugatus
TAAACTGTAAAACACAACATGAACATAAATACTGGTAGGTATTTTAGAGGAGGAATGCCATTAGTTTCTGACGATGTTGCTCTGTGGAAATGTCTGGAATTTTGTCCTGATTCTGATCGTTCATTTCTGTGATAATAGATGTAGGTTTTGCCAGGAAGTGAAAGTTCCCATCTGGTTTGTGGTTTGTGTGATCTGGTAGGCTTGAGTTTGTTTCTCCCCCCCCCCTCCCCTCTTTCCCTCTTTGGGATTTTATGACCTGTTGTTGTAGGGCAGTTCATGTAGCCGTCGTTCTCTCCCAATTTTTTGTATTGTCTTGTGTGTATGTAACTTTCCTGTACTTGTTTGCGAAATACCTGTACTCATTCATACTGTTTTCTTTCTTAATGTCGACCGTTGATCATGTCTTCTTGTCTACTGTTGTTCTCGATAATTCCCCCTGTGGGGATGCCTGGGGTTCTTTCAATGTAAATAATAACCCCACTTTCTGGAAATTCCGCGCATATCCTTTTTTTCTGTCACTCTTTTCTTCCCGCCTTTTTCCTTTGCTTTCTGTCATTCCTTCCTATCATTTTCTGCCTTGCTGGTCCATTAACCTGTGCGTGTTCTGTAAAGTGTTACATACTTTCTCTTAGGATTGATAATTGGGTACATGTACTAAGTGCATTTTTGGCTGTAGGGAAATGTGATATGCAGAAGCAATTCTGGGGAATTTAGACCCGTTTCATATATGTTTGGTGTCCTTAGTTATGTTTAAATTTGTATTCAGGTATGTTATTTAAATCCCCTGTGTGATTCGCTAGACGGAGTAGTCAACGCCAGGGGTATCTTCTTAGATTATGTGCGCAAATGCATTGACATGTGTACTAAATTTTTGTTTCTTTTTTTCCTGTTGAAGTATGGTGTATGTTTTAAAACTATTATAGCCCTGATATGGCTCTACCCAGTCGGCTGGGCTTTAAACAAAAATAGCAATAATATTTCTCGATATCTGCATTTGATTGCTGCATTGATGTATGCATACATGCTTTTATTAACAAACATTTCCCTACTTCCCATCTCCCACCCACCTTATCATGAGCCATTTGGACTTATCATTGTGATTATTGAGAAAATGATAAATCACATGACTTCATTGATCGGTGTTTTCGCTCTTTTAGAGATAGAAAGAGGGGAAGAGCGAGAGAAACAGAAAATAGAGATAGATAGATAGATAGACAGACAGACAGATAGATTGATAGATAGATAGATAGATAGATAGAGAGAAGAGAGAGGGAGAGAGAGAGAGAGACAGAGAGAGACAGAGAGAAAGCGACGTCACTGATCAACTGATTTGGCTCTTTTAGAGACAGATTGAGGGGGAGAACGAGAGAAATAGAGAGAGAGACAGAGACAGAGAGAGTGTGTGTCTTGTTGTGTCCGTTCTATACACGTTCATATTTTCATTCTCCGAGTGTCTGGTTTCCATTTGTTTGAAGGCTGACATGTGTTGGAATCCGATTGGCCAAAGAATGTGATTTTCTGTGGGAACACCGCCATGTTCTGCCCGCATCTTGTTCAAGGATGAGCTGTCTTGGCCTGGCTTTTTGCCGTCTGTAGGCTGTCATACATAGTCTGGTTTGCTTTTGACTGAAATTGTGTTATGTCTGTATTGTGTATGAGAGAGAGAGAGGGAGAGAGAGAGAGAGAGAGAATATGATTTTCGATGTCTTAGAGAGAGAGTGAGAGAGAGAGAGAGAGAGCATCTGATTTTTGATGCCTTAATGAATTAGAGAGAGCATCTGATTTTTGATGTCTTAATAAATTAGGGGGAGAGAGAGAAGAGAGAGAGCACATATGATTTTTGATGTCTTAGAGACTTAGATTTCAGATATGGTAGAGGTGATAGCTTTTGGGGAAGGGCATGTGAACAGTGTATAGTAGTTCTACAATACATTCTAACAATGAAAATAATTTTTGGAGTTTATGAATAAGTTTTGGACTTAATGAAACAACGATCCAGTTCATAAAATAACAATTTCTCTAAACTTTAATGCCTCACACTGGGAGAAATAGCTTACATCAGTCAGTGTTTGTTTCGAAGTGAGTAAACGAGTTCCTGTCCATAGTTTAGGCAATGTACACCTTTTTTTATACTACTAAGTGTAATTGCTGATGTCTGAGAGGGGTGGAGAGAGAGGGGGCAGAGAGAGAGGGACAGAGAGTGAGAGAGAGGGGGAAGAGAGGGAGGGGGAGAGAGGGACAGAGAGAGAGGGAGAGAGAGAGGGGCAGAAAGAGAGAGAGACAGAGAAGAAGGGAGAGACGGGGAGAGAGAGAGAGAGGGGAGAGAGAGAGAGAGAGAGAGAGAGAGAGAGAGAGAGAGAGAGAACATAAAAATGTTGATGCCTTCAAGATCCGTCCCTCCATAAACAAAACATCAAAACCCCAGACTCAGCTTGATAACCGTCAAAGGAACGACTTTCTCCACACTCCGACCAGAGTGGATGATACAAAGATGACGAGAGATGCACAAGTATGGAGAGTGCCGGCTGACGCTGATTGTGGTGATTATACACATAGCAGGGGGGTTAGTTTAGATCACACAGACGCTACCTGCCCCGTAACTCCAGCGATAAAACCAGCCAGGTGGGATTCACAAGGTAAAGCAGAAACACTTCAGGTAGGCTTGTAATGTGAAGGCAGTCACAAGTTGTAGATCAGTAGATAGTCCAGCATCAGTGAAGTAACGGCCAGATACTGGAAACGTTTTCTTTCACCGGTCACAAGTTATGGTAATCAGTCCCAGATGTTTGTCCCTGATGCTCTCAAGGTAATCGTGTCTTCAACATGAAATAATCATTAGAATAGATGCAGAAGCAAACGAAACTGTGAAAATCTACAGACTCTTCTTTTCTGTCATTTCTTTGGGTTTTTTTTGTTTTTGTTTTGTTTTTATACAAACGATGTATGAAATTTTCATTGTACGTCTGACTATGGTTCAGAAGTCAGTGTGAGGGGATGTTTGTTTTTGCACCAAACTTGACAACTCTTTGTGTTCATACTTTGGACATTCTTAGTGAAAGTGAGTACGGGTGACGACTTCTAATAGGGTATGAATCTCTGTTCGTATTTCTCTTTCCTTAATTCTCAGATCAGTTAAATGAAGAATCGAGAGAGAGAGAGAGAGATATGTGCCCTGCCCTGACCAGTAAAGGGTAAACAAAGAAGAAGAAGAACCGAAGACTTACGATACAATAATTATTGTTCGCTCAGGCCGTTGCTGGTGAGATAGATAGATAGATAGATAGATAGATAGATAGATAGATAGAGGTAGATAGATAGATAGATAGATAGATAGATAGATAGATAGATAGATAGATAGAGAGAGAGAGAGAGAGAGAGAGTTAATAGTGCAAAATTTCTCTATGATGAATAAATGTACAAAATAACAAGAACTCGGTACCACAAATGGACAATATTCCAATCGGACCTCTTTATCAAAAGTTGAAGAGTAAGGTATTTAACGACATGGGCGTCACATCTTACAGTGGGTACATGAGTACTTAAAGTAGATCAGTACCTAGAGTGTATAAAACAGACATATCTTGCAGCAAGCACATATTTGTATGAAACAGACATTGTGTGTCGTGAATACATCAGTACCTAAAGTAAGTACATCAGCACCTGGCGTTTGTGTAAAACAGACACATCTTATATTGAGTATGTCAATACCTAGAATAGGTACACCAGTACCTAGAGTGCTAGTATAAAATAGACGTCACATCTTGCAGTGAGTACACCAGTACCTAGAATACCAATGCAGATGAAAGGAAAGACTGGCGTGTTTTCTGTCACGGTTAAAAGCAGCCAGGTGTGAGTGTAAAGCATCAAAGAAAACACCACGGACAGAACTGTGAGCCAAGAAAAGCCAACAGTTACAGTTTGGAGTTTGTTCAAAAGACATTCATCGCAGTCGGGCAGTTCCATATGCGCTCGACCTGAATCAGACAGCAATCATCAGGCATATACATCGAGCCTGCACAGAACCTTTTGCGCTGGCAACCATGTACAGATGAGCAGATAGTCCTGCTTCATTGCAGTCAAAAGGCGAATAGTCAAAACGTTTTCCTTAGTAATCTGTTACAGGTTCTCAGAGAAACAAGCGACAGATGTTTGCCGTAATGGTCTCAGGATAATTGCGTGTGTAGCACTTGAGACAGAAGTAAAGGAAATTATGAAGACTGCTGAGAATCTTCTTTCACCGTTGAAGGTTATAAACTTGTCTACTGAAAGTCATATTTCCTCTTGGTGATTAAAAAGTTGTTTACTTAAAGTTGTATTTCCGCCTGGTGATTATAAACGTGTTTTGCTAAAATTTGTATTTCCCCCTGGCAGTTACAAACTTATTTACAGAAAGTCTTATTTCCCCTGGCGATACTGAACTTGTTTGCTGAATACATACGTGCAGTGACAAAAGATAGATTCGTATGGAGGGCTATGATTGCCAACGCCATGCGGCAGGGTACATAATGACGACGATGATGATAACGATGATGATGATGATGTATTCTCTCCCTTGTGCAGTGCTAACAATGCACACTTTTTTTTTTATATTTCCTAAGAATTGATAAAGATCGCCGTTATCAAAGGGTTTAACAGCCAAGAATGGAGTTTTATGCTTTCACTATTGGCATTGGTAGAAAAGACGTGATATAACTGGGTAACTTTGCATTTCACAGGTCATAAAGATATCCCCTACTCTTATTTACATTATTGGCGTTTTAATCGGTTTTTACTGAAATTTTTTTCTGTCTCAAGGTTTGTTTTTTAAAATCCCCGATAAGTTGGACGGAGTGATCAACGCCAGGGGCATCTCCTTAGATTATGTGCGCAAATGCAATGATATGTGTACTTAATTTTCTTTTCTTTTTTCCTATTGAAGTATTGTATAAGTTCTGAAACGAGTTATAGCCCTGATATGGCTCTACGCAGTCGGCTGGGCTTTAAACAAAAATAACAGTAACAATAGTCTCAATGCTATGGAGTTCCATCTGGCGCCGAGACCGCGTGGCAGGGCTGTACTGTACGCATACTGTCATATATTCTGGTGTCAACCAGGCCCAAGAGATACAGACACCTGCGGCGTTGATCAGGAGGTTTAAACAAAACCCTCAATGAAGCATTCGTGAAATGGATGAGACTCGACTGTGTGGTCTCAGTTCTTTCAATGAATCCATAGCACACACAGTTCTGGGTAGGAAGCAGTTGGGGCTGAAAACTCCAAAAATTATTTGCTGATGAAGATTCGAACCCACAACCTTCCAGTCGGTAGTCCCTTGTCCTAACCACTACACTACGGAGGCTGGTGCAGGTGTAATAACAATTCGTCACGAAACCCCCCAAGAGATGGTTATAATGTCAAGGAAGCCCCAAAACTCGAAGAGATGGTTATAATGTCAAGGAAGCCCTAAAACTCGAAGAGATGGTTATAATGTCAAGGAAACCCCAAAACTCGAAGAGATGGTTATAAAGTCAAGGAAACCCCAAACTCGAAGAGTTGGTTATAATGTCAAGGAAGCCCCAAAACTCGAAGAGATGGTTATAATGTCAAGGAAACCCCCAAACTCGAAGAGATGGTTATAATGTCAAGGAAACCCCCAAAACTCGAAGAGATGGTTATAATGTCAAGGAAACCCCAAACTTGAAGAGATGGTTATAATGTCAAGGAAACCCCCAAACTCGAAGAGATGGTTATAATGTCAAGGAAACCCCCAAACTCGAAGAGATGGTTATAATGTCAAGGAAACCCCAAACTCGAAGAGATGGTTATAATGTCAAGGAAGCCCCAAAACTCGAAGAGATGGTTATAATGTCAAGGAAACCCCAAACTCGAAGAGATGGTTATAATGTCAAGGAAGCCCCAAAACTCGAAGAGATGGTTATAATGTCAAGGGAACCCCAAAACTCGAAGAGTTGGTTATAATGTCAAGGAAACCCCAAAACTCGAAGAGATGGTTATAATGTCAAGGAAACCCCAAAACTCGAAGAGATGGTTATAATGTCAAGGAAACCCCAAAACTCGAAGAGATGGTTATAATGTCAAGGAAACCCCAAACTCGAAGAGATGGTTATAATGTCAAATGAGCCTCAAAACTCGAAGAGATGGTTATAATGTCAAGGGAACCCCAAAACTCGAAGAGATGGTTATAATGTCAAGGGAACCCCGAAACTCGAAGAGATGGTTATAATGTCAAGGAAACCCCAAAACTCGAAGAGATGGTTATAATGTCAAGGGAACCCCGAAACTCGAAGAGATGGTTATAATGTCAAGGGAGCCCCGAAACTCGAAGAGATGGTTATAATGTCAAGGGAGCCCCGAAACTCGAAGAGATGGTTATAATGTCAAATGAGCCTCAACCCCCCTGGAGATGTTACAACGTCTAGGAAACCCCTAAACCCCAAGAGATGGTTATAGCGTCAAGACCCCCCCCCCCTTCCTAACAGATGTTGTAATGTCGAGGAAGGCCCAGGTTAGAGATAAAAAGATAGTTCAGCATCGTTGCCACAGCCAGCAAACACAGGAAACGTTTATCAAAACCAATCACTGGTTGTAAACGAAATCCTTGCCGCATGATGGGTTCAGATTGTCCCTAGATAAATATATTCCTGTAAATATTACAGCATGACATACTGTTTTGAATCATTACAGAAACAAAACAAAACAAACAAAAAAAATGATAAACGATCTTCGTTATGCAGATGACACCGTTCTAATTACAGAAAAATAAGAAGACCTACAAAATCTTGTGAAAAAAATTGAAATAGAAAGCAGAAATAACGGACTGGAGCTAAATAGCAAGAAGACTGAAGTCATGGTAATCAGCAGAAAACAAGAAATCCCCTCATGCAAACTAACAGCAAATGGTACAACATCGTGACAAGTTGATAAGTTTAAATATCTGGGAGTGATCATCTCACCAGACGGCAGATGCACATTAGAAATAACAACAGAATCCGCTAAACCAAAACAGCATTCAAGAAGATGAAAAGCACTCGTACCAACAAATGCCTATCAATTAACATCAGGAAGAGAGTTCTTGAATGTTATATAGAACCAATACTGTTGTACGGATGTGAGGCGTGGACAGTCAACACTCAAAGTGAGAACAAAATTGAGGCAGCTGAAATGTGGTTTCTAAGAAGAATGTTCAAGAGTTCCATGGACAGCAAAGAAGACAAACGAGACAGTCTTGAAAGAGGCACCCCCCCCCCCCCACACACACGCTCACACTAATGAAGAAGCTTAGGAAAAGACAAGCAACATCTATAGGACATTTTACGAGGCAAGAGAAATTAGAGCACCTGGTCACAACAGGAAAGCTGGAGGGAAAAGGAGCACCTGGTAGACCCAAGGAGAAAATATTGGACGGACCTGCGGAGTGGATGGGAGATGTACCTGAAGCAACAAGGGATAGATTCGTATGGAGGGCCATGATCGCTAACGCCATGCGGCAGGGCACATCA
>JAPXFY010000017.1:55802472-55812472 GCA_030674185.1 Monoplex corrugatus
TGTGATTTCATGTCTGGTATACTTCGCCTGTGATTTCATGTCTGGCATACCTGTTCCTCTGCCTAGTTTTCCCTTTGATTCCACATCTTGCATACCTGTCCGGTGATTCTGCCAACAGAGAGACATTCTGATCAACCTGCTCCGGGCCCTTAGGGTTTGTGTGCGTACGTGTGTATATATGTATGTATGTATGTATGTATGTGTGTGATTGTGTTTGTGTGTATGTGTGTGGGATGGGTGTGTGTGTGTGCGCGCGCGTGCGTGTAAAAAGAGAGAGAGGGGTGTCTGTGATGTTCGTATAGAAGGTTAAATCAGGTAAGATGTGTGTTTGGAATGGAAGAGCGACCTGTGACCAATGTCAGGCAGCCTACAGTTGAAGTGTTTGCGGACAACACAGCCAACATCAGACAACACAGTCAACATCAGCCAACATCAGACAACACAGTCAACATCAGCCAACATCAGATAACATCAGACACATTCACTGTGAACACTGACAGACACTGACACAGGAATTTTCCTGCTAACATTTCTGGCAAGTGGTTTCCACCCTCAGGGGATACGCCCGTTGTTTCACTTCAGGATGAAATCATTACGTAAAGGCTAGCTGTCTGTGTGTGCTTTAAAGACATGCCAGTAGTACTGAGTTTGTTTAAATAATAATAATAATAATAATATATTTTATTTATATAGCGCAAAATCTTGACAAAATCAAATCTAAGCGCTGAGCGTATACATGCATACATACCTACATACATATGAGCGTATACATGCATACATACATGCTTACATACTTACATACATAAATCTAAGCTGAGCGTATACATGCATACATACATACATACATAAATCTAAGCGTATACATACATACATACATACATACATACGTACGCACATGCATACATAATAATTACAATATTTATATAGCGCAAATCTCGACAAAATCAAATCCAAGCGCCGAAAAGACACACACGCACACACGCACGCACGCACGCACGCACACACACACACACACACACACACACACACACACACACACACACACACACACACACACACACACACACACACACACACACACACACACACACACACACACACCACACTTGCCTATTTTCAAATTGCTTGGTGAAGTGTTAAATTACAAACAGGTCGTAAAATTCCTGGGAGTTTACATCACGTCCAAGTTAAGCTGGAATGTCCATTTTGATTATATTTTAACAAAAGCGCGAAAAACCTTAAATTTTCTAAAGATAATAAGCAAATTACCATGGGGAATGGATACAAATGTACTGATTCATCTGTCAACAGCGCTGGTCAGGTCTAAATTATCCTACGCGCAAGAAGTTTTCTTCAATGCACCCAAATATTTACTAAAAAAGATTCAGAGCTTGGACTGCAAAAGTCTTAAAATTGCACTAGGTGTACCAACTCATGCTTCTACTCTGGAAACGTACAAAGTTGCTGGAATTCTACCTTTAAACAACCATCGTGAGTTAGCTACAGCAAAGTTTGCAATTAGAACTACCTCACAAGTGGATAATTTTGTGAGCAAAGAAATTAAGATCAGGTCTGATACTGACTTTCCAAAACGAGCAAAAAACATTTCATCACAAATTACAGCCGCAACTTACATATCTGGCCTGATCAAACAGTCCAACATAACAATGGATGAAATTGCTGAGAAACCAACGATAACGCCTATCCCTACATGGGAAATGCTAAATGCCACATTTGATCTCGATTATGCAAAAGTTAAAAAAGATGATAATGTCAACATTACGCTATCCACAGCTTGTGAACACATCGATGAAAAGTACAGTACCCACCTCCACATTTTTACCGATGGGTCAGTCTTAGCAAACCAGAGCGCTGGAGCAGCCTTTTATGTTCCAAAATTTAACATTAAAAAGTCTTTTTTCATTGGGGCAAATGTATCTATATATACAGCAGAATTGGTCGCTGTTGTTCAAGCGTTGCATTATTTAATAAGCCTTCGGCCTGTGTCATTCAAAGTAGTTCTCTTTGTTGATTCAAAATCTGTATTATATGCCTTACAGTCTTTTGATACAGACACAAGACCTGACTTAATTATTGAGGCAAATCATCTAATACATTGTTTAAAGATAAATGGTTCGGAAATCAATTTATGCTGGGTGCCTTCTCATTTTGGTCTTCATGGCAACAACGTAGTTGACAGAGCAGCTAAATCCGGTGCTCTCCATTCTGAAAATTCCATAGAATTACATGTTAACACCTCGGTAAAAGAAGCTTACAACTCGCTAGAATTAGCATCATGGATTCGATTTCATGAACATTTAAATGAAAAATTTGTGTCTCAAAAAAGAATCAAACTTTCAGTTCAAAATATCTGTAAAAATTTGCAGTATTCCTCGTTATATCATTTGAGATTAATTGTTATGACATATTTTCGCATTCAACTGAACGCTTTGAAAACAAAATATTGTAACAACGTTTTATGTATTTGTGGCGAACAATTCACATTGTATCACTGTTTGTTTTACTGCAGAAAGCTTCGTTCCTTTTTACCAAAGACGTTTACACAAGGAAACTATCTTGAAACACATTTTAAAGAAGTAGTATCGGATCAAGTTTTGTTAGTTAAAATTTCAGAATCATTGGTTCACAGTCCTGTTAATGCGTTACTTTAAGATTATTATTATAATTATGACTATTTTTGTTTTGTTTTGTTTTTATGACGATTTTTCTTTTACATTATTGATGTTAGCGTTGTTCTAGTTTCATTTCTCTGTTCATCCATATCCTTTTTCTTAAGACCTTGCCGCTTCCTTTTAATTTTTTTTTACGTCCCTTACTCTGTTCCCCTCTCCCCTCCACACCCCCCCCCCCCTTATTTCATCCTCCATGCCATTTTTCCCCGTCTAATATCACTTATAGTGAAAAGACGTTAAATCAAGCAACGAACGAACATGCATGGCCACAAATGGGGAGAAAAGAATAAAAGCAATAAAAGCAAGAATAAAACCAATGGAAAACCACAGAGAGCACATCATATACAATTATATATTAAAACAAAGTGATTCCCCTCCGAGCGGAGACAGGCTGCAGAGGGGGTTTGAGTGAGGTTAGGATTTTATGCAGAGGAGAAAAGGTGAGTTTTGAGAGCGGACTTGAAGGAGGCAAAAGTAGGTTGCTGACGGACTGAGAGAGGAAGTTTGTTCCAGGAGAATGGACCAGAAACAGAGAAGGCTCGTGGACCATAGGTATTGAGCTTAGTGCGTGGAAAGCGAAAAGTCAGAGGATCGGAGGCAGAGCGGAGGGTACGTGAGGGAACATAGATCTCAAGTAGGCTTGACAGGTAATCGGGGGCTGCGTTATTGAGGCTTTTGTAGCACATGGTGTCTAGTTTGTACTGTATGCGCTTTGATACAGGGAGCCAGTGAAGTTGTGCCAGGAGAGGAGATATGTGGTCAGCTTTTTTCTTTTTGAGTACAAGGCGTACAGCATTGTTTTGAATGCGCTGTAGGATGTGAATGGTGGAGGCAGGAAGACCAGACAGGAGTGAATTGCAATAGTCAATGCGAGACATTATGAAGGAGAGAACGAGTTTTGCAGTTGTTTCGACAGAGAGATACTTCCTGATCAGGCTTATACGATGGAGATGATAGTAGCAAGATCTGGCAGTTTGAGAAACAAAGTTGTTCATGGAGAGGGTAGAGTCAATGCAGACACCAAGGTTTTTAGCTGAATCAGAAATTGGGACTGATGTGTTACATAATGGGAGAGAAAGAGGAGGCAGCTGGGAAAGTTTCTGACGGGTGCCAATGAGGATAGCTTCTGTCTTGTCGTCATTAAGCTGAAGTCTATTGTGTGTCATCCAGTTCTTAATGTCCGAGTAACACTCAGTGGTGCGAGTCAACAGGCGCTGTATATTATCAGGTGAGTCACTATCTTGAAGTTGGGTGTCATCAGCATAGAAGTGGTGTTTTATAGAGTGGGAGTTGATGATGGTGGACAGGGGGGAGGTATAAAGAGTGAAAAGAACAGGGCCAAGGACAGATCCTTGTGGAACACCACAGGTCAGGTATGCAGGTTGAGAGTAAGTGCCATTGATGAGAACAGTTTGTTTTCTGTTTGATAAATACGAAGTGAAAAAGGAGAGAGCAATGTCAGAGATGCCAAAAGTATGATGAAGTCTAGAAAGGAGAATACCATGGTCAATGGTATCGAAAGCTGCAGACAGATCAAGGAGTGTGAGGAGAGAGACTTTGCCAGTATCAGTTGCAAGGAGGAGATTGTTGAGAATGTGTAGTAGGGCAGTTTCAGTGCTATGGCACTGGCGGTAGGCTGACTGGAAAGGATTGAGGAGATTGTTGGCAGACAGGTGAGAGTTCAGCTGGTTGAGGACGACTTTTTCAAGGAGTTTTGACAAGAAAGAGAGATTAGAGATAGGCCTGTAATTTTTCAGTTCATTTGGGTCTAAATTGTGTTTCTTGAGGAGAGGGTGAACAATAGCAGACTTGAAAGAATCTGGGACAGTTCCAGTTTGAAAAGAAGTGTTGATGTCAGTGATGAATGGGAGGAGAGTAGGGAGACAATCGGAGTAGAGAGAACCTGGAAGAGGATCCAGTTCGCAGGTTTTGAACGACATGGATCTGATTGTGTTGAAAATTTCTTCTTGTGAGACTGGGGTAAAAGTAGTGAGAGGTGTGCCAGAGAAGGAAGGGTCAGGTGGGCATGGTTGACAGGGTGTCCTGTCAAGCCTGTCACGAAGAGTTTGTATTTTGGTGGTGAAATACTTAGAGAATACAGATGGGAGTTCTTCATTTGTATGTTTTGTTGGGAGAGGTAAGTCTTTTCGTGTGCCAAGGAGATGATTCATGGTTGTAAAGAGTTCTTTTGAAGAAGAGGCATTCAGGATTTTGGTTTGGAAATAGCTTGTTTTTGCAGATGCAATGAGGGTGGATACTTTTGTTTTAGAGGCTTGGAAAAGTTGCCTGTGTACAGTGAGTTTGGATTTGCGCCAGCGGCGCTCTGCTCTGCGGCGGGCACGTTTTGCACAGGCAATCTCATGAGTGAGCCAGGGGGTAGGGGGGCGGTCAGGTAAAAGACGGGTTGTGGCTGGAGCATGAGTGTCCAGAAGATGGTGGAGAGTAGTATAGAATTCATCGGCAAGGTTATGTGACTTTTCAGAAAGGAGACGGGAGGCATCAGATGAAAATGTGGAGAGGTCGATAGATTTGAGATTGCGTCGAGTCACTGTGCGCGTGGTACGGGAAGGAGGAGAAATGTCAAGAGAACAGAGAATTGCAGAGTGGTCAGATGGAAGGGCTGAAGTTAGACAGGTAGAAAGAACTAAGCAGTTGTTAGTAGCTGAATTTTGGTGATCACGAGAAATGATCCAGTCAAGAATGTGACCTTTTTGATGGGTTGGTTCAGAAATATGTTGAGTCATATTGTGATTGGACAGAGAGTTGATGATATGTCTTGTGTCATAACGGTGAGTGTTGTCATAGTGGACATTGATGTCACCTAGAATGATGAGATTTCCAGGTAAGAGGCAGTAGTGGTCAAGCAGTTGGTCAAAGTCAGAGAGAAACGTGGATGTGGTGAGTTTGTTGGCAGAGCTAGGTGGAGGTCGATAGACACAGGAGAAGGTGATGGGGTGAGGGGTGGATTGGAAGGATGCTTCAACGTGCTCGAAAGAAGGATGGGAGAAAGGCAGAGACTGCGAGAAAGATAGGCGGGAATGGAGTGAGTCGTTGTAGAGGATGGCGATACCGCCACCTCGAGATGAGCGATGGAAAGAAGCAAGCCTGTAACCACTCGGAGTGAGGCTAGCATGTATAGGTTCATGACCAAGGGGGTTAAGCCATGTCTCTGTAATAAAAGCAATGTCAACGTGCTCATCAGCGATAAAATCGGCAATGACCTCGGCTTTGCCATCTTTGCATATTGATTGAGCGTTAAAAAGGCATAGTTTAAGTTTATCATATGGCGGCGGCCGAGGTGGCGAAGAAGGCGGCACCGACGGGACAAAAGACGAAGGCGACACCAGCGGGGCAGAAGACGAAGGCAGCAACGATGGAACAGAAGAAGAAGACAAAGGTAGCACCGGCGGGACAGAAGACGAGGGCAGCGCCGGCGGGACAGAAGACGAAGGCAGCACCGGCGGGACAGAAGGCGAAGGCGGCACCACCAGGACAGAAGGCGAAGGCGAAGATGGCAGAGGAGGAGACAAAGCCCGCAGCAGCGAGGTCGAAGGCAGGGGCAGTGGAGGAGACGAGGAAGCAGAAAAAGAAAAGTGGCGTCGGGCTGGCACAGCAGGAGGCAGGTTGTGCCAAAGTCGGTGGAGACGTCCACCACGACAGGATCGCGCAGTGCGGGGCTTGCTACACAGCCCCAATGTACGTATGCGCTGGTAGACGCCTCCACCGAGGTAGCATTTGCTGTGTTTAAAAAGTGTCAGTCCAATTTGTTTAAGGACGGACGGATCCATAATTGAGAGCCAGTCAAGAGAGGATGATGTTTGCAGAGAACAACGAAGGTTTGGGAGCTGTAGCGTTGGGCGAACACAGTAGGCTAAAATGTTAACACAGTTCACAGGTTAAATGTCCGACCTAAACGGCAGAATTAAAATGACGAAAAGTAGGCATACGAAACTCTAAAATCAGATTATCCGGTAAAATATTCAAAATTTAAAAAAAATATTTACATCACCATTTGTCGGGACCCAAGAGGAATAAACTGATATAAAATTCAATGTACAAAAACAAATAGAACCACGATAAAATCACTGTAAAATACCACACACACTTTTGCTGCCTGCTGGCGCGACATCTACTCACTCGGACAATGCGATATAATCATTATGTTTTGCCCAAATCTGCCAGTAATTGCCTGACACACTCCTTGAGCCTGCGCAAAACACTGCGCCCTAGCAAGGTCTTGAAATGGGGAGGGGGAGGGGGAGAACAGGGCCTGTGAAACACTGAGCTATCACCACCAGAATGATTGGAGCGTCAAGATGGGCACATGGATAAAGGACATCCTATCTCTTGTAAAAACATGGTTAAAGGACATCCTGTCTCTTGTAAAAACGTGGTTAAAGGACATCCTGTCTCTTGTTGTAAAAACATGGTTAAAGGACATCCTGTCTCTTGTTGTAAAAACATGGTTAAAGGACATCCTGTCTCTTGTAAAAACATGGTGTAAAGGACATCCTGTCTCTTGTTGTAATATCATGGTGTAAAGGACATCCTGTCTCTTGTTGTAAAAACATAGTTAAAGGACATCCTTGTTCTTGTTGTAAAAACGTGGTTAAAGGACACCCTAGCTCTTGTTATAAAAATGTGGTTAAAGGACATCCTATCTCTTGTTATAAAAGCGTGGTTAAAGGACATCCTATCTCTTGCTGTAAAAACATGGTTAAAGGACGACCTATCTCTTGTTGTAAAAACGTGGTTAAAGGACATCCTATCTCTTGTTGTAAAAACGTGGTTAAAGGACATCCTATCTCTTGTTGTAAAAACATGGTTAAAGGACGACCTATCTCTTGTTGTAAAAACGTGGTTAAAGGACATCCTATCTCTTGTTGTAAAAACGTGGTTAAAGGACGACCTATCTCTTGTTGTAGAAACATGGTTAAAGGACATCCTATCTCTTGTTGTAAAAACGTGGTTAAAGGACGACCTATCTCTTGTTGTAAAACATGGTTAAAGGACATCCTATCTCTTGTTGTAAAAACGTGGTTAAAGGACGACCTATCTCTTGTAAAAACGTGGTTAAAGGACATCTATCTTTTGTTGTAAAAACGTGGTTAAAGGACGACCTATCTCTTGTTGTAAAAACATGGTTAAAGGACATCCTATTCTCTTGTTGTAAAAACGTGGTTAAAGGACAACCTATCTCTTGTTGTAAAAACATGGTTAAAGGACACCCTATCTCTTGTAAAAACGTGGTTAAAAGACATCCTATCTTGTAAAAACGTGGTTAAAGGACATCCTATCTCTTGTTGTAAAAACGTGGTTAAAGGAATCCTATCTCTTGTAAAAACATGGTTAAAGGACATCCTATCTCTTGTAAAACGTGGTTAAAGGATATCCTATCTCTTGTAAAAACGTGGTTAAAGGACATCCTATCTCTTGTAAAAACATGGTTAAAGGACATCCTATCTTCTTGTTGTAAAAACGTGGTTAAAGGACATCATGTCTCTTGTAAAAACTGGTTAAAGACATCCTTCTCTTGTAAAAACATGGTTAATGGACATCCTAGCTCTTGTTTATAAAAAGTTAATAGGACAACTATCTCTTGTAAAAACGTGGTTAAAGGACATCCTATCTCTTGTAAAAACTGTTAAAGACACCTATCTCTTGTTAAAACATGGTTAAAGGACAACCTATCTCTTGTAAAAACATGGTTAATGGACACTCTAGGTCTTGTTATAAAAATGTGGTTAAAGGACATACTATCTCTTGTTATAAAAACGTGGTTAAAGGACATCCTATCTCTTGTAAAAACGTGGTTAAAGGACACCCTAGCTCTTGTTATAAAAATGTGGTTAAAGGACATCCTATCTCTTGTTATAAAACGTGGTTAAAGGACATCCTATCTCTTGTTATAAAAACGTAGTTAAAAGACAGCCTATCTCTTGTAAAAACGTGGTTAAAAGACATCCTATCTCTTGTAAAAAATGGTTAATGGACACCCTAGCTCTTGTTATAAAAATGTGGTTAATTAAAGGACACACTATCTCTTGTTGTAAAAACGTGGTTAAAGGACATCCTATCTCTTGTAAAAACGTGGTTAAAGGACATCCTATCTCTTGTTGTAGAAACATGGTTAAAGGACAACCTATCTCTTGTAAAAACGTGGTTAAAAGACATCCTATCTCTTGTTAATAGGACACACTATCTCTTGTTATAAAAACGTGGTTAAAGGACATCCTATCTCTTGTTATTAAAACGTGGTTAAAAGACAGCCTATCTCTTGTAAAAACACGGTTAAAAGACATTCTTATCTGCTTTCTGTGATTAAAGGACATCTCCATCTCTGTTTTGCGACCTCATGATGGCGCCTTAAACATTCCGTACGCGTCACGAAATCCTCGTGACAGCTTTCTCTCTCCGTGGACCGCGTCACGAGGATTTCGTGCCCTGAACCGTAGTTTCAGGTTCGAGTATATAAATAGTCATTTCCTTTCTGCATTTACATGATGTCTGAAGCCGCAAAAAATGGCCAAAAAAACAAAAAACCAGGCGTAATTTGAGTGTTTCTGAAGTCTCTCTCTTAACATTACTTGGTCAATAGTTAGTACAGTGACCTATTTTCTTGGTAGGAAAAGGGTTAAGTACACATCAGTGGTAATGTCTTGTAGGCCAGTGGTGTGATGTGGAATTGGAAGAAATTAGGTACACACCAGCTGATAATGTCTTGTAGGGCAGTGGTGTGATGTGGAATTGGAAGAATTAGGTACACACCAGATGATAATGTTTTTAGGCCAGTGGTGTGATGTGGAGTTGGAAGAATTAGGTACACACCAGCTGGTAATGTCTTGCAGGCCAGTAGTGTGATGTGGAATTGGAAAGATACCAAGTAAAGGTTGCACTTAACACCTGGTATCACTTCTCTCTTTTCCATCTTCCTTTTCAAAGAAACTATCGATCGGAGTTGTGTGTGCGTGCGTGTATGCACGCGTGCGCGTGCGCGCGCACGTGTGTGTGTTCGTTTGTTCTTTTGTTTAAGTATTTTCACCACAAATGATATTAGACGAGGGGGGGGGTGTGTGTGTGTGTGTGTGTGTGTGTGTGTAGAGTTGTGGTGAAGAGAGAGAGAGGAGAGAGAGAGAGAGAGAGAGAGAGAGAGAGAGAGAGAGAGAGAGAGAGAGAGAGAGAATGTGTGAACTATTGACGAAACTTTGGTCAATGCTGTGCATTGTTAATGAGTCGCAAAAGCATAAATGAAGGCCACACAAACCACGAAAACTAACAAACCAAAACGAAACAGTTCCTAAAAATGG
>JAPXFY010000017.1:55817472-55829972 GCA_030674185.1 Monoplex corrugatus
CTGGACAACTTGACAAAGGCTTTGTTTAGACACGGCGTTGGTTTTAACAGCTGTACAACTTGACAAAGGCTTTGTTTAGACACGGCGTTTGTTATAATAGCTGTACAACTTGACAAAGGCTTTGTTTAGACACGGCGTTGGTTATAACAGCTGTACAACTTGACAAAGGCTTTGTTTAGATAGGGCGTTGGTCAGGAACAGCTGTACACTTGACAAAGGCTTTGTTCAGATGGTCCGTTGGTCAGTAACAGCTGTACAACTTGACAAAGGCTTTGTTTAGATAGAGCGTTGATCACAACAGCTGTACAACTTGACAAAGTCTTTGTTTAGATAGAAGATTGGTCATAACAGCTGGACACTTGACAAAGGCGTTGTCCTCATGGGGCGTTGGTCATAACAGCTGGACATTTGACAAAGGCTTTGTTTAGATAGTCTGTTGGTCAGTAACAGCTGTACAACTTGACAAAGGGTTGTCCAGACAGGGTGTTTGTCAGTTACAGCTGTACAAGTTGACAAAGGTGTTGTCCGTATAACACGTCAGTAACACCTGTGCATTTTGACATGGTCTCTGCAAAGTAAAAGTCACTTTCTTTGTGAACATCCAAGGTCCACTTGGACAACGAGAAAGGACAGAGGATCTGTAACCTGCATAAGTACAGTGTATAGACTTGCGTCTGTGAATCGAGTAATGGTGGCGTGTGGTCGATAGATGTTGGCGGCTTGACTTCAAATATTTTATCACACCATTGAATGCACTTGTGGATAGAATGGAATTGTTTCAAGTTCAGTTTTTTTAATTGAAATGTGTGGATGTTTATGACGACAATGGCAACTGCATTGAGAAAAGATGAACACAGAAGACGGGATTGTGATGATTTAAAGATGCGACAACAAGGGTATCGTCGATGACTCTTGTAAATGTCACATAATAACATGTTATTGTTACCATCATATACAATAATACATTGTACATAAGTCATTGTCCACCAGTCATATTGATCACTAGTTGGTTGACATCTTACGTCAGTCATTGTCCACCAGTCATGTTGATCACTGGTTGACATGGCACATCAGTCATTGTCAAACAGTCATGTTGATCACTAGTTGACATCTTACGTCAGTCATTGTCCACCAGTCATGTTGATCACTGGTTGACATCGTACATCTGTCATTGTCCACCAGTCATATTGATCACTGGTTGACATCGTACATCTGTCATTGTCCACCAGTCATATTGATCACTAGTTGACAGCTTACGTCAGTCATTGTCAACCAGTCATGTTGATCATTGACATCGTACATCAGTCATTGTCAACCAGTCATGTTGATCAGTTGACATCGACATCAGTCATTGTCAACCAGTCATTGATCACTGGTTGACATCGCACTGTCAGTCATTGTCAACCAGTCATGTTGATCACTGGTTGACATCTCAGTCATCGTCATTGTCAGTCATGTTGATCACTGGTTGACGTCGTACATCAGTCATTGTCAACCAGTCATGTTGATCACTGGTTGACATACATGTCAGTGATCACTCAGTCATTGTCAGTCATGTTGATAACTGGTTGACGTCGTACATCAGTCATTGTCAACCAGTCATGTTGATCACTGGTTGACGTCGTACATCAGTCATTGTCAACCAGTCATGTTGATCACTGGTTGACGTCATACATCAGTCATTGTCAACCATTCATATGATCATTGACATCGTACATCAGTCATTGTCAGCCAGTCATGTTGATCACGGGTTAGCATCGTATATCATTGTTGACCAGTCATGTTGATCATTAGTTGACATCGTACACCAGTCATTGTCAAGCAGTCATGTTGATCACCTGTTGACATTGTACATCAGTCATTGTCAACCAGTCATGTTGATCACTGGTTGACATCGTACAGCAGTCATTGTCAACCAGTCATGTTGATCACTGGTTGACATCGTACATCAGTCATTGTCAACCAGTCATGTTGATCACTTGCTGACATGGTATATCAGACGTTGTCAACCAGTCATATTGATCATTGACATTGTACATTAGTCATTCTCAACCGGTCATGTTGATCACTGATCAGTCACAGTACATCAGTCAGTCAGTCATTGTCAACCAGTCACGTGTGTGACACATTGGAGTTTGTCCTTGTTCAGATTGACGGGCATGACGTGTTGATGGAAGTCTGAAGTCTGATGATTATGTTACCACAATACTGACAACGGTCAACAGGTATAGTACTCACCTGTACTGTGTCATAATAACTGTAGAAACAACATTGTTTACATTAGGAACAACATTGTTTACATTAGAGACAATATAATTTACAAAAAATAACTGTTTACATTAGAAACAACATTGTTTACGTTTGGAATGCTTCAATGTCCACGGACTGCTGTATATCACTGTGTGTTACTGACATTGACCGTGGGTCATCTAGGGACACAGGTCATTCAGATGTATGGAACCGATAGTTTGCATGACATGTACTCTCTGACCAGTCAGATTAAACATTGGACTGATACAATTTCAGCTGCCCACAAAATATTTACGTGGAAAATGTCTCACGTTTCATTTGAGATAAGTTTGCTTTTGAAGCTTCATTCTAGTCTAGTGCTCAGCTTTGAACTTTGCCTTGTGTAAATAAATTAACTTGGCGTGTGAAATGTACTGTGTGGAATGGTTTTAGAATATTTTGTGAGTAGTTACTGTAACTCATAATAAAAGACTATCATGTTCACTTGCTTTTTTAAACCACGTGAGTGTTTGGATCCTTGATAAATCACATTGATTTACATTTCACTAAACCGACAATATGTCACCATGATTTGCTTGACATCATAGTGCTTCGAAGCAGTCTTCATTTGATGTTCACAAGGGATTATACCAGTCAGCGCTAAACCTTCTAACTATACATGGAAAACTTCACGTGACTAGGCAGTTCCATCAGAATACTCATGACCTTGACCGCAAAAGAGTGGCAGAGTTCAGACGTTCGTCTGCTAATAACTCGATATCCCATGGTTCGTTTCCCATTGGGGCCTTGACCAGAAAATCAAACTGAACGTCTAGTCCTTTGAAAGGGAACGAAAAACGAGTCGGACCCATGTACCTTCTAGTCTGCGCATGCTAAAGGTCTCACGGCGGTTGAAAATCGTGAAGAACTGCCCTGATTTAAAACATTGGAGAGATAGGTTGATTTCCCAAGCTCCTCCCCTTGAAGGCCAATTAGTCTTCTTGCCTTTCTAAAGTCTTGGTTAAAAAATTGGGTGGCGCTGCACTGCGGCGACATGCTCTCAAAGGGGAAAGCAATTCGAGTTTCACACGGTACGTCCACTGTGACAAAAAATTAATATGAATATATCAAACTGAAATGCCAAACTGGAAAAACAACAGAAACATTCAACCAGTTGAGCAACCTATGGAACAGCAGGATAGGAATTAAACTGATGTTTTACGGTCCGAACGTGATGTTAACACTGCTCTGTCTATGCCTGCAAAACCTGGACTGTTAGAACACTCAGGAGAAGAACCTAGACATCTTTGATCCCAGATGTCTACGGAAAATCCTGGACATCAAACACATGACTTTGTGTCAAATAGAGGCTGCATGGTTGGTGCATGTCTGTAGCCTACCCACAACAATACCTGTCATTAAGCCTTTAACCCTTTGACTCTTGCATCCTATCCACAAACTGCAGAAACATAATCCCTTGGCTTTCTCAACCTATCCACCAGCTTCCCGCAGGAATCTGGTGGATAGGGTGAGGGAGTCATATGGTTAAGTTTTTGCTTTGTTAGCATGGTTGGTAATGCAGGATGCTGGTGGACAGGGTGCGAGAGTCAAATGGTTAAAGATATGCCGACAAGTCAAAGAAAGATGGCAGCCCAGGATGAGGTGGCGACAAACAGTAGAAAGAGATCTATGGTAAACAGAAGGTGGCAGGAAACCAGCAAAATGATGTATACCCGTACACAATGGAACACCTTGACTGCCTTTTGTGTCGCGCGACATGGGAGTTAACTGAATATGTAAATTATATATGGATGTGATGGTGATGATAATGGTGATGATACTTGATTGTGTAAGCATTCAGAGGATGTGTTGTGTGTACTGACGACACACATGATCATTATTTCAGCACTTGTTCATCCTGGTCAGTAAATAGAAGAGCTGTACATATGTCCGTTCTGAAATGCAATGTGGTGGTCATTGCTGATGTCACTCTGTACAACAAACCATAGTCATTGCTGATGTCACTGTACAACAAACTATACTCATTGCTGATGTCACTCTGTACAACAAACCATAGTCATTGCTGACATCACTGTACAGTAAACTAGTCATTGCTGATGTCACCCTGTACAACAAACTATACTCATGCTGATGTCACTCTGTACAACAAACCATAGTCTTGCTGATGTCACTCTGTACAACAAACCATAGTCATTGCTGATGTCACTCTGTACATCAAACCATAGTCATTGCTGATGTCACTCTGTACAACAAAGCATAGTCATTGCTGATGTCACTCTGTACATCAAACCATAGTCATTGCTGATGTCACTGTACAACAAAGCATAGTCATTGCTGATGTCACTGTGTAATCAAACCATAGTCATTGCTGATGTCACTGTACAACAAAGCATATTTATTGCTGACATCACTGTACAGCAAACCATAGTCATTGCTGATGTCACTCTGATCAGCAAACCATAGTCATTGCTGATGTCACTCTGTACATCAAACATATAATTGCTGATGTCACTCTGTACATCAACCATAGTCATTGCTGATGCCACTCTAAACAGCAAACCATAGTCATTGCTGATGTCACTCTGTACATCAAACCATAGTCAGTCATTGCTGATGTCACTCTGAACAGCAAACCATAGTCATTGCTGATGTCACTCTGAACAGCAAACCATAGTCATTGCTAATGTCACTCTGTACAACAAACCATAGTCATTGGTGATGTCACTCTGTACAACAAACCATAGTCATTGCTGATGCCACCCTGTACAACAGACCATAGTCAGTCATTGCTGATGTCACTGTACAACAAACCATAGTCATTGATGATGTCACTCTGCACAACAAACCATAGTCATTGCTGATGTCACCCTGTACAAAAAACCATAGTCAGTCATTGCTGATGTCACTCTGTACAACAAACCATAGTCAGTCATTGATGATGTCACTCTGTATAAAAAATGTTTTTTTTCTCCGGTAGTTTGTTCACCAGCATTGACCGGGAGTTGTTCTCTTCGGAGTGTTGTTCTCTGTGGAGTGTTGTTCTCTGTGGAGTGTTGTTCTCTGTGGATTGTTGTTCTCTGTGGAGTCTTGTTTTCTGTGGAGTGTTGTTCTCTGTAGAGTGTTGTTCTCTGTGGAGTGTTGTTCTCTGTGGAGTGTTGTTCTCTGTGGAGTGTTGTTCTCTGTAGAGTGTTGTTCTCTGTGGAGTGTTGTTCTCTGTGGAGTGTTGTTCTCTGTGGAGTATTGTTCTCTGTGGAGTGTTGTTCTCTATGTGGAGTGTTGTTCTCTGTGGAGTGTTGTCTGTGGAGTGTTGTTCTCTGTGGATTGTTGTTGTCTGTGGAGTGTTGTTCTCTGTGGAGTGTTGTTCTCTGTGGAGTGTTGTTCTCTGTGGATTGTTGTTGTCTGTGGAGTCTTGTTCTCTGTGGAGTCTTGTTCTCTGTGGAGTGTTGTTCTCTGTGGATTGTTGCTCTCTGTGGAGTGTTGTTCTCTGTGGATTGTTGTTCTCTGTGGATTGTTCTCTGTGGAGTGTTCTCTGTAGAGTGTTGTTCTCTGTGGATTGTTGTTCTCTGTGGATTGTTGTTCTCTGTGGAGTATTGTTCTCTGTGGATTGTTGTTCTCTGTGGAGTGTTGTTCTCTGTGGATTGTTGTTCTCTGTGGAGTATTGTTCTCTGTAGAGTGTTGTTCTCTGTGGAGTGTTGTTCTCTATGTGGAGTGTTGTTCTCTGTGGAGTGTTGTCTGTGGAGTGTTGTTCTCTGTGGATTGTTGTTGTCTGTGGAGTGTTGTTGTCTGTGGAGTATTGTTCTCTGTGGAGTGTTGTTGTCTGTGGAGTGTTGTTCTCTGTGGAGTGTTGTTGTCTGTGGAGTGTTGTTCTCTGTGGAGTGTTGTTGTCTGTGGAGTGTTGTTCTCTGTGGAGTGTTGTTGTCTGTGGAGTGTTGTTGTCTGTGGGGTGTTGTTGTCTGTGGAGTGTAGTCATTGTGGATTATGTGCGTTATCCCTTGTTGTTCTTTTTTGATTGTTGTTGTGGATTGTCCGTCATTCCTTGTTGTTTGTGATTGTGTCACTCGTCCTTTGTTTATGGATTGTGTACTTCATCCTTTGTTTTTTGTGGATTGTGTCAATCATGCTTTGTATGTGGATTGTGTACGTCATCCTTTGTTTTGTGGATTGTGTCCATCATCCTTTGTGGATTGTGTACGTCATCCTTTGTTTTTTGTGGATTGTATCCATCATCCTTTGTTGTTTGTGGACAGTATCCAGCATCCTTTGTTGTTTGTGGATTGTGGCCATCATCCTTTGTTGTTTGTGGATTGTGTCCATCATCCTTTGTGGATTGTGTCAATCATACTTTGTTGTTTGTGGATTGTGTCCATCATCCTTTGTGGATTGTGTCAATCATACTTTGTTGTTTGTGGATTGTGTCCATCATCCTTTGTGGATTGTGTCCATCATCCTTTGTTGTTTGTGAATTGTGTCCATCATCCTTTGTGGATTGTATCCATCATCCTTTGTTGTTTGTGGATTGTGTCCATCATCCTTTGTGGATTGTATCCATCATCCTTTGTTGTTTGTGGATTGTGCCCATCATCCTTTGTGGATTGTGTCCATCATCCTTTGTTGTTTGTGAATTGTGTCCATCATCCTTTGTGGATTGTATCCATCATCCTTTGTTGTTTGTGGATTGTATCCATCATACTTTGTTGTTTGTGGATTGTGCCCATCATCCTTTGTTGTTTGTGGATTGTGTCCATCATCCTTTGTTGTTTGTGGATTGTATCCATCATCCTTTGTTTGTGGATTGTATCCATCATCCTTTGTTGTTTGTGGATTGTGCCCATCATCCTTTGTTGTTTTTGGATTGCGTCCATCATCTTTTGTTGTTTGTGGATTGTGTCCATCATCCTTTGTTGTTTGTGGATTGTATCCATCATCCTTTGTTGTTTTTGGATTGTGTCCATCATCTTTTGTTGTTTGTGGATTGTGTCCATCATCCTTTGTTGTTTGTGGATTGTGTCCATCATCCTTTGTTGTTTGTGGATTGCGTCCATCATCCTTTGTTGTTTGTGAATTGTGTCCATCATCCTTTGTTGTTTGTGGATTGTGTCCATCATCCTTTGTTGTTTGTGGATTGTGTCCATCATCCTTTGTTGTTTGTGGATTGCGTCCATCATCCTTTGTTGTTTGTGGATTGTGTCCATCATCCTTTGTTGTTTGTGTACGTCATCCCTTGTTGTTGTTTGTGGATTGTGTCATTGTGTCTGTCATGCTTTATTGTTCTTTGTGGAATGCGTCCACTGGTCAAAGTCAATGTTTTTCTTTCGGTACAGTGACTCATATCGGTTCACCTTTGTGTGTGTGTGTGTGTGTGTGTGTGTGTGTGTGTGTGTGTGTGTGTGTGTGTGTGTGTGTGCGCTCGCGCGCGTGTACATATGGTTGTGTTCGTTGCTTGATTTAACGTCTTTTCACTATAAGTGATATTAGACGGGGAAAAAATGGCATGGAGGATGAAATAGGGGGGGGGGGGGGGTGTGGAGGGGAGAGGGGAACAGAGTAAGGGACGTAAAAAAAATTAAAAGGAAGCGGCAAGGTCTTAAGAAAAAGGATATGGATGAACAGAGAAATGAAACTAGAACAACGCTAACATCAATAATGTAAAAGAAAAATCGTCATAAAAACAAAACAAAACAAACAAAAATAATCATAATTATAATAATAATCTTAAAGTAACGCATTAACAGGACTGTGAACCAATGATTCTGAAATTTTAACTAACAAAACTTGATCCGATACAACTTCTTTAAAATGCGTTTCAAGATAGTTTCCTTGTGTAAACGTCTTTGGTAAAAAGGAACGAAGCTTTCTGCAGTAAAACAAACAGTGATACAATGTGAATTGTTCGCCACAAATACATAAAACGTTGTTACAATATTTTGTTTTCAAAGCGTTCAGTTGAATGCGAAAATATGTCATAACAATTAATCTCAAATGATATAACGAGGAATACTGCAAATTTTTACAGATATTTTGAACTGAAAGTTTGATTCTTTTTTGAGACACAAATTTTTCATTTAAATGTTCATGAAATCGAATCCATGATGCTAATTCTAGCGAGTTGTAAGCTTCTTTTACCGAGGTGTTAACATGTAATTCTATGGAATTTTCAGAATGGAGGGCACCGGATTTAGCTGCTCTGTCAACTACGTTGTTGCCATGAAGACCAACATGAGAAGGTACCCAGCATAAATTGATTTCCGAACCATTTATCTTTAAACAATGTATTAGATGATTTGCCTCAATAATTAAGTCAGGTCTTGTGTCTGTATCAAAAGACTGTAAGGCATATAATACAGATTTTGAATCAACAAAGAGAACTACTTTGAATGACACAGGCCGAAGGCTTATTAAATAATGCAACGCTTGAACAACAGCGACCAATTCTGCTGTATATATAGATACATTTGCCCCAATGAAAAAAGACTTTTTAATGTTAAATTTTGGAACATAAAAGGCTGCTCCAGCGCTCTGGTTTGCTAAGACTGACCCATCGGTAAAAATGTGGAGGTGGGTACTGTACTTTTCATCGATGTGTTCACAAGCTGTGGATAGCGTAATGTTGACATTATCATCTTTTTTAACTTTTGCATAATCGAGATCAAATGTGGCATTTAGCATTTCCCATGTAGGGATAGGCGTTATCGTTGGTTTCTCAGCAATTTCATCCATTGTTATGTTGGACTGTTTGATCAGGCCAGATATGTAAGTTGCGGCTGTAATTTGTGATGAAATGTTTTTTGCTCGTTTTGGAAAGTCAGTATCAGACCTTATCTTAATTTCTTTGCTCACAAAATTATCCACTTGTGAAGTAGTTCTAATTGCAAACTTTGCTGTAGCTAACTCACGATGGTTGTTTAAAGGTAGAATTCCAGCAACTTTGTACGTTTCCAGAGTAGAAGCATGAGTTGGTACACCTAGTGCAATTTTAAGACTTTTGCAGTCCAAGCTCTGAATCTTTTTTAGTAAATATTTGGGTGCATTGAAGAAAACTTCTTGCGCGTAGGATAATTTAGACCTGACCAGCGCTGTTGACAGATGAATCAGTACATTTGTATCCATTCCCCAGGGTAATTTGCTTATTATCTTTAGAAAATTTAAGGTTTTTCGCGCTTTTGTTAAAATATAATCAAAATGGACATTCCAGCTTAATTTGGACGTGATGTAAACTCCCAGGAATTTTACGATCTGTTTGTAATTTAACACTTCACCAAGCAATTTGAAAATAGGCAAGTTATTTGAGTTACCACCAGGATCAAACAGCATCATGTTAGTTTTTTCTGCTGACAACGACAGCCCATTTTCTAACATATAGTTTCCAAGATTATCAAGATCAATTTGATACAACTTCCTGATGTAATTTCGCGTTCTCTGTGGAGTTGTCTTTTTTAAAGTGATATTCATCCAAGTGCATATATCATCAGCGTACTGTACTAAAACAACACGATTTGAAAGAGCTTTAGGAAGATCCTGTATAAGGATATTAAATAAAATAGGTGCTATCACTGAACCTTGTGGAATCCCCATGTCGAGGCATCGTGAAGAAGAATAACTAGCTCCCACTCTTGCCTGAATTGTTCTATTAGCTAAAAAAGATTTAATGTAATTGAACATATTGCCCGATAAACCAACAGATTTTAGCTTGAACAATAAACGCTTATGCCAAACTTGATCGTAAGCTTTTTTCACATCAAAGAAAGTAGCTAAAACACTTTTTCTGCGGGCAAACTGTTGTTTGATCTGAGTTGTAAGTTTAACTAGGTGCTCAACTGCGGATCTTCCTTTTCTAAAACCTGCCTGGTTTACCGGAATAACGTTATTTTTATCACAGTAGTGTAAAAGTCTGTTTAAGACCAATCTTTCCATTAGTTTGCTTGTGTGGGACGTTAAAGCAATAGGTCTGTAACTGTTTTTATCGGTTTTCGATTTTCCTGTTTTTAAGATTGGTATAACTATAGACTTTTGCCAGATTTGTGGCACAGTTCCAGTAACCCAGCATTTCTGCAAAATTTTGTGTTGGAAAATAAGGTAGTTTTCAGGGAGATGTTTAATCATTTCAGTCGAAACTGCATCAACACCTACCGAACATATGGTTGTGTGTGCCTGTGTGTGTGTGAAAAGAACATTAAACAAAAACCAAGTATACACACAGAAGTTCATTGTCTGTTAAGACCCAGGACTAGAAATGTCATTGACGTCATTGTTGACAATGTTAGACACAAGGTTAGACATGTCATTAATGTGATTGTTGACAGCGTTAGGACAAGGTTAGGTATGTCATTAATGTCATTGTTGACAGCGTTAGACACAAGGTTAGATATGTCATTAATGTCATTCTTGACAGTATTAGAGACAAGGTTAGGTATGTCATTAATGTCATTGTTGACAGCGTTAGACACAAGGTTAGGTATGTCATTAATGTCATTGTTGACAGCGTTAGGACAAGGTTAGGTATGTCATCAATGTCATTGTTGATAGCGTTAGACACAAGGTTAGATATGTCATTAATGTCATTGTTGACAGTGTTAGACACAAGGTTAGATATGTCATTAATGTAATTGTTGACAGTGTTAGACACAAGGTTACACATGTCATTAATGTAATTGTTGACAGTATTAGACATAAGGTTACACATGTCATTAATGTCATTGTTGACAGTATTAGACATAAGGTTACACATGTCATTAATGTAATTGTTGACAGTATTAGACATAAGGTTAGATATGTCATTAATGTCATTGTTGACAGTATTAGACATAAGGTTAGATATGTTATTAATGTAATTGTTGACAGTATTAGACACAAGGTTACACATGTCATTAATGTCACTGTTGACAGTATTAGACTCAAGGCTAGATATGTCATTAATGTCATTGTTGACAGTATTAGACACAAGGTTAGATATGTTATTAATGTCACTGTTGACAGTGTTAGACACAAGGTTAGATATGTCATTAATGTCACTGTTGACAGTGTTAGACACAAGGTTACACATGTCATTAATGTCATTGTTGACAGTATTAGACACAAGGTTACACATGTCATTAATGTCATTGTTGACAGTATTAGACACAAGGTTAGATATGTCATTAATGTCACTGTTGACAGTGTTAGACACAAGGTTACACATGTCATTAATGTCATTGTTGACAGTATTAGACACAAGGTTACACATGTCATTAATGTCATTGTTGACAGTATTAGACACAAGGTTACACATGTCATTAATGTCATTGTTGACAGTATTAGACATAAGGTTAGATATGTCATTAATGTCATTGTTGACAGTATTAGACACAAGGTTAGATATGTTATTAATGTCACTGTTGACAGTGTTAGACTCAAGGCTAGATATGTCATTAATGTCATTGTTGACAGTATTAGACACAAGGTTAGACATGTCATTAATGTCATTGTTGACAGTGTTAGACACAAGGTTAGATATGTTATTAATGTCACTGTTGACAGTATTAGACACAAGGTTACACGTCATTAATGTCACTGTTGACAGCGTTAGACACAAGGTTAGATATGTTATTAATGTCACTGTTGACAGTGTTAGACACAAGGTTAGATATGTCATTAATGTCACTGTTGACAGTATTAGACACAAGGTTAGATATGTCATTAATGTCACTGTTGACAGTATTAGACTCAAGGCTAGATATGTTATTAATGTCACTGTTGACAGTGTTAGACACAAGGTTAGATATGTTATTAATGTCACTGTTGACAGTGTTAGACACAAGGTTAGATATGTTATTAATGTCACTGTTGACAGTATTAGACACAAGGTTAGATATGTCATTAATGTCACTGTTGACAGTATTAGACTCAAGGCTAGATATGTTATTAATGTCACTGTTGACAGTGTTAGACACAAGGTTAGATATGTCATTAATGTCACTGTTGACAGTGTTAGACACAAGGTTAGATATGTTATTAATGTCATTGTTGACAGTGTTAGACTCAAGGCTAGATATGTCATTAATGTCACTGTTGTCAGTGTTAGACACAAGGTTAGATATGTCATTAATGTCACTGTTGACAGTATTAGACACAAGGTTAGATATGTTATTAATGTCACTGTTGACAGTGTTAGACACAAGGTTAGATATGTCATTAATGTCACTGTTGACAGTGTTAGACACAAGGTTAGATATGTTATTAATGTCACTGTTGACAGTATTAGACACAAGGTTAGA
>JAPXFY010000017.1:55834972-55914972 GCA_030674185.1 Monoplex corrugatus
AAAATAGGCCATTCAGACACTAATCCTGTCCAGCTTTGTGAGCTCTTTAGCTAACAGTCAGCTATATATAAAAAGGAGAATGAATGTCAGGAGCCACATTGGCAAGTACAGTAAATGTCAGTATGTTGTACAGCCTCAAGAGACGAAACACGGGCTTGTCATTTTGCAGTGTTGTGAACAAACATGCAGACATAAGCATGCAGACGAACTATATAACATCTTACTCAACAGAATAAACTGTCTGTTCTGAAGCACAAAATGAACTGTATGATACTCCATCAGGTCATAGGATGTGTCAGCAAAATTCTTCCTTCAGTCAGTGATTAAGCAGTTTGAGTGTATTTTTCTGTAAGGCGTGTTGGGTCGGTTGTGGCTTAGTAAGTTCAGTATTCGTACCTTGCTTTTTTTCAGTCAATAATAGTTTATGAAGTCCTATGTTTCTGTAAGGCGAGTTTAGTGATGACAGGTTTAGGAAGATAGTGTGTGTGAGCATCCTTTCATGACATTAGCTTGTGTGAAGATAACCCCTTGACCTTGACATGCAGAGTGATTTGATGTCATGACATCTATTGCAGGTGATAACGAACCAATAAACATTAAGAATGGGCAACATTGACACGTACACTGTTCAGGGTTTTGTTTGCATTGGTTTTAGGGATCTGCTGTGTTGTGTGTGTGTGTGTGTGTGTGTGTGTGTGTGTGTGTTGTGTGTGTGTGTGTGTGTTTGTGTGTGTGTGTTTGTGTGTGTGTGTGTGTTTGTGTGTGTGTGTTTGTGTGTTTGTGTGTGTGTGTGTGTGTGTGTGTGTGTTTGTGTGTGTGTGTGTGTGTGTGTGTGTGTGTGTGTGTTCTGTTGTTGTTTTTTATTCACGTGTGTCTACGTTTCTCTCTCTCTCTCTATGTCTCTCTCTCTCTATTTCTGTCTCTCTCTCTGTCTCTCTCTCTGTGTCTCACTGTCTGTATCTGTCTGTCTGCCTGTCTGTCTCTATCTATCCATCTATCTATCCATCTATCTATCTATCTATCTATCTATCTCACCCTTTCTGTCTCAGTTTCTCTGTCTCTGTCTGTCTGTCTGTCTGTCTCTCTCTCTCTCTCTCTCTCCCTCCCCCCCCCCTTTCTGTCTCAGTCTCTCGCTCTCCCATTTTCTATGTTTTCGCCACCAGCAGTCATCGGCCAGTGAAATAATTAAGACCCATAGTTATTATTATTGTTATTATCATCATCGTCATCAACATTATTATTATTATTATTGTTATAGTTATTATTATTATCATCATCATCATCATCATTATTATTAGTAGTAGTAGTATTTTGTTTTCAGTGCCAGTGCCATTTTCTCATGTTCTCTTCCACTTGATCACATTTCAACCCGTTCTCCCTTCTTCTTCCTAACACAATCTTTCTGTTTCAAAGACAGGAACAGTTCACTTTGTGACAAATAGTCTTCTCCCACCTACCCCATTCCGCACTTCATTTTTGTGTTACAAAACCTGATACGGTTCATTTTGTGAGAAATACAGTCCTCCATCCCCCTCCCCCGCCTTTCCCACTTCACTTTTTTGTTTTTCATAAACAGGTATGGTTTATTTTGTGAGAAATAGTCACCCCCTCCCCCTTTCCCCACATCAGGTTTTTTTGTGTTTCACAACCAGGTATGGTTTATTTTGTGAGGCAGCAACGCGGAAAGCTGCAAGACAATATGGCCGACTTGCCAACCTTTTGAACACGATACCACAGCATCGCTGTGCACAGTTCTTATCAGGGGAGAGAAGCGTGGAGGAGCAATAAATATTCACGTCGTATGCTTTTCCTTTTCACACACGCATGGGCCGTAGATAAACGTGGATAAGCTCGTTGAGCCAGAGATACGGGGTTTTAAAATGCTTTCGACGGGAAAACGATGGGGACATTCAACGGTTTCTCGTCTCATTCTGTTCTTTGTCTGAAACTCCACAGAACTTTTGACTTCATTGCTCCACAGAAGCTGGTGGGTAGGTGAGGGAGAAAACAGTTAAACGATACAAACTGTAAAATGATGGGACATTGAAGATTTTTTCCTTCATACTTTTCTCAGTTTAACCCTCTCGTACATTTCTGTCTCAGCTGCCTGTGTAAGGAGACAGAGGGAGTGCACGCGTGTTTGCCCCAGGCCCGGAATGTGTTCGAATTTCACAGTCGTCTGTTGAACACAGAGATGTCGGCTAATGAGGAACCATGAATGCTGAAGTTTGGGCATGACCCCCTCATTTGCGGCACATCTTGTCTAAAAATAAAACTGTCCCAGTAAAGGTTTCTGAACGACTGATTGTAACCAAAGTTAAGAGCAAACGTGTGGCTCGATGAGGAAGCCAGATCATAGACGTAAGATCTGAAAGTAAAATCATGTCGTGAATCAATCTAAGAAGCCCAGGAAACGGCTGATTGAGACTTGAGACAGTGGCTTGCTGGCTTCAACTGTCTGATTTTCCCCTCGAAATACGTGGACCTCAGTAGCTCAGTTGGTTGAGCGACGGATTAACATGCTAGTGATTGTGGATTCGACCCACGGGGTGCATTACATGAAAACTGGTGTTCTTACTGTCCCATCTTAACATAACTGTTGTTCTGGTGGTGTCGGTAGAGGATTAGATAAGTCCCCTCTTCCTTCACCTACTTCGCTGGAATGGTTTTCCCCGTCGGCCCCGACCTGAGAAGGGTACTGACGTAAAATTGAACGAAATCAGTTACTGATCAGAATATGCCATCGTTGATTGAATCATATTATGACCATACTTTGGGAGCAAGGCAAAACAAAAACAAAACAAACAAACAAACAAACAAAACAAAACAAAAAAACAACAAAAAACAAAAAAGAAAAAATCAACAACAAACAAAAAACAAAAACAACACCAAAAATCAGACAATTTAACAAACGACACCATTAAAGAAAACAAAACAAAACGACAAAACAAAACCCGAAGCAATGAAATCATACAAAAGCAAGAACGTCAAGCCATTCTAACAATCTTCCTTTTTACACAACCATTGTTATGGGGATAAAAAAAAAAAAAACTTCTCTAGGCCAGTGTGACAGTGAAGAAGCGTCAGGTGAACAAAAGCTTCACGTGCTTCAAGGATAATAGTAGACTGTCACGGCAGTGGAAACATAATTTACATATCGTCAGAACTTTCTGAGAAAGTGCCGTGTACACACCTGCCTCACTAACCGCTGATGCTCCTGTGTTTACATATATGTCTCTGTTAGTGTCCGTAGTTGTGTTTACCTTCGTATTTAGTTGTTTTTTTTTTACATCACTTGGTGGTAAATTGGACGGAGTGATCAGCGCTAGAGTCTTATCCTCACATAATACACGCCAATATATTGATATGTGTACGTACTTTCCTTTTACAGTTTTTTCCCTCCATTGATGTGTGGCGTACATTGTATGGCTCTGTGCAAGTGGTTGGGCTTTAAACGACAATAACATATTTGAACTGAAAGACCTGAATGCGCCTAAGTAACATATTTTCAAATTTAATGGTGAATTAAACTGAAAGACCTGGGTGCGCATAGGTAAATTCCCCCCCCCCCCTCCAATTTAATAGCGAATTGAATAAAAGATATGTATGGGCCTGGGTGATTTATTTTCGGTTTGAGTTATGAACTGAACCGAAAGACCTCAATGTTTTCACATTTGATAGTGATTTTGCCCCCCAGAATTCCGTCAGGATTCTGATTAAGCGAGAGAATGCGGGAGTTCATCATTCACGCAAGATTTGCTGTCAGAATCGGACATGTGGCGCTCTTCTCTCCTCCTTTTCCATTTTATAGTGATTTGAAATGAAAGACGTGGATGATCATAGTTATTCTTTTTAAAATTTCAAGTTTATTAGAACGAAGACAAAAGGAAATGTATTGTACCCTTTCTAGTCCCCTCTCTCCTTCGCTGTCCAGCCCTTTCCCCCAGAGATGACAAAACAACCAAAGCACAAGTTCTATTACGACTTGCTATCCTCGCATCATCAGCATCATGCTGGTGGGTGATAGTGTAATCTGTATCAAAGAGACTTCCCACAGACATTGGTAAAGTTGTGCAAAAACCTTTAGATACTATAACTCACTGTAATGAAACTACCTTCACTCTGTGTGTGTGTGGTGTTTTGTGTGTGTGTGTGTGTGTGTGTGTGTGTGTGTGGGGCGCGTGCGTGCGTGTGTGTGTGTGTGCGTGTGCGCGAGACACAGAAACTTCAAGTGCATTTTTGTTATTACTCAAAAGATAGTATTCCTTCTGGACCTGTCTTACTGCTAGTCCGAGAGAGAGAGAGAGAGAGAGAGAGAGAGAGAGAGAGAGAGAGAGAGAGAGAGAGAGAGAGAGAGAGAGAGAGAAACTCGGAAACTCGGAATTTTAATGAATTTATGCCAACAGCCCCTTTCATGGGGGAAATCTTAAGACACATTTCTATACAACATTACTTAATTGATTAACACACTTCAATGTATATACATGGAATATTCAAAGGTACTAATGTAGAAAACAACTGTTGTTTCAAGTACGTATGTTCAAAATACTTTTTCTCTTATTTTAAAGGCAGCGACCAAAAACTTCGCCAGGTTCACTATGGTTCCTGCAGAGTCATCCGTCATTTTTCTAATAAAAAATCTTCTAAATTATCGCCTTCAGTGACCTCTAAATGATAAGATTGTCTGACCTGGTCGTACAGAGGGCATTCAAATAGAAAATGTATCTCGTTTTCCTGCACATTTGGACAAACAGGACATGAAGTGTTGGCAGTCGTAGGCGCAAAGCGATATCTGTGAACGTTTAACTGGGACACGCCCATCCTAAATTGTGCCATAGCATTCCTAAACACCTGCACATACAGTATTTCAATATACATTGCTCTTGCAAATAAAAGTTTGAATTTGTCATATAGTGAACAGCGTGCACTGGTATCTAAGTGGTTACGCCAGCTATGACAGAAACTGCTACGTAATCTTTCTGTCAGTTCTTTACTGAATCGTTTTTCGTCGCCACACCCAAAAAGCGAAACTTCTTCAAAACCATTTTCACATAAAACGCTTTTTATCATGGACACCCAAGTTCCATAACCTTTTTCATGCATAGTGAATAACATTTTATTTGCTTTTTTTGAATACCTTGTCTGTGGCTGTTTCAGTAGTCGAAACCAGTATTTAATACATCTAGTAACAGTAGTTATCCAGAGAGGAAAGCGTCCCAATCCTCCGTACACAATATAATTTATCGTTTTGTTTCTTACGTTTAAAAATCTCTTGCATACGTATAAATGTACCTGTTCAAGCTGATAAAGTCTTTCATAACCCCAAATTTCTGCACCATAAAGTAATAATGGAACTACCTGAGCATCAAACATTTTAAAGAAAATGTCTGGTGAATTACATTTAATCTTTCTCAGTGTACTTAAAATAGCGTTAGCACTTTCCTTACCTTAAACTTTAGCTTCTTCCATTGCAGTTACAAAACTATGTCTAGTTGAAACATTGAGGCCTAAATGCCTGTTGATGTTGAAGACCTATCCCGGTTGAAGCCAAGAGAGTAAGATCATATGCAAAAAGCATGAGAAACATTTCTGTTTCATCTGAAGTGAGTGTAACACCATGTTTTCCATTTAAAATAATTACGTTTGCAAGTTCATTTATCAGCAGAGAAAACAGTATAGGATTTACAATGCAACCTTGCCTTAGGCCTTGAAGGCATTCAAAGAAATTAGAATGTCCATTTTTACTGCGACATAATACACATGCTTGGACGGTTGCGTACATTGCTCGGATCGTTTTGAACATCTTGCCCTTGATACCCACTCGTAATAATACAGACCATAAAACGTTTCTATTCACTGTGTCATATGCTTTTCTATAATCTATAAAGGCAACGTAGCTGTAAATACTTTTCAATTGTTGCATGTAAAGTGAACATTTGATCTACAGAGAGAGAGAGAGAGAGAGAGAGAGAGAGAGAGAGAGAGGAGAGGAGAGAGAGAGAGGGAGAGGAGAGAGAGAGATTTTTTGTCTCCCTTATCTTTTATTAAAAGGTAGATTGTTCATATCCAACAGAGGGAGGTGTGTGTGTGTGTGTGTGTGTGTGTGTGTGTGTGTGTGTGTGTGTGTGTGTGTGTGTGTGTGTGTGTGTGTGTGTGTGTGTGTGTGTGGTGTGTGTGTGTGTTTATTTCATATCCCCCGGAGCGAGAGATTGTGCGGAAGAACTTAAAGCACATTTGTTTGTCATAAGAACTCAATTACTGGAACACATTTAGTTGCTATAAGAACCGAAAATACGAACACATAAATATGTTGTGACAGTTGATGTAACAGTGATTTCAACACTCAGTAATTTCACATTTCACTTTATCATCATCATCATCGTCGTCGTCGTCGTCATCATCATCTTCTTCGTCGTCGTCATCACCTCCTCCTCCTCATAACCATCATCAATAGGAATGTATTAATGGACGAGTGAATGAGAGTCTTTCATTTCCCAAAGGGAATGCCAGGGGCTCTTTCAGTGTAAATAGTATACCCATCTTCTGGAAACTGGGCCAGAAATTTCCTCTTTTGTGTCTTTGTTTCATCCTTACTCCTTTGCTTGCTGTCATTTATCCCTGTCATTTTCTGCCTTGCTGCCTTGCTGGTCCATTCAGCTGTTTGTACTCTATACAGCCTTGCATACTTTCTCTTCGGATTAAGTGCAGTTTTGGCTCTAAGGAAATGTGATGTGCAGAAGCAATTTTAGATAATTTTGCCCGTTTGTATATATGCTTAAGTGTCCTTAGTTATGTTTGTATTTGTATTCAGGTATGTTTTTTTTTAATCCCTTGTGTGATAAATCGGACGGAGTGGTCAACACCAGGGGCATATCCTTAGATGATGTGCGCGAATGCATTGGTTTCTTTTCCGGTGTTCTTTTCTTCTCCAGTGATGTGTGTGTACGATTTGAGATGGTTATAGCCCTGACAGGGCTCTGCGTAGTCATCTGGGCTTTAAACAACAATAACAACAGTAAGAATAACAATAACAAGAGTCTTTCAGTGTTCTTAAATGCAGACAATCAGACATATTCTCCAAAATCTATAAGTAAACTGTCTTCATGAAATGATTTAACATCACGGATTTAGAGCGATCGATTGTCGAAAGTATACATTTTTTTCTAGATTTTTTTCCATTGATTTCATTCTTCCATTTGTTGTTGTTGTAATATCTGGTACACTTTTCCAGTAAGTGTAGTTAGTTAACCTTCATTCACACCACAAAATGTACAGTTTCTGTCTTCTTTTGGTATTCACACTTTTCTCGCCGGTGGGTATGAAATAGTCCCTAGATAAGAGAAATCACACACACACACACACACACACACGCACGCACGCACGCACGCACGCACGCACACAAACCACACACACACACACACACACACACACACACACACACACACACACACACACAACAACAACAACAACAACAACAACAACAATAACAACAACGACAACGACAACAAAAACAACCACCCCAGCATCTGGGTGTGAGACATACTCGGTGGAATCTTTAAGATCGACACCTTTTCTCTTCAGCTCTCTCTCTTTAACCCTACCCCCCCCCCCCCCAGTTTTGCCTTTAAAGACCTCCCCCACCTCCCCCTATACACTTCAGAGAAAACGAGGGATCGTGCAAATACTGCAGTAAAAGAGATGTACGCAGAAAAGAAGGGGTTTCCCTTCAGGATATCTGATAAACAACTTGAGCTGCTTAAAATTAAAATGAAAAGTGGGGCAGACGTTTGAAGCTCTGTCTGTCTGTCTGTCTGTCTCTCCTCTCTCTCTCTCTGGTTGCACACCAGCAGGCAGTCGAGACAAAAACGAAAAAGTCAAGGTGTGAAGATGGCAGCTGTCATTTCCTGAAGGCACAGGAAGAGAGAGGTAAGAGAGGTAATAAAGGTAATGGTGGGTATACAAAGAAGGGAGGTAATGAAGGTAATGGTGGGAATGGAAACAAGGGAGGTAACAGCTCAGCTAAGGCTTTTGAGCAACTCACAGTCTGGACAGATGGTGGAACATGGCAGGTGAGGGAACAACAACAACGACAACAACAGTAAGGTAAAGCCATACCTTTTCCCTGAATCATCACACATCTTTGTTTAGTAGTTACCGTCAGATATGGCCATGATGTTTATATTGTGACTGGTGACTCAGGACCTGGCCAGCTCATGAGTTTATGTGCAGACTTAAGGCTTGTGCCACGATCACCATACACATGGCACCTGTGACGTTGGTGCATATGGAATTCGTTTCGAGCGTGGAGACGTCATTTTGAGAAATTGAAACTGAAACTGGTGACCGTCGTGTTTGTAGCCTGAAATATGGCCATGGTGTTTGTAGCCTAAAATATGGCCATGGTGTTTGTAGCCTAAAATATGGCCATGGTATTTGTAGCCTGAAATATGGCCATGGTACTTGTAGCCTAAAATATGGCCATGGTATTTGTAGCCTGAAATATGGCCATGGTATTTGTAGCCTGAAATATGACCATGGTATTTGTAGCCTAAAATATGGCCATGGTGTTTGTAGTCTGATATATGGCCATGGTGTTTGTAGCCTAAAATATGGCCATGGTATTTGTAGCCTGAAATATGGCCATGGTGTTTGTAGCCTAAAATATGGCCATGGTATTTGTAGCCTAATATATGGCCATGGTATTTGTAGCCTAAAATATGGCCATGGTATTTGTAGCCTGAAATATGGGCCATGGTGTTTGTAGCCTAAAATATGGCCATGGTGTTTGTAGCCTGACATATGGCCATGGTGTTTGTAGCCTGAAATATAACAATGGTATTTGTAGCCTGAAATATGGCCATGGTATCTGTAGCCTGACATATAACCATGGTATTTGTAGCCTAAAATATGGCCATGGTATTTGTATGAAATGTGGCCATGGTATCTGTAGTCTGAAAATGGCCGTGGTATCTGTAGTCGGAAATATGGCCATGGTATCTGTAGGCTGCAATATGGCCTTGGTATCTGTAACTTGACATATAACCGTGGTATTTTTAGCCTGAAATATGGCCATGGTATTTGTAGCCCGAAGTATGGCCATGGTATTTGTAGCCTGAAATATGGCCATGGTATCTGTAGCCTGAAATATGGCCATGGTGTTTGTAGCCTGACATATCACAATGGTGTTTGTAGCCTGACATATAACAATGGTATCTGTAGCCTGACATATAACAATGGTATTTGTAGCCTGATATATAACAATGGTATTTGTAGCCTGACATACAACAATGGTATCTGTAGCCTGAAATCTAACCATGGTTTTTGTAGCCTGACATATAACCATGGTATTTGTAGCCTGACATATAACCATGGTATTTGTAGCCTGACATACAACCATGGTATTTGTAGCCTGAAATATAACCATGGTATTTGTAGCCTGACATATAACCATGGTATTTGTAGCCTGACATATAACCATGGTATTTGTAGCCTGACATATAACCATGGTATTTGTAACCTGAAATATAACCATGGCATTTGTAGCCTGACATATAACCATGGTATTTGTAGCCTGAAATATGGCCATGGCATTTGTAGCCTGACATATAACCATGGTATTTGTAGCCTGACATATAACAATGGTATTTGTAGCCTGACATATATAACCATGGTATTTGTAGCCTGACATATAACCATGGTATTTGTAGCCTGAAATATAACCATGGTATTTGTAGCCTGACATATAACATTGGTGTTTGTAGTCTGACATATAACCATGGTATTTGTAGCCTGACATATAACAATGGTACTTGTAGCCTGACATATAACAATGGTATTTGTAGTCTGACATATAACCACGGTATTCGTGGCCTGACATATAACCATGGTACTTGTAGCCTGACATATAACAATGGTACTTGTAGCCTGACATATAACAATGGTACTTCTAGCCTGACATATACAATGGTATTTGTAGCCTGACATATAACAATGGTATTTGTAGCCTGACATATAACCATGGTATTTGTAGCCTGACATATAACAATGGTATTTGTAGCCTGACATATAACCATGGTATCTGTAACCTGACATATAACAATGGTATTTGTAGCCTGACATATAACAATGGTATTTGTAGCCTGACATATAACCATGGTATTTGTAGCCTGACATATAACAATGGTATTTGTAGCCTGACATATAACCATGGTATCTGTAACCTGACATATAACAATGGTATTTGTAGCCTGACATATAACAATGGTATTTGTATCCTGACATATAACCATGGTATCTGTAGCCTGACATATATAACCATGGTATCTGTAGCCTGACATATAACCATGGTATCTGTAACCTGACATATAACAATGGTATTTGTAGCCTGACATATAACAATGGTATTTGTAGCCTGACATATAACCATGGTATTTGTAGCCTGACATATAACCATGGTATCTGTAGCCTGAAATCTAACCATGGTATTTGTAACCTGACATATAACCATGGTATTTGTAGCCTGAAATCTAACCATGGTATTTGTAACCTGACATATAACAATGGTATTTGTAGCCTGACATATGACCATGGTATTTGTAGCCTGACATATAACAATGGTATCTGTAACCTGACATATAACAATGGTATCTGTAACCTGACATATAACAATGGTATTTGTAGCCTGACATATGACCATGGTATTTGTAGCCTGACATATGACCATGGTATTTGTAGCCTGAAATATAACCATGGTATTTGTAGCCTGACATATAACAATGGTATCTGTAGCCTAACATATAACCATGGTATTTGTAGCCTGACATATAACCATGGTATCTGTAGCCTGAAATATAACCATGGTATTTGTAGCCAGATATATAACAATGGTATTTGTAGCCTGACATATGACCATGGTATTTGTAGCCTGACATATAACAATGGTATTTGTAGCCTGACATATAACCATGGTATTTCTACCTTGAAATCTAACCATGGTATTTGTAGCCTGATATATCGTCATCATCATCAGGTGCCCTGCCGCATGGCGTTGGCGATCATGGACTTCCATCTGTCGCTATCTCTCGTTGCCCCTAGCATCTCTCCCACCCCCCTCGTCCCCAGCCACTCTGCAAGTCCGTCCAGCATTTTCTCCCTGGGTCTACCCGGTGCTCTCTTTCCCTCCAGCTTTCCCGTTGTGACCAGGTGCTCCAAATACCCCTTCCTCAGAAAATGGCCTATAAATGTTGCCTGTCTTTTCCTAATCTTCCTTATGAGTGATCTACTTGTGTCTGCCTCCATCAAGACTGTCTCATTTGTTTTCTTTGCTGTCCATGGAACTCTCAACATTCTTCTGAGAAACCACATCTCGGCTGCCTCAATCTTGTTCTGGCTTTGCTTGTTGACTGTCCACGCCTCACATCCGTACAACAGTATTGGTTCTATATAACATTCAAGAACTCTTTTCCTGATTTTAATTGATAGGCATTTGTTGGTAAGAATGCCTGTCATCTTCCTGAATGCTGTTTTGGCTTGGCCGATTCTGCCGGCTATTTCTGACGTGCATCTGCCGTCTGATGAAATGATCTTTCCCAGATATTTGAATTTATCAACCTGTGTCAAGGTTGTGCCATTTGCTGTTATTTTGCATGAGGGGATTTCATGTTTTTTACTGATCACCATGACTTCAGTCTTCCTGCTGTTTAGTTCCAGCCCTTTACCTTTGCTTTCTATTTCTAGTATATTCACAAGGTTTTGTAGGTCCCTTTCACTTTCTGCAATTAGCGCGGTGTCATCTGCGTATCGAATGTTGTTTATCATTTTCCCTCCAACTTTAATCCAGGGTCTTCTTCCAGGTTTCTCATGATTTTTTCGCTTTAAAGTGAAAACAGATCTGATGACAAAACACAACCCTGTCTGACTCCTCTTTTGATGTTTTGGAAAGAGCTTATATCGTTTTCTATTCTCATTGCAGCTGTTTGTTCCCAGTACATATTTCTGATTATTCGTAGATCTTTTCCATCAACATTGAGTCTCTCCAGTTGGTTGATCAATTCATCATGTCTTACCCGATCGAAAGCCTTGGTGTAGTTAACAAAGCATAAATACAAATCCTTGTTCATCTCATTTGACCTCTCTATGATAGTTCTTAGGATGTATATGGCATTAATAGTTCCTTTCCCTTCCACAAATCCACACTGTTCTTCAGCTATTTCTCTTTTGATTCTATTCCTTGTCCTCATCATGATTATTCTTAACAGGATTTTTGTTACATGATTCATTAAACTGATTGTGCGATGGAGTTCGCATTCTATATCCCCTATCTTCTTTGAAAGTGCAATGAAAATTGATTTTGACATATCTTTGGGGATTTTTCCAGTGTCGTAAATTTCATTTAGGAGGACTGTTATTTTTTCTATGCCAAATTCCTCCAGGGCTTCAATCATCTCTGTAGTAATGTTGTCTGGTCCTGGGGCTTTTTAAATGGTTTCATCTTTTTCAGTGCCGCTCTAACTTCATCTTTCATTATGGGTGGTCCTTCAAAGTTCTTTTTTATAACGTGTTCTTCGTTTCTGTCATCCTCAAAAAGGTCTTTAATGTACTCTCCCCATCTATCTAATATTTTATCCTTTTCCATGATGAGCGTGCCATCTTTCGATTTCAAGCATCCAGTTGATGTGCATATATTTTTCCTGTGGACAATTTCTTCGATTCGTCTGTACATACCCTGAGGATCCGTTTTGTGTCGGTCTTCCATTTCTTTGCACTGTGTTTTCAGCCAAGCTTCCTTAGCTTCATTGCACCTATTCCTGATCTCCTTGTTTATCTTCCTGTAGATCTCTTCGTTTCTCTTTGCCTCCCTCCTTTCCTCCATCAAGCCCAAAATTTCATTAGTCATCCAGCTTTTTTTTGCTTTTCTATCTGCCCTAGGGATTTCCTCACAAGCTTCATTTATAGAATTCCTCAACTTTGTCCATTGTTCCTCACTGTCACGAACTCTTCCAGAGCACTGAATTTGTTTTGAACATGTACATTCAATTTTTTACGTATCACTTCATCTGTCTTTAAGGTTTAATTTGATGTTGTTTTTGGTCTGTTTCCTTTTCCTCAATTTCAGTCTAAATCTTCCCATTACAGGATTGTGGTCACTGTTGCAGTCTGCGCATGGTAGTGTTTTTGCTGACAGTAAAGAATTTCTAAATCTTTTGTTGATCAGATGTAGTCAATCTGATTTTTGTTATTATCTCCTGGACTCATCCAAGTCCATTTTCTTCTGTTTGGTTGCTCAAACCAGGTGTTTCCTACTATGAACTCATTCATCTGTGCCCATTCTACAAGTTTCTCACCCCTTTCATTTTTCGTACCAAGGCCATGAGGTCCAACTATATCCTCCACCCTATCCTGTCCCACTTTAGCATTAAAATCTCCCATTATTACAGTAATTTCTTGTGATTTACATTGGACTTTGGCCATCTCTAATACGTCGTAGAAGTTGTCGATGTCTTCCTGAGTACTTGCGGATGTTGGTGCATACACCTGAATGATGTTAATATCAAATGGTTTGCCTCCCAACTTGACCAGCAAAACTCTGTCGGACACAGTCCAGTATCCCCTAACTGCTTTTGACTTGTCTTTGTCCATCATGATTCCTACTCCTCTTTCATGTGAGTTACCACCAGAGTATATTATTGTGTATTCTCCTGATGTTATCATGCCTGCCCCCTTCCATCTCACTTCCCCTAGTCCTAAAATACCAATGTTATGTCTTTCCATCTCTGTTTTGATATTTTCTAATTTACCCTGCTGCAACAGTGTTCTTATATTCCATGTTGCAACTTTGATGTTTTTAAATCGAGTTTAGGGTTCGCAGTAACTTGCTCACGGTCTGGTGTCACCTGTGCCGCATGACGGTCCCTACCGGACGAAGCTGCTCCATAGGAGCACCTATTCACGTCGTTGTCGTGATTTATTTTTCTGTTTCTGTCCATGATAACCTGGGAAAAATTACGGTGGTGGTTTCCCGTTGCCTTCCATCGGTTTGTGTACGGTCTCTCCACTAGCCTTACTCTCTCCCGAGATGTCCACAAGGCAGTGGAGCTATTCACCCATAGCTTGGGGGTCTGGTTCGTGGGCACCAGGGCATATCCACACGCTGGTGGGCCTGTCTGCCTCACGTCTGGGGGCCAGACCTCCTCCGAGTCCTACGAGATTCAGCCTGAGTCCGTGAGGTGCTCAGTTACCGCCTGTCGCCACGAGGAGGCACAGCGTAGGGCTTGACATATAACCATGGTATTTGTAGCCTGAAATATAGCCATGGTGTTTATAGCCTGAAAATATAGCCATGGTATTTGTAGCCTGAAAAATGGCCATGGTGTTTGTAGTCTGAAATATGGTCATGGTATCTGTAGCCTGAAAAATGGCCATGGTATCTGTAGCCTGAAATATGGCCATGGTATCTGTATCTGAAATATGGCCATGGTGTTTGTCTATTGCGCTAACCACTACACCATGGTGATTACTTTCGACTGAATCAACTTGGGGTCGGTTAGTATCGTGAAGAGCTGGACTGAGTGGTGTGGGATTTTAACCCAGTTAAATGTCGGAGAATATTGTACAGAGACAGAACTGCGTGTATGTCCATGTTCAGTTTTATCTGACTTGTCCATAGTTCTTTACACCACTGATTAAGTTTTGGGATATTTGTTCATGTTCAAAATCTGTTGTGTTCCTTTCAGAAATAGTCTGTAGATAACTGATAAGTATTCCCTATTCTGGTAAAAACAGACCCTAAATTTATGCACAGAAATATTAAAGAAATTGCTCACAGGAAAAAAGACATGCCCATACACTGGTTGTTTAAAATCATATGATGGTACGATTATCATGAAAAAAGACAAAATATCAGATAGCCGGAGAGAGTACATTGAAGACCTTTTTGACGATCACAAAAGAGATGAACACACTAGAAAGAACTTGAAAGGACCACCAATAATGAAAGATGAAGTTAGAGCAGCGATGAAAAAGATGAAACATGGAAAAGCCCAGGACCAGACAATATTACAGCAGAAATAATTGAGGTTCTAGATGAATTTGGTATTGAAAAAGTACCAGTCATCCTAAACGAAATCTATGAAACCGGAAAAATGCCCAAAGATATGTCAAAGTGAATTTTCATTGCACTTCCAAAGAAAGTAGGAGCTACAGAATGCGAACTCCATCGTACAATCAGCTTGATGTCTCATGTGACAGAGATTCTATTTAGAATGAAAACAGCAGCAGTGAGAGGAGAAAAGAATATAAGCTCTTTTCAAAATATCAAAAGAGGGATTAGAGAGGAATGTGTTCTTTCACCCGATTTGTTTTCATTTTGCAGCGAACCCATCATGAGAAACCTAGGAGAATGCCCTGGGATACAGGTTGGAAGAAAAAGGATAAACAATCTTCGTTATGCAGATGACAATGTTCTAATCGCAGAAGATGAAAAAGACCTACAAAATCTTGTGAATGAAATAGAAATAGCAGATATAAAGGGCTAGAGCTAAATAATAAAAAATCTGAAGTCATGGTAATTACTTAAAAATAAAAGAAATTCCCTCATGTAAGTAACAGCAAATAGCACAACACTGAGGCAAGTTGATACGTTGAATATCTGGGAGCAGTCACCTCACCAGACGGCAGATGCACATTAGAAATAGCCAACAGAATTGGCCAAGCTAAAACAGCATTCAAGATAACGAAAAGCTTTCTTACCAACAAGTGCTTATCAACTGACACCAGGAAGAGTTTTTCCAGTGTTAATAGAACTAATACTGTTTTACGGATGTGAAGGATAGTCAGAACAAGATTGAGGCAGCTGAAATGTGGTTTCTAAGAAGAATGTCAGAGTTCCATGGACAGAAAAAAACAAACAAACAAAAACCAAACCAAACCAAAACAAACAACAATAAAACGACAACAACAACACCCCCGAAAAACACAAAACAAACAAACAACAAAAAGGAAACAGTCTTGAAAGAAGCAAACACAAAGAGAACATTAATGAAGAAGATTAGGAAACAACAAACAAGCAACATGTAAAAGACATTTTGTGAGGCAAGAGAAATTTTGAGCACCTAGTCACAACAAGAACGGTAGAGAGAAAATGAGCACCACAGAGAAAAATGGACTGTGCAGAATGGATGGGGACAGAAAGTGTCGGAGGTAATACTTGCAATGACAAAAGACAGATTCGTATGAGGGCGGTGATCGCCAATGTCATGCAGTAAGACACAAGACGATAATGATGATTTTGGCATTGACGTCTACAGGGATGGAGGTGGGGGTACAGAAAGAGTCACAGTCTTTTCAGTGGTTATATTACTGATTACAGTTAAGACACAATAGCTTGGAAAATATGGGAAATAACTGACCAACACTGAAATATTTGTTGATGACACCGTTTTGCCCACACACACACACACACACACACACACATACACACACCACACACACACACACACTCTCTCTCTCTCACAACACAACACAAAACACACACACACACACACTGCATACGAAATTGCTATCAGCTTCCTGATCCTTTCCAGCGACGTGAAAAGCGATAATGGGTGTGAGGGATAGAATGGAAGTGAGAGTGACTGACAGGAACAACACACGGTATGGCGCTTAACTGTCATACACTTGTTTGCTGAAAGGGGCCAGGCTGTGTTTGCTGAAAGGGGCCAAGCTGTGGAATTTGGAGTTTGATCAACAGGGATTCACCGCACTCGGACAATTCCATATTCGCTCCACCCAGATCTGCCAGCATTTATCTGGCTTGAGGTAGAGATGCAGAATAGGCATCATGTTACTGCTGGGTTCCTTGACGTTAAGACGAAGCCACCATCTTTTGTACTTGACATTGCTTTGTGTGAAAATTGCCATACAAACTTTGTTCACTGCAGTCGTACAAACACAATCTTTATGTGCATACATACATACACACATACATACGATACATGCATACACACACACACGTGTGTACACACATAGAAACATACATACAAAATGAATACATGCATTCACAACTGCATACAAACATTCATACAAGCATACATGCATATATTACCTATGGACACATACATATGAGCACGTGCACACACACACAAACACACACACACACACACACACACACACATCCAAAAGCGTATATGCAAGTAGACGTAAAAAGAAATAACAAACACATACAAAAATATCTCCACTCACTCCCCCCATCCCAATAAAAACTCACATCCAGATATATGCAATGTAAACAGCTTCCCAAAGCCAATAATGTAAGTGATGCAGATGTTGAGAGTGTGATAGAAGTGAAGAGGAGAAACACCATACTTCAAACAGTTGACAAATCGCATTGAGCCTCAGCCCAAAGAGGTAGGCAGGAATTCTGTAAGCACAGACATAAAACGTGCACATAGCAGTGCACCATCTCTTAGAATCCATCATGATATACTGTGAAAAGGCATGGGAAACAAAGGTTATAAAACTGTTTGCGCAAGGCACTATAGTGTTCATTTGAAACCAGGATATTAGCAATCCATTGGAAAATGAAGTACTCTCGTTCTATTAAGAAACACTTTGCAGTTTAGTGTTTACTGGAAACAAAATCATATGATTCTGTTTGAAAACGGTGTACTTTACAGTGTTTTACGAAACAAAAATGACAACTTGTGATGTGCAGAAGCAATTTTAGGTAATTTACACCATTTATATTATGTTTTAGTGTCCTTAGTTATATTCATATTTGTTTTCATTTTTTAAAAATCTTGTGGTGATAAATTGTACAGAGTGGTCAACGTCAGGGGCATATCCTTAGATTATGTGCACAAATACATTGATATCTGTACATAAAATTATGTGCGAAAAATGCGTGGAAAGTGTACTCAAAATTATGAGGGCAAATGCATTGATATGTGTACTTAAAATTATGCATGTGAATGCATTGATATGTGTACTTAAAATTATGAGCACGAATGCACTTAATTTTGTTTTCCAGGTGTTTTTCCCTTTTTTCCTCCACCCACACTTTGTAAATGTTTTGAAATGGTTACAGCCTTGATATGGCTCTGCATAGTTGGCTGGGCTTTAAATAATTACAGTTATTACATTTCCGTTAGAAATGTGTATTTTAGTGTTTTTTAGATCTAGATGTTAGTTACACAGTTCAATTACAGAACTACATGTTTTACAGTGTTCATTGGAAATGGAAGTTATCACAATTCTATCAGGAAAAAAGATAAAGGTTTTTTAACCTGAGCCATCCATATGGTAACCATGTATCATCTGCTTAATGTCTTTGTTGTATTTTGCGTTCGCAGAATATGCTGTGCTGCAGAAAATTATAAGCTCTTCATTATCATTTTTAGATGCTATTTTGTGCTCACAGACATTACTATGCTGTAGAATACAGACAACACATTATCATACATACATGTATTCATGCACACACATACACACACAGAGTCACACACACACACACACAGAGTCACACACACACACCACACACACCATACAAGACAAAAGACAGGGTGCATGAAAATGACTCTTTTCACACACACACACACAGACACACACACACAGTCACACACACACACAGAGTCGCACACAGAGAGTCGCACACAGAGAGTCACACACACAGACACACACACACACCATACAAGTTGAAAGACAGGGCGCATGAAAATATCTCTTTATTGCTGAATCAGTGCCCACAAGTGGCAAGGAAGGAGGGAAGGAAGATGGGGGACATGCAGATTATGTAGATATCTGTTTTCACACACACACACACACACACACACACACACACACACACACACACACACACACACACACACACACTGCTACACATAGCTTCCGCTGTATGTGTGTTATTTTGACAAACACATACCACTGCTGTATGTGTGTTATTTTGACATACACATACCACTCAGCTGTGTACACGTGTTATTTTCACAAACACGTATCATTGTACACAGCTTCAGCTTTATGTGTACAGTTTCAACTTGTACGCACACAGTAACAAAAAACACACAGCCAGTGCTATATGTGAAATTCACTCAAACAGCTGTGGCCACATGTGTGCAGTTTTCATCATATACCACAATGCCTCCTGTACGTGGTTTTCACACACGCACGCACACACAGACACACTTAACTACACATAGTCTCATAGTATACATTGTGTCTCGTACAAATGACTCCTTATGTATTGTACATGTCTCACAGCTTTAGCTATATTATATGCATGTTTTTCACACACACACACACACACACACACACACACACACACACACACACACACACACACACACAACACACACACACACACACACACACACACACACACACACACACACACACACACACACACACACACACACACACACACACACACATACACACACATATCAGTAGATACAATCTGATGTGTCATTTCACACTAATAATTCCAATATATAATATTATATCCTGACCATTTTACACATGTGGAACTGCGACATCAGACCACAGAAGTGACTGTCAGTGAACTTTGTACATATCTCTTCAGTTTAACCACCATTAATCATCAGATTAACCCTTAAGAGTTCGTCACCCTATCCACCAGGTTCCTGCAGGAAGAGGGGCTGAGAGAATCAAACAGTTAACACATGATGTACAGATGTACATCTGTCCCATGACCAAATCCAACAGCTGATATAAGGATACAAAACAAAGACACAAAATGTCTGACAACACTCCGAATGTTGTAACCAATGAATACAGATAAACATTTTTCTTTCAGCTTGCATGGAAACGGATGAAACAGATAATGCCAAATACATTAAATCATACCTTCCAGGAAAGGCAGTGCACACTTCAGTGTGTGTGTGTGTGTGTGTGTGTGTGTTGGTGTGTGTGTTGGTGTGTGTGTGTGTGTGTGTGTGTGTGTGTGTGTGTGTGACAGAAAGAAAGAACAGTATTGTATCAATGTACAGAAGCTATGAGAACAACAGTAATGGTGTATGTCACTGTATAGAAATCATCAGGATATCAGTAACAAGAACTGTCCAAACTCAAGGGGATATGTGCATGAAAAAGTAGACAATAAAAAAAGTAGCAATGTTCAACAACACTAATTGAACAGTGAACAACAACATGATTTGTTTAAACAGTAACAACCATTGTACTAACATAATGATAGGAAAATGAAAAGCTAACAATTCAAACAGTAATTTCCTTCAGTCCTTTAGTTTGCCTCACAGCTGTACACCATGACCATCATATGGACACACTGTATCACTTAACCCTTACACTCTCTCATGACGTCCCTGGTTGACACAATCTGTCACTTAACCCTTACACTCCCTCGTGCTCACCTTAGTGGACAGAATGAGTGAGTGAAAGGATTAATCCAGCATCATGGCTTCAGTGTCGAAAACGAAATGTACACACAGGAAGCCAACGACAGTTTGTGACAGACGCAGAACAACAGTTCTGGACAAACAGCATGAGAAACGGATTTACAGTGTGATATGACTGTTATCAGGTCAGATACAAATCAGATTTTTATTGTTTTGAACAGTAGCTGGTAAGGTTGGGAAATGACAGGATTTTGACAATGAAAGATAGTGTAGTAAATATTATTTGTCAGTCTCTCTTCTTCAGTTGATACACTGTTATCTTATTTGGTGCAGATGTTATAGCATTCTGTGGTGCAGTAACAGTGTTTTGTGTGGCTTTCTTTTTCTCTCAATATACTGTTGTCTTAGTGTTCAGAACACAAAACACACGACAGAACTAACCAACTGTTCTCCTAACATTCACAACATGGGGCAGAGAACAATGAGGAAATGCTATTAGAGGAACACAGAAGGTGTCTCTCTGTACAGGAAACTGTTCAACATTTGGCCTGTGTAGTATAGTTGGCTATATATATATCATATGAGGAAAGATCCAAACAGAATGATCAAACCACTCTTACAGATGTTTCAGCTAACTGATTATAGCTAACTGATCATAAAAAGTAAAATATAATTTGAAAGGCCGAATCTTTAATCTTTATTCCTTTAACACTATTAAACTGATAGTCATAAAATGGCAACTCTACGAAAATGATAGTCATAAAATGGCAAAGTGACAAAATACACTATTTGATGTGCTTCAGAATATAGTCTTTCAACAAACACTCTAAAAAGTTAAAGACTGCAAGCAGCTGGGTAATACTACAAATAAATTTCTACAGATTTGAAGAAGGTTGTAGAGATAAAAAGATGCTTCGTATTCTGACAATAACAGCAAGAATTCACGTCTGGGGAAAAAGGGGAACAACTCTGACATGCCAAAACATCTTGAGAGCTTCAGACAAGGGTAATATGACTGCCGAGTCCGAACTTGCTAAAAAAAGATCCACACATTAGCATAATAAAAAGTAAGTGCAAGGCCTTCCCTTTCATACTGAACAGTTTTGAAAATTGTACACATTGACCTTCAGCTTTGGAAACTGGCTGCAAAGTGGATGCCACATAAACTGACAGGAACAAAAGAAGGGACAGGTACATTCTGGATGTGATCTGTTCAGCCAAATGGACCCAAACATGTGACAGATATACTCATATAGTCACTAGAGATGTGACATGGGTTCCTTTCTATAGTATTGTCATATAACGTTGAAACAAAGTGTGGCTGGGCCAAAGTGATCATAGCTACGAAATTTGCAAGGCTTTCAGAGCAGAAAAAGGCTGCTCACTGTACTTTTCAACCACCAAGGTCCCGTTGCTGTCGATAATCTGCCTGCTAACAACACTGCCACTAGCACACTATGCAGAAACATATTACCCAAAGCACCGAGGAGATCAGAACGCCCTTCTCCTCCATAACAACGCTAGTCCTCACGTAACAAGGGCTGTAACCCAGTTTCTAGAAAAGACTGAAAGATCCAAGTGTTGTCTCACACACTCTACAGCCCCAATCTAGCCCCTCATGACTTTTGGTTGTTCCCTCTGTTGAACAACAGACTCACTGTGAGAAGGTTTCACTGCATCTAAGACCTGGCAAAAGCTGTGAAATAAGAGCTCAACTCAGTCAGAAGGTCTGTTCTGAAAGGATGCTGTAATCTGGGCCAGAGACGTCAAACTGTCTCCAAGAAAACTGTATTTGATCATTATATTTGGATCATACCTTGTGGTATGTAATATGTTGAGAAACGTGACAGTGAATATTATGTATTTCAGCACATGTTGGTTGTATATTATTTCAGCCCCCACTTCTGCAATTACTACAACCGAGTACACAGACACAGAGACACAGACACATGCGCCGAAGTGGAGTAATCTTGCACATGGATTTCATTAGAAAATGGCAAAATGGAAGATGTAAATTATTGCTATAAGAACATTATGCCTTGAGATACAGTCATATATTGCAAACACTACTGGAAAAGTCCTCCTTCCTTTTATTTTAATGCATATGTACCAACACACATTTAAACTATGCTATTGCTTTTATGTTATGGACTACATCTACCACTACACAATTAAACTATACTGTTGCTTTTGCGTCAAGATACTATATCTACTATACCACTACACATTTGGACTATACCGTCACTCATTCTCAATATGTATAGTAGTATTAGTATCTTGACAGTCAACAAAACATTAGACGCATGAGCGTGCGTATACACACATGCAGACACATACACGCACACAGACACAGCATACTTTTAAGATGGGTACAAACAGCACGTTATGACATACTTCCAGTATTTTACTGAAGCTTTGATAAGCAATACCATTACACTGTGACTTCACTGTGTTAGATATTCTGCTCACCAACTCATGTGGTTTTTATTAACACTGAAGCTTTGTTGAGCAACAAAATCACACTGTATCCTCACTGTGTTAGATATTTTGCTACCCAGCTTATGTGGTTTTTATTGAATTAACACTGAAGCTTTGATGATTAAATCCATCAAACTGATACTGAGCCTTCACTTCATTATATATAGATTCTGCTCCCTTGGTTGTGGGAGTTTTACTGAATTAAGTCATAAGTCAATCAAGTGTTGATCAACTTGGTGCTAAATTGTATACATGTATGTGTTTACACAAGAAGCAGGGAGGAGAGAAGAAAAAAACAACACCTCTTTATCCCCAGTACCCCTGCCTTTTCTTTTTTCTAAGTCCCATCACCTTCTTTCTGTCTTTTTCAAGCAGCGAGTTGTATTGATGAACAATCTTTGTAGAGTTTTATTAAAAAAGACACTGCAGTATATATAGCACCATTGTCCATCAACATCAAGACGTTCACTCTGAAACTCTACCAACACTGAACCACATCTCAACAATCAACAGCACATACACATCTTTCAACACAGCCCTTCAAATCAGGTGATCGTTGACCTTTACAACTGCTACCACCTGGTGATATCAATACAGACCATACCCAATGCATGACTCTGACACTAATTTCACCCCTGGTTTGTGATGGCCAGAGGTCATCATGATAACTACAGCACCAAACCTATCAACACACTACACCCATGACTGCATTTTCTCATAGTACACTAAAACTACGAAATGCGTACAGATAGTCTTTAGTGTGGAAGAGACTGGAAAAGTGGGAAAGATGAGCGTTACCAAGGCAAGGCCTGTCCTCTGCTTTGTCAGGTTTTCAATTTGTCAATACTGTTCTCTCCACACTGAAATTTAGTAATACATGTGCTTTAGGTTATTGAGGCATCCTAGGTCCATACTGTCTGTAAACAATGCCTGTTTTAACTTATCAAAGCATCTTGTGTCCAAACTGTCTGAAAGTAACGCCTGTTCTAACTTACAAAGGCATGCTGTGTCCACATTGACACCTGTTCTAACCTATCAATACAATCATGGCAGTAGATTGAAAAAAAAAACTTGCATGAGCAGACTTCTAAGGAGTACATAACATCTTTCTTGAACGAACATTTTTGGGATAAATCCCTGAAACAATGTCTTAAAGGCCCAGAGGTTGCTTGCTTCATGCTAACATCCAGCAGAACAGGTCTAGAAAATGGGACACCGACAGTTACTGACACAAAATTGACAACAAAATTGACAAATTGCCACAAAATGAAGAATAAAAAATATGTGGAACTGATGTTCAGGAACCACTGAGATGACAAACAATGAAACAGTTGCGCAATTCAGAAACAGGTGTTCTTTTTGAAAGACTGTCATCAACTCAGCGAAGTAGTAGGGCAATCACTGGTAAACTCTACAGGAGATGATCACATCTGTCGTGAATGAAAACAAAGATGTGTGGAGAAAGATGATACTCTTTTCGCAACACACACAGATCCCAGCAATGCATTCCTTAGCTGTCATATTGTGTAGTGTCAGTTTTAGGATACCAGCAAACCAACATGTCCGTTATCCGACTTTGGACAGTGGTGCCCTCTGGCGGTCCATTAGTCACGAAGTAGATCAACGAAGGCTCACACAAGTACTTGCGGTTCTGGTTACAACACCCAATGCTGGTGGCTGGAAACTTGCCGCCTACTGGGGGGCTTGTTCTGCAGAATGCCTTCAGTATACTCTGAACCTATCACTGCTGACGGCAAATGTTGCACAAGTGACAACTGTGCAGTCAAGAAATGCACTGCAGTCCTCAATCAGACATACTCATTCACATCCACAGAGTAAGGTGTCAGCCGGTGCCATCATTCACACATCAACATACAGCAAAAAGTATACACCGGTGACGTTTTAGTTGATGTCCACACACAGAACGATAAGCCAGTGACGTTTCCATTCACATCCACACACAGCATAACATGTAAGCCAGTGACATTTCCATTAACATCCACGCACAGCACAATGTGGAAAAGCTGGTGATGTTTCCATTCACATATACACACAGCACAATGTGGAAAAGCTGGTGATGTTTCCATTCACATCCACTCACAGCATAATGTGTAAGCTGGTGATGTTTCCATTCACATCAATACACAGCATAATGTGTAAGCTGGTGATGTTTCCATTCACATCAATACACAGCAAAATGTGTAAACTGGCGATGTTTCCATTCACATCCACACACAGCATAATGTGTAAGCTGGTGATGTTTCCATTTACATCCACTCACAGCATACTGTATAAGCTGATGACATTCCAGTGATATTTCCATTTACATCCATGCACAGCATAAGATGCAGGCCGGTGACATTTCCATTCACTCCCACACACAGGAGAAGGTTTAAGATGGTGTCCACACACATCGTAAGGTGTCAGCCGGTGTCACTGCGCGGACTTGGCGTAGTTCCTGAGAGAGAGGTTGGCAGGTATAAGGGGTGCAAAGGTGAAAACGATGATAACGACGGCAGTGAGAAAGAAGATGGCGGCTGCTACCTTCCTCAGAGTCTGGCTGGCTGACTGCCAGTTAGGGTTGGACATCCACAGTCTGACTTTGACCACCACTTCCTTTGCTTTGGACATTGCCTTGTCTCTGCACACAGACACACAAAAACATATTATGTTAGTATACATTCTGTAAGGACAGACACAGTATCTGTGTACACGCCTTAGATGTGTTATGTCAGTTCACATTCTGTAAAGACACAGACACAATATCTGTCACAATAAAAATTAAGAAAAAACCTTAATACCATGTGTTGAGTCGAATGACTGCTTGTGTTGTGTTTGTGTGTGTGAGGGGTGTGTGTGTGTGTCAGGGGTGGTGTGTGTGTGTGTGTGTGTGTGTGTGTGTGTGTGTGTGTGTGTGTGTGTGTGTGTGTGTGTGTGTGTGTGTGTGGTGGTGGTGGTCTTTGATTTAATGTCTATTCACTAAAGTGATTTTAGACAAAAAAAAAAAAAAAAAAAAAAAAATGGGGGGGGGGGGGGGGGGGGGATGATAAGAGGAGTGAAGAGAATATTTGAAAATTGTCAATTTTGAACTTGAGAAAAGATGATCCAGAAAACAACTGTTTTGAAGAGGGGAAGGTAAAACTAACAAATAATGTTATCATAATTAACGATTTAAACAAACAAACTAACAAACAAAATTGAAAAATATCTGGAAGAAACGAAGAAAAAAAAATAAAACTAATAATTGACTAACCATAACAGTGAACAAGTGAAATAACATTTTAAAGGTAATTCGCTATAGGACTTTTTGACAGGCTAACAAAAAATTCATACAGTAATGATGATGAGGCAAATATATCAGAAACTGTACTCATAGATAGTGTTGGAATATATCGTTTTACCTTAACGCAAGAAAGAATATGACTATGTGTTATCTTCTTTCCACACAGACATACTATGTTCTTGGTGTATTTTGTTTTGAATGCATCAAGTTTCCATCTATACATAAGGGATTGTATAATTCTGCTGGCATGAAGCTGCTTAAGTATTTTGCTAACTTCAAAGTTCATGTGACAGTTATCATACTTTTTCTGTTTTAATTGGAACTGCTTCCAGACGTAGTTGTCTACTAAAGTGTAATTCTCGTGCAACGAGAGAGAAAGCTGGATATTGTTTGAATCTGGTGAGTTATTAGCTCCCCGTTTGGCAGCCCTGTCAACTTTATCATTATAACGAAAAGAACTATGAGAAGGTATCCAGCAGAAAGTAATATCAGTGCCTCTTAAAGATAAATTATGAATCAAGTGACTAATTTCCAGAATCATTTCTGATCTTGTTTGTAATTTTGATAATTCAAGAGCCTGAAGTACTGATTTTGAATCAACGCAAAAAAGTGTTTGAAAAATTGTCCTAGGAAGACTTATCATAAAGTTTAAAGCCATTAATATTGCAAAAAGTTCAGCTGTAAAGACAGATTTATCAAGTCCTATGTAGAAAGATTTTTCAATTTTGAGAGCAGGTATTAAAAACGCTGAGCCTGCTTTTCTTTCAATTACTGATCCATCAGTGTAAATTTTCAAATGATTGGAATATAAGTCGTCAATATGACATTTAACCTGACTTGCCAGTAAGTTTACATTGTCTCCTTTTTTTAAGTTAGTGTGATGTACGTCAAATTGTGCTCTTTGGAGTTCCCAACTGGGTACTGGCGAAAAGGAAGGTCTTATAGATACAGGATCTACGTGTAGATCAATTCCTGAACCTTTCATGACGTCAGATGTGTATGTTGCAAGAGTGACCTGTGAAGATATTGATTTAGCTCTTTTTGGAAAGTCGGTATCTGATCTCAGTTTAATTTCTGTTTCAGAGATGTTTTCTACAGTGGTGTGTCTTAACAAAAATTTAGTAGAAGCGACTTTCCTTTGCTCATCAAGTGGCAACAGTTTGATTTCATTATATGTGCGAAGACAGGAAGCATGCATTGGAAGACCCAGTGCAAGTTTGAAACCTTTACAATCTATGCTCTGCAGTTTTTTCAGTAAGTGTTTCGGTGCACTGAAGAAGATTTCTTGGGCATAGGTTAATTTAGATCTAACAAGCGATTTACAAAGATGAACAAGTGTTGATGAATCTTGACCCCATGCTGTTTGCGAACTATTTTTAAGAAATTTAAACTTTTTTGAGCTTTGGTTAATAAGTATTCAATATGCTGATTCCAAGATAATTTTGCCGTAAGAAAAACTCCTAAGAATTTAATTGACTCATTAAACTGAAGAAGAGTATCTCCCAGTTTGAAAGTGGGAATATTTACTGGGTTAGCTCCATTATTAAATAAAACTATTTTCGATTTTTCCAGGGATAGATGTAACCCATTTTCTACCATGTATCGTGCTATTTTATCAAGTTCTAATTGGTAGCATTTGCGTGTATAATTAATACAGCGCAAAGGAGTTTTCCTTTTCATATTTACCTGCATCCACATGCATAAATCGTCAGCATATTGAGCTAAAACTACATGCTTAGATACTTTACTGGGTAAGTCGTGCATTAATATCATGAAAAGAAGGGGAGCTATAACGGATCCCTGAGGGATACCCATTTGAAGAATTCGTTTCGTGGAATATACATTTTCAATCCTCGTTTGAAATACTCTGTTTTCTAAGAAACACTTAACATAGTCAAAAATGTGACCTGTCAGCCCAATACTTTTAAATTTAAATAACAATCTGGAGTGCCACACTTGATCGTATGCTTTCGTTATATCAAAAAATGTAGCTAAAACACATTGACGTCTTGCAAATTGTTGTTTTATGTTAGTAGTTAGCTTTGTTAGGATTTCTACTGGTGACCTGCCTTTTCGAAATCCTGCCTGATTTACTGGTATTATTTTATTCTTTTCACAATAGTGCATCAGTCTCTTTAAGATTATTTTCTCCATTAGTTTACATACGTGTGATGTTAATGCAATTGGCCTGTAGTTTTTCAGATCGGTATTACATTTACCTGATTTTAGTACAGGAACCACTATTGTTTCTTTCCAGTTGTTGGGCATTTTCCCACTATTCCAGCATTTTTGAAATATGTCATGTAGCAAAATTATAAAATTTTCTGGTAAATTTTTCAGCATCTCATTGGAAATTGCATCTAGTCCAACTGACGTTTTTTTACTTGGAAGGGACTGAATGGCATCTTTTAATTCTTGAAGTGTGAGTGATGCATTTATGTAGTGAGTATTGTCAGAGGCAGGATCCTTATATACATCTTTCTTTTCTTCTCGTTCCCTATAGTCTCTACTAGAGACAGGAAGTCCTTCTACACGACAGGTCTCAGCAAACACGTCTGCAAAAGCTTCTGCTTTTTCCAGTGAGCTAGGAAAAGGGTTATTTTCTAGCTTTACTGGAATTGATGGCAACTTAATCCCGTTTTTCATTAATTTTAGTTTTTCCCAAATCTTTATCATGTCTTTGTGGTCATTTACTTCACATTTACAAAAAGACGTCCAGTGTTGTTCTTTGGCTTGCTCTATGATTCTGTTACACTTAATGTTGGCACTTTTCATCGCTGTATGATTTTCAGGTGACCTGTTTGCTAAATAGATTTTGTATTTTTCTTTCTTTTCGTTCACTGCCTTTTGACAATCCTCATTCCACCAGACATTTCCATGATGTTTTCCTATTTTCGACACTGTAAGTTTTGGAATTGAAATGTTAGCAGCTCTTAACAGTGAGTTACAGAAAACTTCGTACATGTCGTTTATGTTCATTGCTTCAGATAGATCTGCTCTTGTCTTTTCAAGGATTGCCTTAAAACTGATCCAGTCTGCGTTTTTATAATTAAACTTGGGTAAACTATCTTGTGGCATGGCGTCTATTTTAGTAGTATGGTTTAGGGTAAGACGTATGGGGATGTGATCTGATCCCAACAAGTCATCCTCTGTTTGCCACGTGGCGTTTGGGGCTAGGGATGGTGAGATTAAAGTGAGGTCGATAGCTGTGGGTCTGTGGGTTGGTATATCGGGGATCCGGGTAACGTATCCGTTGTTAAGTAAATATAAATTGGAATCTACAATATTTTCGATCAACCTGTTGCTTGTTATGTTTGTACAATACTTTTCCCAAAATGGGGCATGTGCATTAAAATCACCTCCAATTATCCACTTGTCATCCTGATCTTGAAAGTGTCTTAACCATTCAGTGTTCACAGAGTCTGGGCCTCTTGGTAAGTATACAGAGGCCATATTCACAACTAACGATGAGGAAAATTTTATAATGATTGCACATGATGAAATAAATGCGGTAGATTTAGGTACTGGCGATGTTCGTTCACAATAGTTCAGTCCTTCCCGAATGTATATAGCTGTTTGTATACGGCCACCGTCATTTACAGAGTCACATATTGGTGGATAATAAAAACCGGATATTTTAGGTAATTTGGTTTTGATGGTATTCAGCGACTGTAGAAGCATGACATGGACGTTTTTAGAAGAGAGATAGTTACTCAAATATGAGATGTTTTTAACAATGGAACGAGTGTTCCACTGAAAAATGTTGATATCACTTACTACACACGTCTTCATGAGGAACGGTTGATAAACTTTAGAACAATATGGTACGTTTAGATAATTAAATATTCATTTAACTTGGAATCAAAAGGTACAAATAGCATAAAAACGAAGTAGGTAAACAAGTAAAACAATATAGTTGAGAGCTGAACGAAGAGGAACTGAATCTGGGCTGAATCTAAAATGACCAGGGAGAGAAGAAAAATTGAGAGTGGAAGCCGGGTCTTTGTTGATGTCGTTGCCGGTTTGATCTCCTCCTCGGTTTTTCCCAGAAAAGCTGATGGATTTGCCTCCCTAAGTTTCTGGCCAGAACGCTCGCCCCTCTGGTGGTTGGATGGACGTCGTCCTGGCTGACTTGAGTGTGACTGACAGTTTGGAGATTATCATTGTTGACATAGTTGACACTTGCTGCTTTTAGGAGTCGCGCTTTTGTCAGGGCATTAAGAAGCTCTCTTTTTACGTTTAGGTGTTTGTCCCTCACAGGAGCGACCTGACTGACCACTACCTTAGCTTTCGGAAATTGTGTGTTGATGATTTTCACACATATTTCTAGGTTTATGCTGCATTCAGTGGGCTCCTTTGTTTTCAAATCTGTAATCCCCACATGTAGAACAACACAGTCAGGTTCAGGTGTCAGTTCTTCTTTCGATTTTTCAATGGCTGTCTTACAGTCGTCGATGGTACGGATTTTTCTCGTTGCCACCTGAAAACCGTAAGAACAGCCCAGTCTCTTTCCATCCACTTTATTTAGGACGGAGTCGTGGATGATAAGGACACGTGGAAGAATATTAGATTTCAATCTGGAATGTGCAGATGATACCGCTGTTTTGACGTCACGGTGAGGTTTTGTAGAGACGTCTGGTCTTTGTTTGACGTCATTTTTCCTTCCTTTAGGTGTTTTTTCCTGATCTTTTAGTTTTGGAGGTTGAGCCGCGCATTCCGCGTAGGAGGTGAATTTGTCCATCGGTGACATGGTGGAAAAGTCACCGTGGACCGCGGAATCAGTTTGGCTCGCAATGGTGGTCGTAAGTATTGGGCACTTATTGTCATCGCGCAGCTCCTTTAACGTTGTGTTGTTTTCTAATAAGATTTTCCTCTCTGTTTGTAGTATGGTTGTGAGGCTGTTTATTTGTTTGGACAGTTCTTGTATGGTATTTTTCAAATTGTCGATTTCCCTTACCGCCTCATGACATCTGCAGCCACATGATGATATCGATCGTAGCTGTGGGACGTTCGGCTGACTTCTGGATGGTGAAAGGGTCCGACTGGAGGTCTGTACTTCATGATGATCGGAGGCTTCTGGGGTCTCTGCAGGTGTGGGGTCTCTGCAGGTGGTGGTGTCTCTGCCTTGGTGTTGTCTGTCCTACGGGTGGTCTTCTTTGCGTTTTCTTTGTTGAGACAACGTTTCGACCTTGTCATTTTTAGCCTAGTTGATTCCTCTTTGTAAACGTTCAGTTATAATGCCGCCATCTTGGCGTAGTGTGTGTGTGTGTGTGTGTGTGTGTGTGTGTATCAGGCGTGTGTGTATGTGCGTGCACGCGCGCACGTGAGTGTGTGTGCGTGTGTGTGTGTGTGTGTGTGTATGGTGTGGTTTATGTCTCATACAGAGATGTGAGTGTGTGTGGGTGTACAGTGTGTGGTATATGGTGTACGCTGTGTTGGAGTATGGTGCGTTCCTCATACAGAGGTGCAGGTGTGTGGGTGTAAGCTGAGTTGGTGTATGGTGTGTTCCTCATACAGAGGTGCGGGTGTGTGGGTGTAAGCTGAGTTGTGTATGGTGTGTTCCTCATACAGAGGTGCAGGTGTGTGGGTGTAAGCTGAGTTGGTGTATGGTGTGTTCCTCATACAGAGGTGCAGGTGTGTGGGTGTAAGCTGTGTTGGTGTATGGTGTGTTCCTCATACAGAGATGCAGGTGTGTGGGTGTAAGCTGTGTTGGTGTATGGTGTGTTCCTCATACAGAGGTGCAGGTGTGTGGGTGTAAGCTGAGTTGGTGTATGGTGTGTTCCTCATACAGAGGTGCAGGTGTGTGGGTGTAAGCTGTGTTGGTGTATGGTGTGTTCCTCATACAGAGGTGCAGGTGTGTGGGTGTAAGCTGTGGTGTATGGTGTGTTCCTCATACAGAGGTGCAGGTGTGTGGGTGTAAGCTGAATTGGTGTATGGTGTGTTCCTCATACAGAGGTGTGGGTGCAAGCTGTGTTGGCATATGGTGTGTTCCTCATACAGTCAGGTGTGGTGTGTTGGTGTATGGTATGTTCCTCATACAGAGGTGTGGGTGTTGGGGTGTATGGTATATGCTGTGTGGGTGTACAATGAGTATGTGTATGGTGTGTTCCTCAGTCAGGTGTGGGTGTGTGGGTGTAAGGTGTGGGTGTACGGTGTGTTCCTAATACAGTCAGAGGAGTGGATGTTGGGGTGTATGGTATATCCTGTGTGAGTGTACAGTGTGTGGGTGTATGGTGTGTGGGTGTACGGTGTGTTCCTCATGCAGTCAGAGATGGGTGTATAGCGTGTGGGTGTATGGCGTGTGGGTGTATGGCGTGTTTCTCATGCAGACTCACACTTCTGAGTCATCATTGTCTTCCTGTTGAAGAGTCTCCACCCTGTCCATCACTTGTTCCAGACTGGAACTGATGTTGGTCTGCTGGTCTCGTAAATCGGTTAGCTCCCGGCTGAGACTGGCCTTCAACCCTTCTTCGTACCTGTAACAACAACACGTTATGACTTATGGCCAATTACACATACTGACCACATTGTCAGTTGATGACTGAGATCAGCCTTCAATCTCTCTTTGTACCTGTAACAACAACACGTCATGACTTATGGTCAATTACATATAGTTACTGGTCATGTAGTCAGTCAGCTGATGACTGAGGTCGGCATTCAACCACTCTTCCTACCCGTGATAACAACGTGTCATGATTTAAGGTCAAAATACTTTAGTTACTGGTCATGTAGTCAGACAGCTGATGGCTGGGGTGGCCTTAACCCCTGTCTCTACCTGTAATAACAACAGGTAAGTCTTACACCTTACTGATCACTTAGGTATGTCAGCTGATGGCTGGGGCTGGTCTTCAATCCCTGTCTCTACCTGTAATAACAACAGGTAAGTCTTACACCTTACTGATCACTTAGGTCCGTCAGCTGATGGTTGGGGCTGGCTTTCAGTCCCTCCTCATGTGTATAACGGCACATGATGATGAATATAGTATTACTGGTCATATAGGTCTGTTTAAACTGAGTCACTTGATAGAAATCTTGGTGGTGTTAAGCGGTTGGTGTTGGTAACAGTTTATGACATTTTATCAACATGATCTATTTGATTGTGATTTTGGGTCTGTGTCTACCGATCTTACTGAAAGGATCTGTGAATCCTGCTTCTTTTCTACTGGTCTTTTCCACTGGTCTGTCCTACTGGTCTTTTCCACTGGTCCTGTCTTACTGGTCTTTTCCACTGATCTTTCTTACTGATTTTTCTACTAGTCTATCTACTGGCCTCAGATGATCTTTTCTACTAATCATTTCTTTCGTTGGCTACATGATATAGCGACTATATATTGTTTTTTTATTCAAGGGATTAATAAACTAAACTGAAACTCTACCTCCCTTCATTGAATAACGTAAAACAGATCAGCAAGGACACGTGTTATTCTTTTTTTATATCTACCTGCTATTTTGCTTTTGCTTTTAATCTCACAACACAAACCCATGGTTAAGGCTGGTAGGACTTTGACGCCGGTAGGTAACCCTGTTAGCAGGTAATCATGGTATGGTAGGTTAAACCCAATTACAACTACACATTACGAATAACCACCACAACAAGCTGGTCTCTCATCATATTCAAAAACAGACCACATTGTCGTCAGAAACAACAGCGTCAGACCAGACTACAGACTGGAACACAATACACAAGGGTTTGTTCTTCACTGGTTTCCCCTCGTGTTTTGTGTACAGATTAGGTCGTTTGACTGTCACACAACACACACACACACACACACACACACACCCCACACACACACACACCACACACACACACACACACACACACACGCACAAAGACACACACACACACACACACACACACACACACACACACACACACACACCACACACACACACACTCTCTCTCTCTTACCCATGTCTGTAAGCCTCCTCTTCCTGTGAATGTTGCTTCGTCACTTGTTCTTTATCTTGTGATCTGCACAAACATATTCAAACAAATCAACATCACACTGACAGGACGTACATGACTCAGCTTCTTGTCATAACAAAACAGACGGGTGTGGGGAGTGTTGGATAATTATATTCATGTACATTTAAAAAGACAGGAAAATCTCAATAACATCAAACATACAATGTTGTGTTTTGTGGTTTCTGTTTATGTACGTGTGTGTATGTGCTTCTGTGCATGTGATATTTGCCCAAAAGGGGGGTTTAATGGCCAAATGTGTGTGTGTGTGTGTGTGTGTGTGTGTGTGCGCGCGCGCGTATGTATGTGCGTATGTGTATGCGTGTCTGCACGCATGTTTTTGTCTGTGTGTGTGTAGTGAGAACCAATTTCTGATCATTTCCTCAAAACGTATGTTTTGCATTCACCAACTCCTTAAATGTCATCTGTTCACTACCACTCCCAACACATCCTTCACCCCCACCACCACCATTACCATCACCATGGATGTGTCATCATCACTATCCTGATCACACAGGACTGGGTGATTCACTCAACTCACCTTCACCCCCACCATCATCATCACCATCACCATGGATGTCACCATCACCATCCTGAACACACAGGACTGGGTGACTCACTCACAACACACCTTCACCCCCACCGTCACCACGGTCTCCAACACCATGCTGAACGCATAGGATTAGGAGAGGTACAGTTACACAAATGTTTTCCGACTACACCCCTGGTTTCCAGTTATACACTCCTGCCTTTCAGCTCCATTCCAGCCTTCCAGCTACACTCCCGTTTTCCGGCTACACTCCTGTCTTCCATCTACACTCCTGTCTTCCATCTCCATTCCTGCCTTCCAACTACACTCCTGTCTTCCAGCTACACTCCTATCTTCCAACTACACTCCCGTCTTCCAACTACACTATCTTCCAGCTACACTCCTGTCTTCCAACTACACTCCCGTCTTCCTGCTATACACTCCTGTCTTTGAACTACACTCCCGTCTTCCAATATGACAACAGGGCTCAGGTCTGGCTGGGAAAAAAAAACACGGTGCACAAGGCTTCCAGTCATCAGATTGGAAGACTGGACACCACCACCACCACAACCTATTACAGAAACAAACGCCACCAACCACCATCACCACTGCCTCAACCATCAAACAAACTCCACCATCATTACCACCATCACTACCAATCATCAATACTACCACCACCATTACCAATCATCACCACTACCACCAATAACAACAATCACCACCACCACTACTACTACTACTATCATCATTATCTCAGCTACTTCTTAACCACAGACCAAGATCTAGCCAGCAGGCAGGGTTTATACACGTATAGGGCTTATACCCATGATCTTTTTGGATCTCTCCATCACATGGTATCTGTGATGTCTATGCTTATAGAATTTATCCCGACCACGGAGACGCCATCTTGAGAAACAGAAACTGAACCACATTCTGCAAACCATCAACATTACCACAACGACTACTACTACCACCACCACCATAACTATCACCAAGACTACCACAACCGTCACCACCACTGTCTGTATTATCACCATCACCACCACCACTTCCACCCCCCCACCACCCTAATCACCACCAACCACCATTCACACTCATCACAGGACAAGACAGGCATGTATGTACTGACTGTTCCAGGGAGTTGTTGGTGGAGGCAGATTGTTGGGAGGAGGAGGAGGTGGAGGAGGATGAATGAAGGGAGAGGTTTTTCTGTCTCTCCAGGGAGGCACGACGCAGGGTGTTGGTGACCACGTTCCGCACCGTGACGTTGGCTGTGGCCGACTGGAACCGCTGTCTGGGCTCCTGGGGGTGGGAGGGGAAACATTACAGGGATATTATATTAGTTCATGGCACCTCGTGCTGCTTTCTGTCTGCGTGCAGTGATGGATGAACACCATACAGACATCATCATGAGGACTGCCAGTGTCTGCGTGCACGATGGTGTGTGTGTGTGTGTGTGTGTGTGTGCGTGCGTGTGTGTGTGTGTGTGTGTGTGTTGTGTGTGGTCGCGGCGCGCGCGCGTGTGTGTGTGTGTGTGTGTGTGTGTGTGTGTGTGTGTGTGTGTTGTTTGTGTGAGAGAGAGAGAAAGAGAGTGAGAGAGAGAGTGTGTGTGTGTATGTGTTTTAGAGAGAGAGAGAGAGAGAGAGAGAGAGAGAGAGAGAGAGAGAGAGAGAGAGAGAGAGAGAGAGAGAGAGAGAGTATCCTAAGACCATGCAACAGAAACTATACACGACAAACATGATTTCATTTGACAAAGTTCCTTAACAGCCATGCTGATTAGATAGACAGAGAGATTTAAACATCCAAATCAATACACGTCATCAATGCTGTTAAAATATAAAACATAGCATTTAACCCTCTCTCCCGTCACGACAATACACTTCCTAGTCATAACTCTTGGCCACCAAAATAAAATAAATATCAATAAAAAAAACAAAAAAAAACATGGAATTATCTTCTCTCTCTCTCTCCCCCCCCCCCACCCCCTTAAAAATGATGTAGTATTCTCTCTTCCTAAAGTGATGATTTTCTCTCCGGCTTTACCAGCAAACAAACTGAAAAACAATGTTTTGAATATTTTCTCGATTACAAGGAATATATATTGACAGTTCAGCGAATACATAGCCATTTGTGTAGCATTGACCAGAATGAAAAGAAAGCAATATGATATATGGACATTCCGAGTATGAACACATGTGGCATTCAGAGAGAAGACTGCACTTGATAATAAAACATTCCATTATGTAAGTCAACAAGCCATCAGTTACTAGCTATATTCACGAAGAAATTCTACTGGTAAACAACATAGTTTAATTAGACAAACAACATAGTTTATTAAACAACCAACACAGCTTAATTAATCAAACAAACAAACATAACTGTCATTGTAAACCTGATTATATGCAACTCTTATCCTTTTTTGGACTGGTCAAGAAGTTGATATATAATCTCTGTTCTCCCCATTCGTTTTTTTTTATCTTTCAAACTTTTCTAAGAGTCATATTTGACTGGAGAGTTCGAGGCTTATGACTTTATCATGATTTGCTAAACTGCCAGAGAAACCCCATTAAGACTTGGAACTTGGCGCGAAGACTACAGGCAATGAAGCCATGAAAATAAATATACCCAAGTTTGCTGGGTTTGGGGATAACAGACACCTACTGTGTCCGCTAACCAGAATGAACAAATGGCTGCCAGCTTCGTCTTTAAAGCCTATAGCCTTGCTGGCAAAGCTATAAACTAAACGAGAAGGCAGAAAACAGGGGGAACCTGACGTTACAACAGTCTGAATCCCGATCTTTCCACTACTTACCAGCATGCTCACTGTCCTTTTCACTGTTCCAACAAGTCTGACCAGGAGCCACAAAAACAGTGACAGGTGTGCAACACAATATATCATCTTGTGCTGTTTCTGTATCATCTTGAGAAACGGGAGGTATCGCCAAGGAAAACTAGTTAAGCCAACACCAATAACGAAAGATGTGCATGTTCTGGTGTGGACACTACGCAGTAATGCCTGTCCTGGTATGGAGACAGGGCGTACTCTGTAGAGTTATGGCAAGATCTATTCCATGTTGACATACCAGCAGTGCCCTATACATGGTAACAGGGAGTATCTGTAGAGTTATGGCAAGGTCCATTCCATGTTGACATACCAGCAGTGTCCTATACATGGTAACAGGGAGTACTCTGTAGAGTTATGGCAAGATCCATTCCATGTTGACATACCAGCAGTGTCCTATACATGGTAACAGGGAGTATCTGTAGAGTTATGGCAAGATCTATTCCATGCTGACACACCAGCAGTGTCCTATACATGGTAACAGGGAGTATCTGTAGAGTTATGGCGAGGTCCATTCCATGCTGACATACCAGCAGTGCTCGATGCACTGTATCTTTACCACATGCATACTCTTATCCTCATGCGCAATCACAGTACGACTTTCACACTGACACGTCTGGCAAATCTATTCACTAGCTGTGTCAGACAAGATGTGGCGTGATGTGCTTTATTGCCTGACCACATAACTGTCAACAATATTGCTATGCCTGACCACATAACTGTCAACAATATTATGCCTGACCACATAATTGTCAAAAATACCGTTATGCCTGACCACATAACTGTCAACAATACTGCTATGCCTGATACGTAACTCAATACTGCTATGCCTGACCACATAACTGTCAACAATACTGTTATGCCTGATACATAACTGTCAACAATATTGCTATGCCTGACCACATGACTGTCAACAATATTGCTATGCCTGACCACATGACTGTCAACAATACTGTTATGCCTGATCACATAAATGTCAACAATACTACTACGCTTGACCACATGACTGTCAACAATACTGTTATGCCTGATACATAACTGTCAACAATATTGCTATGCCTGACCACATAACTATCAACAATACTGCTATGCCTGACCACATGATTGTCAACAATATTGCTATGCCTGACCACATAACTGTCAACAATATTGCTGTGCCTGACCACATAACTGTCAACAATATTGCTATGCCTGACCACATAACTGTCAACAATATTATGCCTGACCACATAAATGTCAACAATACCGTTATGCCTGATCACATAAATGTCAACAATACTACTATGCCTGACCACATAACTGTCAACAATACTGTTATGGCTGATACATATCTGTCATCAATATTGCTATGCCTGACCACATAACTGTCAACAATACTGCTATGCCTGATACACAACTGTCAACAATATTGCTATGCCTGACCACATGACTGTCAACAATATTGCTATGCCTGACCACATAACTGTCAACAATATCGTTATACCTGACCACGTAAGTGTCAACAATAACAATATTGCTATGCCTGACCACATAACTGTCAACAGTACCGTTATACCTGACCACGTAAATGCCAACAAAAAACTATTTTGCCTGATCTCATGTATCAACAAACCGACATACTGACACAAGGTGACCATTAACAGGATTAGCGATGAAAGAAAAACAAGGAGATATAACACAAATAGTAAACAGAAACAACAACAAGAAATCAATCAGAACTTTCAAAGATTTCTCTTACAGTGACGATTACTAATAACCGTTTTTCAAAAACAACTGAAAGCAACGGTCCAAGTAAAAACAACAACAAACAAACAAACAAAAAACCCATCAAATGATCAGATATCACTGAGGCACCAAAACAACATCGACTGTCAATCTGCAGGGGACATAACGACACCACCATCAAACAAACAACCAAAGGGGAACAAACAACAACAGTAACAACAAAACCACACAACACACACACACACACACACACACACACACACACACACACACACACACACGTGCGCGCGTTGTGGCGAGGCATGACAAACCAGCCATAAAAAAGAACAAGTCAGGGACAGAAGTGTTCCTGGAGGCATTAGTGTGATAAAAGCCGAAGCAGCATATGCAGCATCACACCCATGCCCTGTGATGGAGTCTGCAGTAAAGACCTTAAGTACAGCACAGCTAATATTGCAATCCACCCTACATGATGAACATTAAGCCAGTCAGAGTGATGGACAACAGTCAGTGTGATGGACAACAGTCAGTGTGATGGACAACAGTCAGTCTGATGGACAACAATGTGATGGACGACAGACAGTGTGATGGACAACAGTCAGTGTGATGCACATTAAGCCAGTCATTGTGATGGGCAACAGTCAGTGTGATGGACAACAGTGTGATGGACAACAGACAGTGTGATGGACATTAAGCCAGTCAGTGTGATGGACAACAGTCAGCGTGATGGACAACAGTCAGTGTGATGGACAACAGTCAGTATGATGGACAACAGTCAGTATGATGGACAACAGTCAGTATGATGGACAAAAGTCAGTATGATGGACAACAGTCAGTATGATGGACAACAGTCAGTGTGGTGGACAACAGTCAGTATGATGAACAACAGTCAGTGTGATGGACAACAGTCAGAATGATGGACAACAGTCAGAATGATGGACAACAGTCAGCGTGATGGACAACAGTCAGTGTGATGGACAACAGTCAGTATGATGGACAACAGTCAGTGTGAGGGACAACAGTCAGTATGATGGACACAGTCATTATGATGGACAACAGTATGATGGGCAACAGTCAGCGTGATGGACAACAGTCAGTGTGATGGACAACAGTCTGTGAGGGACAACAGTCAGTATGATGGACAACAGTCAGTATGATGGACAACAGTCAGTCTTGATGGACAACAGTCAGTCTGATGGACAACAGTCAGTATAATGGACAACAGTCAGTGTGATGGACAACAGTCAGTATGATGGACAACAGTCAGTCTGATGGACAACAGTCAGTCTGATGGACAACAGTCAGTGTGATGGACAACAGTCAGTATGATGGACAACAGTCAGTGTGATGGACAACAGTCAGTATGATGGACAACAGTCAGTATGATGGACAACAGTCAGCGTGATGGACAACAGTCAGTATGATGGACAACAGTCAGTGTGATGGACAACAGTCAGTATGATGGACAACAGTCAGAATGATGGACACAGTCAGCGTGATGGACAACAGTCAGCGTGATGGACAACAGTCAGCGTGATGGAAACAGTCAGCGTGATGGACAACAGTCAGCGTGATGGACAACGTCAGTATGATGGACAACAGTCAGTATGATGGACAACAGTCAGTGTGATGGACAACAGTCAGTCTGATGGACAACAGTCAGTGTGATGGACAATAGTCAGTATGATGGACAACAGTGTGATGGACAACAGTCAGTGTGATGGACAACAGTCAGTGTGATGACAACAGTCAGTATGATGGACAACAGTCAGTATGATGGACAACAGTCAGTGTGATGGACAACAGTCAGTGTATGTGATGGACAACAATCAGTATGATGGACAACAGTCAGTATGATGGACAACAGTCAGTGTGATGGACAACAGTCAGTTGATGGACAACAGTCAGTGTGATGGACAACAGTCAGTATGATGGACAACAGTCAGTGTGATGGACAACAGTCAGTAGATGGACAACAGTCAGTGTGATGGACAACAGTCAGTGTGATGGACAACAGTCAGTATGATGGACAACAGTCAGTATGATGGACAACAGTCAGAATGATGGACAACAGTCAGCGTGATGGACAACAGTCAGCGTGATGACAACAGTCAGCGTGATGGACAACAGTCAGTGTGATGGACAACATCCGTGTGATGGACAACAGTCAGTATGATGGACAACAGTCAGAATAATGGACAAGGTATGATGGACAACAGTCAGCGTGATGGACAACATCACGTGATGGACAACAGTCAGTGTGATGGACAACAGTCAGTGTGATGGACAACGTCAGTGTGATGGACAACGTCAGCGTGATGGACAACAGTCAGGTGATGGACAACGGTCAGTGTGATGGACAAACGTGTGATGGACAATAGTCAGGTGATGGACAACAGTGTGATGACAACAGTCAGTGTATGGAAACAGTGTGATGGACAACAGTCAGTATGATGGACAACAGTGTGATGGACAACAGTCAGTATGATGGAGAACAGTCAGCGTGACGGACAACAGTCAGTATGATGGACAACAGTCAGTGTGATGGACAACGTCAGTATGATGGACAACAGTCAGAATGATGGACAACAGTATGATGGACAACAGTCAGCGTGATGGACAACAGTCAGTAGATGGACAACATCAGTAGATGGACAACAGTCAGAATGATGGACAACAGTGTCAGTGTGAGGGACAACAGTCAGTGTGATGGACAACAGTCAGTGTGATGGACAACAGTCAGCGTGATGGACAAAGTCAGTGTGATGGACAACAGTCAGTGTGATGGACAATAGTCAGTATGATGGACAACAGTCAGTGTGATGGACAATAGTCAGTATGATGGACAACGTCAGTGAATGGACAACAGTCGTGTGGACACAGTCAGTGTGATGGACAACAGTGTGATGGACAACAGTCAGGTGATGGACAACAGTGTTGATGGACAACAGTCAGTGTGATGGACAACAGTCAGTGTGATGGACAACAGTCAGTATGATGGACAACAGTCAGTTGATGGACAACAGTCAGTGTGATGGACAACAGTCAGTTGATGGACAACAGTCAGTATGATGACAACAGTCAGTGTGATGGACAACAGTCAGTGTGATGGACAACAGTCAGTATGATGGACAACAGTCAGTGTGATGGACAACAGTCAGTGTGATGGACAACAGTCAGTATGATGGAGAACAGTCAGCGTGATGGACAACAGTCAGTGTAATGGACAACAGTCAGTGTGATGGACAATAGTCAGTGTGATGGACAATAGTCAGTATGATGGACAACAGTCAGTGTAATGGACAACAGTCTGTGGTAGACAACAGTCAGTGTGATGGACAACAGTCAGTATGATGGACAACAGTCAGTGTGATGGACAACAGTCAGTATGATGGACAACAGTCAGCGTGATGGACAACAGTCAGTGTGATGGACAACAGTCAGTATGATGGACAACAGTCAGTGTGATAGACAATATGATGGACAACAGTCAATGTGATGGACAATGGACAGTAAAGACCACAGAAACCGCACAGTAAACATGACAACCCATCCCACATGAAGAACACTCAGCCAGGCATAGTGAAGCTACTGTAATGGCAATGTCAGTCAGTTGCAACAAACAAACAAGAAGCAGTTATCCCTCGGTGAGAGCATGCAAACACTTCTATGGAAAAATAAAGGACGAGAATGCAATCCAACGAACTGATGTATTTTGAACCAACAGACCGTCAGAAACACAAATGTCCACAATCAACGGAAAGGGAGGCAACTCAGACTATACAGACACACAAATGTCCGCAATCCAGAGGAAGGGAAGTAACTAAGAATCAACAGGCACACAAGTCCACAATCCATGGGAAAGGAGATAAATAAGAACAACCAGACACACAAAGGTCCAGAAACCATGGGAAGGGAGGTAACTAAGAACCAACAGACATACAAAGATCCACAATCCATGGGAAGGGAGGCAACAAAGAACAAATGGGAGGTAACTATGAACCAGCAGACAACAAAAGTTCACAATCCATGGTAAGGGAAGTTACTAAGAATCATCATACACACCAGTCAAATGTTTACAATCCATGGGAAGGGAAGTAACTAAAAATCAAAAACACAACCAGACACACATTCCAAGGCCCACAATCCATGGGAAGGGAGGCAACAAAGAACCAATGGGCAGGGAGTTGGTTAACAACCAAAGACCACAGAACATCCACGCCAGGCCACACAGGACAAACACTGCCAGGACGCCACTCCCCAACCCCCACGCTGTTAACAAGCACAATCATATAAACCCCTCCACACAGGACAACCTGCTACCATAACAAGACTTCCAGTTCGCTGAACAATCAACCAAAACAGAACATAATTAAATAACATATAAATATACTAAATTAATTGATAAATAAAACCCAGAAGTAAACTATTAGTAGGAACTTTAAAATATCAAGGTGCACATTTAAAATTATCTGAACAATGAAGCGTTTTCAGTACTACATCATGCTTGACTGCTTTTAAAAAATATTCCATCACCGTTAAATCATTGGGGCAGGAAGTAGCAGACACCTAACTAGCTTGAGCCATCCTTACTCTGTGACCCAGGGCTAACATCATGGACCTTTCTGAATGTCATTCCACTGTCATCACTACAATTTCCAAAAAATAATATTAAACGAGTTCCAATGAATAATCTCAATTCAGACAAGACAGGAAACAGCCTATGCCATATAATGCATAAAAGCTATCGCTGGGAAGAAGTCTGTATTTACACTGGCCTAAAATGTCGATCTGAGCTTTCTTTTTCAAAACACTCTATCCATGGACCAGAATAGTGCCTGAGGATATCACAGCAGTAGATGTGAGACCTTGAAAATGAAGACCTGACAAAGGACAGGAGACACTCTAGGCTGTCTCAACTCATTTTGCAGACTGGAAAAAGTGAAGCTGCAGAAGAATAAAAACAATGACATACCACACAACACGAAGAGCTAAAGTCTAGAGTGTAGTCAAGAATGATGGCAAACCATACACCACGATAAGAACAGGTGCTTGGTGTGAAGAAACTGGACCAACCACAAAACCAACGTGATCTGGGAAGATTGTAATGATATTCATTTATTGCTGGTGATGCTGGTGAAAAAGACTGGAAACTTAACACTATCTGCAGATGCAGACAGTGATACAACTGGTCTTACCTAGCTTTATGTCCATATAAAGAACTGACACAGCTGAAGACAGTGATACAACTGGTCCTACCTATCTCTGTGACCATATAAAGGATTGACACAGTCCTACTTAGCTCTGTGTCTATTTACTAAGTGACACTGCTACAGTGACCTTCACGCTGCAGATGAAGATAGTGACACAACCTGTCCAACCTAGCTCTGTGTCCACATCAACAAGTGACTGTGACACCACCGGGCCTAGTCAGCTGTGTCCATGTAAAGAAATGACACTGCTTCACGTTCACTGACCTTTACACTACAGTTGAAGACAGTGGTATGACTGTTTCTACCTAGCTTTGTGTCCATACCCAGAAGTGACACTGTCACATAGAGACTAGGCAGTTGTATCAGAACGGATGCCGTGTGGAATCAGGACACGGTTGTTCTCTGTTAGTATCGTCGTAAGCTCCATTCTGTATGGTGTAAAATATAGAGAACATATTTGTAAGACTTACTATACGTCTATTAATGTAGCACTGTTCACGACAATGTCCAAGTAGAAGACAGGTCAGGATAACTAATTAAACAGCAAACAAAACAAAACAAAACAAAACAAAATAACTGTATGGTTTAACTGCGCCACAAAACAGCAATGCGGATAATGCCAGAATAACAAATTAAACAGCAAATAAAATAACTCTTATGGTCTAACTGCTCCACAAAACAGCAATGCGGAAAATGCCAGAATAACAAATTAAACAGCAAACAAAATAACTCTTACGGTCTAACTGATCCACACAACAGCAATGCGGAAAACAAATTAAACAGCAAACAAAATAACTCTTATGGTCTAACTGATCCACACAACAGCAATGCGGATAACAAATTAAACTGCAAACAAAATAACTCTTATGGTCTAACTGCTCCACAAAACAGCAATGCGGAAAATGCCAGAATAACAAATTAAACAGCAAACAAAATAACTCTTATGGTCTAACTGATCCACACAACAGCAATGCGGATAACAAATTAAACAGCAAACAAATTAACTCTTATGGTCTAACTGTTCCACACAACAGCAATGCGGAAAATGCCAGGATAACAAATTATACAGCAAACAAATTAACTCTTATGGTTTAACTGATCCACACAACAGCAATGTAGACAGAGGCCAGGATAACTGATTAAACATCAAACAAAATAATTCAATGGTCTAACAGCTCCACAAAACATCAATGCGAAAAGAGGCCAGTATAACTGATTAAAATGCAAACAAAATAAATCTATGGTCTAACTGCTCCACACAACAGCAATGCAGAAAAAAGCCAGGAACTAACTAGACAGCAAACTTGCTCCACGACTGCCCCCCACACAATAGCAGTGCAGAAAGAGGCCACGGAAATCAAACGCACAGCAAACAATTAACTGCCCACACAACAGCAGATCAACACACGCTCCACAAATTCACGCCAATATCTCGACATTTCTAAGAATGCAGAGTACATTTCATTTTTCTGGGGGTGGGGTGGGGGGGGGGGAACCCAAGACTCCTTCTACTTCCACTTGTTCTAAGACTGCAGTGTTCTTTTTCTACGACTTTTTGTTCTATCTGAAAAAGACCTGATCACGCTCTACAAGCCATCTTTTCTATTCTACCTTGACAACCACACATAGACAGACAGACAGACAGACAGACAAGCGGTAGGGTACACAGCACAACAGCAGAGGGACAAGCCAGTCTCTAACGACCCCAGTCAGAGAAACCACAGACTGTTCAAAACACCAAACTGGGTTTCTCACGACCGGCGCCAGAGACGTCTACTTACCTCGGCGCTATCGGCCCCAGCTGGTCTAGACCCGCCCCCGAGACTTGACTGCGACAATTCCGATAGAAAAGCTGATTCCTATAGGGCAGGGACAAGTAAACAGCATGCACACACTGTCAGAAGGCGGCCACACACAGCACAAAGCCCAGTCACTGGCCTACAACTAGCAGTCTACATGCACTGTGTTAACATCAGTCATATGAATGGTTAGATAGGCAAGCTCAAGTACAGTAGATCAAGTTAGATAGGCAAACTCAAGAACAAAAGATCAGGTTAGGTAAGCTCAAGTACAGAAGTTAGATAGGCAAGCTCCAGAACAGAAGATTAAGTAAAACAAAGAAAGTCAAGTTGGTGACGGAATGAGGTTGGGTTTTTATCGTGTACGCATGCAAAAGACAAGCGTGTGTCCATGCAGGAATATAGTTTCTGTTACAGAACCTTAATCACAGTCTCACAGTATCTAATTCCAAGTCACAACGTTTTTGTCTCTCCTGAAGTCTTGGTCAGATCAAATGGTTGTACAGTAGGCCTCCTGTCTGCCGTAGGACCATCACTATGTCTGATGTCTTTGTCAGATCAAATGGATGTACAGTAGGCACCCTGTCTGCTGTAGGACCATCACTATGTCTGATGTCTTTGTCAGATCAAATGGATGTACAGTAGGCCCCCTGTCTGCTGTAGGACCATCACTATGTCTGATGTCTTTGTCAGATCAAATGGATGTACAGTAGGCACCCTGTCTGCTGTAGGACCATCACTATGTCTGATGTCTTTGTCAGATCAAATGGATGTACAGTAGGCACCCTGTCTGCTGTAGGACCATCACTATGTCTGATGTCTTTGTCAGATCAAATGGATGTACAGTAGGCCCCCTGTCTGCTGTAGGATCATCACTATGTCTGATGTCTTTGTCAAATCAAATGGATGTACAGTAGGCACCCTGTCTGCTGTAGGACCATCACTATGTCTGATGTCTTTGTCAGATCAAATGGATGTACAGTAGGCACCCTGTCTGCTGTAGGACCATCACTATGTCTGATGTCTTTGTCAGATCAAATGGATGTACAGTAGGCACCCTGTCTGCTGTAGGACCATCACTATGTCTGATGTCTTTGTCAGATCAAATGGATGTACAGTAGGCACCCTGTCTGCTGTAGGACCATCACTATGTCTGATGTCTTTGTCAGATCAAATGATGTACAGTAGGCACCCTGTCTGCTGTAGGACCATCACTATGTCTGATGTCTTTGTCAAATCAAATGTTAGGTCCTGGTCAAATCCAATGTTGTACAGTAGGCCCCCTGTCTGCTGTAGGACCATGGAGTCTTGGTCAGACCGAATGGTTGTACAGTAGGCCCCCTGTCTGCTGTAGGATCATCACTATGTCTGATGTCTTGGTTAGATCAAATGGATGTCTGTACAACAGGTCCTGTGTCTGCCATGTCTTCACTAAACACAGACATTAGATTTGAATTTTGTCATCTATGAACAGGTACCGACAGCACTTGGTCACCAACAGAAACAGGGCCAGCACACCAACAGATGGGCCTGATGAAGACCTAGAGTAAGGTGGAAACACTGCCAGCTAGGTAACTTGACTGTCTTCAGTAAGGATGGTTCTACTGTAAACAGTCACAGTAACATGTAGATTTTGAGGTGCCAAGATGAGCTTAATTTACAGTGACTGTCTTCAGTAAGGATGGTTCTATTGTATATAGTCTGTCACATTATATGTTGACTGACCAGGACCAGTAGGCTACTAACAGTGACAGTCTTCAGTAAGGATGGTTCTATTGTATACAGTCTGTCACATTATATGTTGACTGACCAGGATCAGTACTAACAGTGACTGTCTTCAGTAAGGATGGTTCTATTGTATATAGTCTGTCACATTATATGTTGACTGACCAGGACCAGTAGGCTACTAACAGTGACAGTCTTCAGTAAGGATGGTTCTATTGTATACAGTCTGTCACATTATATGTTGACTGACCAGGATCAATACTAACAGTGACAGTCTTCAGTAAGGATGGTTCTATTGTATACAGTCTGTCACATTATATGTTGACTGACCAGGATCAGTACTAACAGTGACTGTCTTCAGTAAGGATGGTTCTATTGTATACAGTCTGTCACATTATGTTGACTGACCAGGATCAGTACTAACAGTGACTGTCTTCAGTAAGGATGGTTCTATTGTATATAGTCTGTCACATTATATGTTGACTGACCAGGACCAGTAGGCTACTAACAGTGACAGTCTTCAGTAAGGATGGTTCTATTGTATACAGTCTGTCACATTATGTTGACTGACCAGGATCAGTACTAACAGTGACTGTCTTCAGTAAGGATGGTTCTATTGTATACAGTCTGTCACATTATATGTTGACTGACCAGGATCAGTACTAACAGTGACAGTCTTCAGTAAGGATGGTTCTATTGTATACAGTCTGTCACATTATATGTTGACTGACCAGGATCAGTACTAACAGTGACTGTCTTCAGTAAGGATGGTTCTATTGTATACAGTCTGTCACATTATATGTTGACTGACCAGGACCAGTAGGCTACTAACAGTGACAGTCTTCAGTAAGGATGGTTCTATTGTATACAGTCTGTCACATTATATGTTGACTGACCAGGACCAGTAGGCTACTAACAGTGACAGTCTTCAGTAAGGATGGTTCTATTGTATACAGTCTGTCACATTATATGTTGACTGACCAGGACCAGTAGGCTACTAACAGTGACAGTCTTCAGTAAGGATGGTTCTATTGTATACAGTCTGTCACATTATGTTGACTGACCAGGATCAGTACTAACAGTGACTGTCTTCAGTAAGGATGGTTCTATTGTATACAGTCTGTCACATTATATGTTGACTGACCAGGATCAGTACTAACAGTGACTGTCTTCAGTAAGGATGGTTCTATTGTATACAGTCTGTCACATTATATGTTGACGGACCAGGATCAGTACTAACAGTGACAGTCTTCAGTAAGGATGGTTCTATTGTATACAGTCTGTCACATTATATGTTGACTGACCAGGATCAATACTAACAGTGACAGTCTTCAGTAAGGATGGTTCTATTGTATACAGTCTGTCACATTATATGTTGACTGACCAGGATCAGTACTAACAGTGACTGTCTTCAGTAAGGATAGTTCTATAGTATACAGTCTGTCACATTATATGTTGACTGACCAGGATCAGTACTAACAGTGACAGTCTTCAGTAAGGATGGTTCTATTGTATACAATCTGTCACATTATATGTTGACTGACCAGGATCAGTACTAACAGTGACAGTCTTCAGTAAGGATGGTTCTATTGTATACAGTCTGTCACATTATATGTTGGCTGACCAGGATCAGTACTAACACTAACAGTGACTGTCTTCAGTAAGGATAGTTCTATAGTATACAGTCTGTCACAGTTATATGTTGACGGGCCAAGATCAGTGCTAACAGACTGTCTTACAGTTATATGTTGACGGGCAAAGATCAGTGCTAACAGTGACTTCTTCAGAAAGGATAGTTCTATTGTATACAGTCTGTCATAGTTATATGTTGACGGGCCAAGATCAGTGCTAACAGTGACTGTCTTCGGTAACAATAGTTCTATTGTACACAGTCTGTCAGGTGCTGACAGGCCAAGATCAGTGCATAACAGTGACTGAGTAAAGCAGGATTAGGACAGAGGAGAACAGGGGAAGCTTCATCATGTTATATTGCATTTGCTATTTACATGTGTATACTCACTGCATACATAAATAGAATTAGAATTAAGCAGAAAGGTTGAATATACTGTAGTTAATGTGCCAAAAATGAGGCCATCACAATAAAAAAAAATTACAGCTAAATAAATAAAAGAAATAAATAAATAAAAGAAAATGAAGCAGCACCACTTTACAGACGCTAAAATCCCTTTTGTTTATTATGTTTAATACATGGATACTACCGCAAAAATCTGATCATCAAAATACATTATATTGTGTCAATGATAAAAAAGTTCAATATCAACACAAAACAAACGTACATATTTTATCTCAACGACAGACAGCCCTTTGAACTGACCAAACTTCATTATGAAAAACAAACAAACAAACAAACAAAAAAAACACAAAGTGATATGTCGTGTGTCTGATCATCAATAACAACCAGTTGATATTGTATTGACCATCAACAACAACCAGCTGATACTGTACTGATCGTCAACAACAACCAGTTGATATGGTATTGATCAAGCTGATATTGTACACGCTGTTGAGTAAAAGTTGGGAAATAAACGTGTAAGTGAATCGAGTGAAGTCTCTTTCTTATTCACTAGGACCATCACTAATGATCTGAACAGTTCATGTAGCGTTGAAGTCTGCATGCTTGGCCATCAAGTGCAAGAGGTTGACTCTTTTATATATCTTGGAGCTACCCCAACCTGAAATCTGCATGAATGGCCACCAACTGTCAGAGGCTGATAGTTCCAAATATCTTGGAGCTACCTCAAAGAAAGACGGAAACAGCCCAGCAGAAATACGCACAGAATAGCAACAAGAATGGCAGCATTGGCCAGACTGAACAAGATCCTCCTCTTTGGGTGTGAAAACTGACATGGCTTACTGACTTCAGAGACAAAAATTTGGCTCTATGACAGCAAGCACCTGAGAAAACAATTTTATACCATCTACCACAAACACGCGGTCAGTCAATGTGTGCAGAACAAGACCCATACTTTAATGGGCCCATAAGAACTGTTAAACGACGCAAACCTGCTTGGTTCGATCATAATCCCCGCCACGACACAGGATCCAAAGAATACCTTTCACAGTATCCTGGAAATAAGCCGCCACCGAGATCGACAGAGGAGGAGCTGGGTGGAAAATATTACAGACTGTACCAACCTAATATGTCTGATCTGCTTGTTGCTGCACTCCTGTGACAGACCTACGATCCTTATTGTCACTGTGTGCCCTAAATGTGCCACAAGGACCACATACATAACGAGATTACATTATGATAATGGTGATGTTTGTCAAAGCTGGTGATCTGTTTATGATGATGGCTGTTTGTCAAAGCTGATTATTTGTTTATACGGTGGTGATGGTGATATTGTCACAGCTGATTATTTGTTTATGTGATGTTAGCTGTTTGTCAAAGCTGATTATTTGTTTATGTGATGTTGGCTGTTTGTCAAAGCTGATTATTTGTTTGTGATGTTGGCTGTTTGTCAAAGCTGATTATTTGTTTATGTAATGATGGTGGCTATCTGTCACAGCTGGTAATTTGTTTCTTTCAAAGGCACTATGTTCATGGGATCTCTTGTTTGTAGTACTGTGATCAGGTGTGTACGTGAAGACCAATCCAAGGTGAGAATGGCACCATGTACCCTGAATAAAGTCAGTCAGTCAGCATGAGAAGGATTACTGCAGGACAATACAGAACGTGCAGTGGTCATACGGGCAAAGAAAATGGCGATAGGACAAGAAAGATGTAGAATGATGAACCTGTTCTAGTAGCGACATGACAGGTGACCTATTTACTGTCTGGTGCGACCATCACTACCTCCAACTGCACAAACCCCACAACCTGTCGATGAAATAACAGGCCCAGTGAAAAACAAAGCAAGCTTCATCAACTGGGACAGATCACGACGTGCACCATCGTCGGTTTTACAGTAAGTGCCCATGTCCCAGATGTTTGCAATGCTCTATTCTCGTCCTCACTCCTTTTACTAACAATTTTCACTCATTTTGTACAAAGAAATGGGTCTACATACAATGTGTGAAAGCGCTGCACAGCTTGAACGAATTTCTAACAGGGATGCAAATCTTGACAAAGCCGCTCCAAAAACACACTCACACAAACAATTTAGTGTCGAACCAAAGTGTATGTTAGTAACAACACACTTCCACGTCTACACAGAATACAGTGAGGATGATGCAGTATGCTTACACTGATGTGAGGATGATGCAATGTTTTTACACACTATAGCCATCACCAAGGATTGGTCACTACAATCGCTATGATATAAGCATCAACCAAACCCTGCTGCCAAAGGCACTACAATACAGCATGACAGGTAGGTATACAGGGGAACCACACAGGTATGTAAATCAGCTATGATCTAAACATCAATCCACCCTGTTGCAAAAGGCAACTACAGCAATGACAGGTATGTAGGGTAGATAAAGATGTGTAGTTATGCTGTGACCAACCATCAACCAGCCTCCACTGTCAAAGGCATTACACTAAAGCAAAAGACAGGAGAACATTAACCAAGCCTGCTTCCACAGACAGCACTAGAACATAGACAACACTGTCTGTTTGCAGCTGGATATGTTGGGTAAACCTGATACTACAGCACTATAATTGTATACTTAGGTATGTAGGGTAAATTGTATAGTCAGGTATGTAGAGTAGACCTGATACTACAACACTTTAGTTGTATAGTTAGGTATGTAAGGTACACTTGATACTACAGCATTATAGTTGTGATTAGGTATGTAGAGTAGACCTGATACTACAACACTTTAGTTGTATAGTTAGGTATGTATGGTACACCTGATACTACAGCACTATAGTTGTGATTAGGTATATAGGGTAGACCTGATACTACACACTATAGTTGTACAGTTAGGTATGTAGGGTAGACGATACTACAATACTTTAGTTGTATAGTTAGGTATGTATGGTACACCTGATACTACAGCACTATAGTTGTGATTAGGTATGTAGGGTAGACTTGATACTACAACACTTTAGTTGTATAGTTAGGTATGTAAGGTACACCTGATACTACAGCACTATAGTTGTGATTAGGTATGTAGGGTACACCTGATACTACAGCACTATAGTTGTGATTAGGTATGTAGAGTAGACCTGATACTACAACACTTTAGTTGTATAGTTAGGTATGTAAGGTACACCTGATACTACAGCACTATAGTTGTGATTAGGTATGTAGGGTAGACCTGATACTACAACACTTTAGTTGGTATAGTTAGGTATGTAGGGTAGACCTGATACTAAAGCACTATAGTTGTGATTAGGTATGTAGGGTAGACCTGATACTACAACACTTTAGTTGTATAGTTAGGTATGTAGGGTACACCTGATACTACAGTACTATAGTTATGATTAGGTATGTACGGTAGACCTGATACTACAACACTTTAGTTGTATAGTTAGGTATGTAAGGTACACCTGATACTAAAGCACTATAGTTGTGATTAGGTATGTAGGGTAGACCTGACACTACAACACTTTAGTTGTATAGTTAGGTATGTAGGGTACACCTGATACTACAGCACTATAGTTGTGATTAGGTATGTACGTAGATCTGATACTACAACACTATAGTTGTATAGTTAGGTATGTAGGGTAGACCTGATACTACAACACTATAGTTGTGATTAGGTATGTAGGGTAGACCTGATATTACAACACTATAGTTGTGATTAGGTATGTGGGGTAGACCTGATATTACAACACTGTAGTTGTGATTAAGTATGTAGGGTAGATCTGATATTACAACACTGTAGTTGTGATTAGGTTTGTAGGGTACACCTGATACTACAGCACTATAGTTGTGATTAGGTATGTACGTAGATCTGATACTACAGCACTATAGTTGTGATTAGGTATGTAGGGTAGACTTGATATTACAGCACTATAGTTGTGATTAGGTATGTAGGGTAGACCTGATACTACAACACTATAGTTGTATAGTTAGGTATGTAGGATAGACCTGATACTACAGCACTATAGTTGTGATTAGGTATGTAGGGTAGACCTGATATTACAGCATTATAGTTGTATAGTTAGGTATGTAGGGTAGACCTGATATTACAACATTATAGTTGTATAGTTAGGTATGTAGGGTAGACCTGATACTACAGCACTATAGTTGTGATTAGATATGTAGGGTAGACCTGATACTACAACACTATAGTTGTGATTAGGTATGTAGGATAGACCTGATACTACAACACTATAGTTGTATAGTTAGGTATGTAGGGTAGACCTGATATTACAGCATTATAGTTGTATAGTTAGGTATGTAGGGTAGACCTGATATTAGAGCACTATAGTTGTATAGTTAGGTATGTAGGGTAGACCTGATATTACAGCATTATAGTTGTATAGTTAGGTATGTAGGGTAGACCTGATATTACAGCATTATAGTTGTATAGTTAGGTATGTAGGGTAGACCTGATACTACAACACTATAGTTGTATAGTTAGGTATGTAGGGTAGACCTGATACTACAACACTATATAGTGTTAGACTATATTACAGTGTATATAGTAGATGTGGTAGACCTGATATTACAGCATTAGTTTGTATAGTTAGGTATGTAGGGTAGACCTGATACTCCTACAGCATTATAGTATGATATAAGTTTAGTGTATAGTAGGTAGTAGGAGACCTGATACTACAACATATAGTTGTTAGTTAGGTATGTAGGGTAGACCTGATACTACAGCACTATAGTTGTGATTAGGTATGTAGGGTAGACCTGATACTACAGCATATATATAGTTGTGGACATATAGTTAGGTATAGTTAGGTATGTAGGGCAGACCTGATACTACAGCACTATAGTTGTACAGTTAGGTATGTAGGTAAACCTGATACTACAGCACTATAGTTGTGATTATGTATGTAGGGTAGACCTGATACTACAGCACTATAGAGTATAGTTGTGATTAGGTATGAAGGGTAAACCTGATACTACAGCACTATAGTTGTGATTATGTATGTACGGTAGACCTGATACTACAACACTATAGTTGTGATTAGGTATGTAGGGTAGACCTGATACTATAATACTATAGTTGTGATTAGGTATGTAGGGTAGACCTGATACTACAGCATTATAGTTATGATTAGGTATTTAGGGTAGACCTGATACTACAGCACTATAGTTGTGATTAGGTATGTAGGATAGACCTGATACTACAGCACTATGGTTGTACAGTTAGGTATGTAGGGTAGACCTGATACTACAGCACTATAGTTGTGATAAGGTATGTAGAGTAAACCTGATACTACAGCACTATAGTTGTACAGTTAGGTATGTAGGGTAGACCTGATACTACAACACTATAGTTGTGATAAGGTATGTAGAGTAAACCTGATACTACAGCACTATAGTTGTACAGTTAGGTATGTAGGGTAGACCTGATACTACAGCACTATAATTGTACAGTTAGGTATGAAGGGTAGGCCTGATACTACAGCACTATAGTTGTACAGTTACGTATTTAGGGTAGTCCTGATACTACAGTACTATAGTTCTATAGTTAGGTATGTAGAGTACACCTGATACTACAGCACTATAGTTGTGATTAGGTATGTAGGATAGACCTGATACTACATCACTATAGTTGTGATTAGGTATGAAGGGTGGTAGACTTGACACTACAGCACTATAGTTGTATAGTTAAGTATGTAGAGCAGACCTGATACTACAGCACTATAGTTGTGATTAGGTATGTAGGGTAGACCTGATACTACAGCACTATAGTTGTGATTATGTATGTAGGGTAGACCTGATGCTACAGCCCTATAGTTCTGATTAGGTATGTAGGATAGACCTGATACTGCAGCACTATAGTTGTGATTAGGTATGTAGGGTAGACCTGATACTACAACACTATAGCTGTGATTAGGTATGTAGGGTAGACCTGATACTACAGCACTATAGTTGTGATTAGGTATGTAGGATAGACCTGATACTACAGCACTATAGTTGTGATTAGGTATGTAGGGTAGACCTGATACTACAGCACTATAGTTGTATAGTTAGGTATGTAGGGTAGACCTGATACTACAGTACTATAGTTGTAATTAGGTATTAGTGTAGTCCTGATACTACAGCACTATAGTTGTGTTTAGGTATGTAGAGTAGACCTGATACTACAGCACTATAGTTGTGATTAGGTATGTAGGGTAGACCTGATACTACAGCACTATAGTTGTGATTCAGTATGTAGGGTAGACCTGATACTACAGCACTATAGTTGTACAGTTAGGTATGTAGGGTAGTCGTGATGCTACAGCACTATAGTTGTGATTAGGTATGTGGGGTAATCGGATGCTACAGCACTATAGTTGTGATTAGGTATGTAGGGTAGACCTGATACTACAATACAATAGTTGTATAGTCAGGTATGTAGGGTAGTCCTGATACTAACAACACTATAGTTCTTTAGTTAGGTATATAGGGTAGACCTGATACTACAGTACTATAGTTGTGATTAGGTATGTAGGGTAGACCTGATACTATACACTATAGTTGTACAGTTAGGTATGTAGGGTAGACCTGATACTACAACACTATAGTTGTGATTAGGTATGTAGGGTCGACCTGATACTACAGTACTATAGTTGTATAGTAAGATATGTAGGGTAGACCTGATACTACAGCACTATAGTTGTACAGTTAGGTATGTATGGTAGACCTGATACTACAGCACTATAGTTGTACAGTTAGGTACGTAGGGTAGACCTGATACTACAGTACTATAGTTGTATAGTAAGGTATGTAGGGTAGACCTGCTACTATAGTACTATAGTTGTATAGTTAGGTATGTAGGGTAGACCTGATACTACACTATATAGTTGTACAGTTAGGTATTTTAGGTAGATCTGATACTACAGCATTATAGTTGTGATCAGGTATGTAAGGTAGATCTGATACTACAACACTATAGTTGTGATTAGGTATGTAGGGTAGACCTGATACTACAACACTATAGTTGTGATTAGGTATGTAGGGTAGACCTGATACTACAGCACTATAGTTGTATAGTTATGTATGTAGGATAGACCTGATACTACAGCACTATAGTTGTGATTAGGTTTGTAGGGTAAACCTGATACTACAGCACTATAGTTGTGATTAGGTATGTAGGGTAGTCCTGATACTACAGCACTATAATTGTGATTAGGTATGTAGGGTAGACCTGATACTACATCACTATAGTTGTGATTAGATATGTACGTTAGACCTGATACTACAGTATAGTTGTGATTAGGTATGTAGGATAGACCTGATACTACAGCACTATAGTTGTGATTAGGTATGTATGGTAAACCTGATATTACAGCACTATAAGTTATATAGTTAGGTATGTAGGGTAGACCTGATACTACACACTACAGTTGTACAGTTAGGTATGTAGGGTAGACCTGATACTACAGCGCTATAGTTGTATAGTTAGATATGTAGGGTAGACCTGATACTACAGCACTATAGTTAGGTATGCAGGGTAGTCCTGATACTACAGCACTATAGTTGTGATTAGGTATGTACGGTAGACCTGATACTACAATACTATAGTTGTATAGTCAGGTATGTAGGGTAGTCCTGATACTACAGCACTATAGTTGTGATTAGGTATGTACGGTAGACCTGATACTACAACACTAATAGTTGTATAGTTAGGTATGTAGGGTAGACCTGATACTACAGCACTATCGTTGTATATGTTAGGTATGTACAGTAGACCTGATACTACAACACTATAGTTGTATAGTTAGGTATGTAGGGCAGACCTGATACTACAGCACTATAGTTGTATAGTTAGGTATGTAGGGTAGACCTGATAGTACAGCACTATATAGTGGTATAGTTAGGTATGTAGGGTAGGCCTGATACTACAACATTATAGTTGTATAGTTAGGTATGTACATGTAGGGTAGACCTGATATAACAGTACTATAGTTGTGATTAGGTATGTAGGGCAGACCTGATACTACAGCACTATAGTTGTATAGTTAGGTATGCAGAGCAGACCTGATACTACAGCACTATAGTTGTGATTAGGTATGTAGAGTAGACCTGATACTACAACACTATAGTTGTATAGTTAGGTATGTAGGGTAGACCTGATACTACAATACTATAGTTGTGATTAGGTATGTAGGGTAGACCTGATACTACAGCACTATAGTTGTATAGTTAGGTATGTAGGGTAACCTTATACTACAGCACTATAGTTGTATAGTAGGTATGTAGGTAGACCTGATACTACAGCACTATAGTTGTATTAGGTATGTAGGGTAACCTGATACTACAGTACTATAGTTGTGATTATGTATGTAGGTAGACCTGATACTACAACACTATAGTTGTGATTAGGTATGTAGGGTAGACCTGATACTACAGCACTATAGTTGTACAGTTAGGTATGTAGGGTAAACCGATACTACAGCACTATAGTTGTGATTATGTATGTAGGGTAAACCTGATACTACAACACTATAGTTGTGATTAGGTATGTAGGGTAGACCGGATACTACAAGTACTATAGTTGTGATTAGGTATTAGGGTAGATCTGATACTACAACACTATATTGTGATTAGGTATGTAGGGTAGACCTGATACTACAGCATTATAGTTATGATTAGGTATTAGGGTAGACCTGATACTACAGCACTATAGTTGTGATTAGGTATGTAGGTAGACCTGACACTAACAGCAACTAAGCTGTGATTAGGTATAAAGAGTAGAAATCAACCAAACCCATGACACTACAACACTACAATATAGTTTAGTTGGATACACAGGACAGATGTAAACCAAGCCCTAGAAACTACACAACTACAGCTATCACAGACGGGGCAAGCACACAGTACTACAAATCAATGCAATAATTCACATAGTCAAAAATGTCTAGACATAATGCACTATCACTTATGTACTCTATAGCAAAAAGACGAAGCAACCAAATACATGGTCACAGTCTAACTAAACAAATACCAAAGAATAAACCAAATCAAATTACCACTGTACACATGTGTGCCTGTGTTCACAGAGTATGACATACAGATCTAAAACTGTTCCCGTCTACTGCCATCATCACAAAGATTCATCAAAACATGAATAAAACAATAATATACAAATCAATCAAGAAATGAATGAAATAATATCAATAAGATGCAAATCAAGAAATGAATAAAATAATTACATACGAATCAATCAAGAAATGAATACAATAATATACAAATCAATCATGACAAGAATAAAATAATGATAATTATATAAATTAATCAAGAAGTTAAACAAAACAATACAAAGCAAAAAATATAACAAATCATAATCAAATAAACATACTGAGTAATATGCTGTCTGATTTAATTGTCTGGGTTGATCAATATACTGTCTGGATTAAAATGCCTGGAGTACAAACAGCAATGTCTGAGTACAAACAGCAATGCCTGCGTACAAACAGCAGCGTCGGAGTACAAACAGCAATGTCTGAGTACAAACAGCAATGTCTGAGTTTGCTGAGTACAAACACAATGTCTGAGTCAAACACAATGTCTGAGTGCAAACAGCATGTACTGAGACAACAGAGAACAGAGAAAACCACCAGCAGTTCACAGTACAGAGTTCAATGTCAGGGACGTGACGAGGTGAATACCAGTGTCTGTTACTGGCTGTTTACAGTGCCCTAACCTATTTAACTATTATAACACAAAAATAATGAGCAATAACATACAAACACCTGGTCATAGTGACCTGACATACATCCCAATTATAAATACCACACACACACACAACATATACATATATATATATATATATATATATATATATATATATATATATATATATATATTATGTATAGTATATATATATATATTGAATACTACAGCAGGGGGTGAATGGATTCCTGCTCTCCGAGTGAGGGTAGGTGCCATACTTTGTCTTGCTTATCAACGTCTACTGGTAAAGCAGAGTTTCACATTTTCTCGCTAACCAATTCCTGCGGGAACAAGACAACTGCTGGAGTCTGGTTATACAGACATCACTGACATGTTACAGCACTACACACTGATGGAGTCTGGTTATACATACATGTTACAGCCCTACACACTCATAGAGTCTGGTTATACAGACATCACTGACATGTTACAGCCATACACACTGATGGTGTCTGTTTATACATACATGTTACATCCCTACACACTGATAGGAGTCTGGTTATACAGACATCACTGACATGTTACAGCCATACACACTGATGGTGTCTGTTTATACATACATGTTACATCCTTACACACTGATGGAGTCTGGTTATACAGACATCACTGACATGTTACAGCCATACACACTGATGGTGTCTGTTTATACATACATGTTACATCCCTACACACTGATGGAGTCTGGTTATACAGACATCACTGACATGTTACAGCCATACACACTGAAGTGTCTGGTTATACATACATGTTACATCCCTACACACTGATGGAGTCTGGTTATACAGACATCACTGACATGTTACAGCCATACACACTGACAGAGCCTGTGTTATACACTGACATGTTACATCCCTACACACTGATGGAGTCTGGTTATACAGACATCACTGACATGTTACAGCCATACACACTGACAGAGCCTGGTTATACACTGACATGTTACATCCCTACACACTGATGGAGTCTGGTTATACAGACATCACTGACATGTTACAGCCATACACACTGACAGAGTCTGGTTATACACTGACATGTTACATCCCTACACACTGATGGAGTCTGGTTATACAGACATCATGACATGTTACAGCCCTATACACAGATGGAGTCTGGTTATAACTCTGACATGTTACAGCCCTATACACTGATGGTGTCTGGTTACAGCACTGACATATTATAGCCCTACACACCGATAAAATCTGATTACAGCACTGACATGTTACAGCCCTACACACTGATGGAATCTGACTACAGCACTGACATGTTACAGCCCAACACACTGATGGAATCTGAATACAGCTCTGACATGTTACACCCCTACACACTGATGGAATCTGATTACAGCACTGACATATTACAGCCCTACACACGGATGAAATCTGATTACGGCACTGACATGTTACAGCCCTAAATACTGATGGAATCTGATTACAGCACTGACATGTTACAGCCCTACACACTGATGGAATCTGATTACAGCACTGACATATTACAGCCCTACACACCGATAAAATCTGATTACAGCACTGACATGTTACAGCCCTACACACTGATGGAATCTGATTACAGCACTGACATATTACAGCCCTACACACGGATGGAATCTGATTACGGCACTGATATGTTACAGCCCTACACACTGATGGAATCTGACTACAGCACTGACATGTTACAGCCCAACACACTGATGGAATCTGAATACAGCTCTGACATGTTACAGCCCTACACACGGATGAAATCTGATTACGGCACTGACATGTTACAGCCCTAAACACTGATGGAATCTGATTACAGCACTGACATGTTACAGCCCTACACACTGATTGAATCTGATTACAGCTCTGACATGTTACAGCCCTACACACTGATGGAATCTGATTACAGCACTGACATATTACAGCCCTACACACCGATAAAATTGATTACAGCACTGACATGTTACAGCCCTAAACACTGATGGAATCTGATTACAGCACTGACATTTACAGCCCTACACACGGATGGAATCTGATTACGGCACTGAATGTTACAGCCCTACACACTGATGGAATCTGACTACACACTGACATGTTACAGCCCACACACTGATGGAATCTGAATTACAGCACTGACATGTTACAGCCCTACACACGGATGAAATCTGATTACGCACGACATGTTACAGCCTAAACACGATGGAATCGATTACAGCACTGACATTTACAGCCTACACACTGATGAATCTGATTACAGCACTGACATTTACAGCCCTACACACGATGAATCTGATTACAGCACTGACATGTTACAGCCCTACCACGATGGAAATCTGATTACAGCATGACATGTTACAGCCTAACACGATAAATCTGATTACAGCACTGACATGTTACAGCCCTACACACTGATGAATCTGATTACAGCACTGACATGTTACAACCCTACACACTGATGGAATCTGATTACAGCACTGACATGTTACAGCCCAACACTGATGGAATCTGGATTACAGACATCATACAGTCCAACACTGAGGACATGACAGACATACAACAGTCCTAGCAAGACCATCACAGTACCACATACTAGACAATGAAGACATTACACAGACACCATACAGTCCTATACACTGATGACCTGAAGACATTACATAGACACCATACAGTCCTAGACATTGAAGACCTGAAGACATTACACAGACACCATACAATCCTAGACACTGAAGACATTACATAGACACCATACAGTCCTAGACACTGAAGACCTGAAGACATTACACAGACCCCATACAGTCCTATACACTGATGACCTGAAGACATTACACAGACACCACACAGTCCTAGACATTGAAGACCTGAAGACATTACACAGACACCATACAGTCCTAGACATTGAAGACCTGAAGACATTACACAGACCCCATACAGTCCTAGACATTGAAGACCTGAAGACATTACACAGAAACCATACAATCCTAGACACTGAAGACCTGAAGACATTACACAGACACCACACAGTCCTAGACATTGAAGACCTGAAGACATTACACAGACACCATACAGTCCTAGACATTGAAGACCTGAAGACATTACACAGACACCATACAGTCCTAGACATTGAAGACCTGAAGACATTACACAGAAACCATACAATCCTAGACACTGAAGACCTGAAGACATTACACAGACACCATACAATCCTAGACACTGAAGACCTGAAGACATTATACAGACAATACAGTCCTAGACATTGAAGACATTACACAGACACCATACAGTCCTAGACACTGATGACCTGAAGACATTACACAGACAATACAGTCCTAGACATGGAAGACATTACACAGACACCATACAGTCCTAGACATGGAAGACATTACACAGACACCATACAGTCCTAGACACTGATGACCTGAAGACATTATACAGACAATACAGTCCTATACATGGAAGACATTACAAGACACCATACAGTCCTAGACACTGATGACCTGAAGACATTACACAGACAATACAGTCCTAGACATTGAAGACATTACACAGACACCATACAGTCCTAGACATTGAAGACATTACACAGACACCATACAGTCCCTGACATTGAAGACCTGAAGACATTACACAGACCCATACAGTCCTAGACATTGAAGACCTGAAGACATTACACAGACCCATACAGCCCTAGACACTGATGACCTGAAGACATTACACAGACACCATACAGTCCTAGACATTGAAGACCTGAAGACATTACACAGACCCCATACAGTCCTAGACATTGAAGACCTGAAGACATTACACAGACCCCATACAGTCCTAGACACTGATGACCTGAAGACATTACACAGACCCCATACAGTCCTAGACACTGAAGACCTGAAGACATTACACAGACACCATACAGTCCTAGACATTGAAGACATTACAGACACCATACAGTCCTAGACACTGATGACCTGAAGACATTACACAGACACCATACAGTCCTAGACATTAAAGACATTACACAGACACCATACAGTCCTAGACATTGAAGACATTACACAGACACCATACAGTCCTAGACATTGAAGACATTACAGACAGCATACAGTCCTAGATACTAAAGACATTACACATACCCATACAGTCCTAGACATTGAAGACATTACACAGACACCATACAGTCCTAGACATTGAAGACATTACAGACAGCATACAGTCCTAGATACTAAAGACATTACACATACACCATACAGTCCTAGACATTGAAGACATTACACAGACACCATACAGTTGCAGACACTGAAGACATTACACAGACAATACAGTCCTAGACATTGAAGACATTACACAGACACCATACAGTCCTAGACACTGATGACATTACACAGACACCATACAGTCCTAGACATTAAAGACAATACACAGACACCATACAGTCCTAGACATTGAAGACATTACACAGACACCATACAGTCCTAGACACTGAAGACATTACACAGACAATACAGTCCTAGACATTGAAGACATTACACAGACACCATACAGTCCTAGACACTGAAGACATTACACAGACACCATACAGTCCTAGACATTAAAGACATTACACAGACACCATACAGTCCTAGACAATGAAGACATTACACAGACACCATACAGTCCTAGATACTGAAGGCATTACACAGACATCATACAGTCCTAGACATTGAAGACATTACACAGACACCATATAGTTGCAGACATTGAAGACATTACACAGATACCATACAGTCCTAGACACTGATGCCTGAAGACATTACAGAGACACCATACAGTCCTAGACATTGAAGACATTACATAGACACAGACACTGAAGACATTACACAGACACCATACAGTCCTAGACACTGAAGACATTACACAGACACCATACAGTCCCAGACATTGAAGACATTACACAGACACCATACAGTCCTTGACATTGAAGACATTACACAGACCCCATACAGTCCTAGACACTGAATACATTACACAGACACCATACAGTCCTAGACATTGAAGACATTACACAGACACTACACTGTTGCAGACACTGAAGACATCACACAGACACCAAAAAGCACTGGTGTGGAGACAAGGTACAAACAGTCCATAAGTCATGACAGTACTCACCATTGAAGAACTGATGTGAAGGGAAGGACTTCCAGCACCACCGAAAAATCTTGGAAGCGCCACTTCACTTCTTCTTCGTGCCTACAGCATGCAGAATCAACACTTTGTCTCAGTAATCAACACATAAATCTTCCACAATAACGGATAGGTGAAGGACAGACATACGTATGGAGAACCTCAAAATCTGGCCAGCCGGTAGGGTTTATTATGTACAGGCCTATGGCATTAGTCGTCATTAATTTGAACAGCATATAGAACCATAATTAAGGTAGAACCTTAACCCTTTGACTCCCACACCCTATTCACCAATTGCAAAAACATATCCCTTTGATTCCCTCCCCTATCCACCAGCTTCCAGGAAGCTGGTGGATGGGGTAAGAGAGTCAAAGGGTTAAGTTTTTGCTTTGGTAGCATGGTTGACAATGCAAGATGCTGATGGACAGGGTGTGGAAGTCAAAGGGTTAAACCTGGCCGGCAGCTATAGATTATGTACAGGCTTATGTCATCATTACGTTGAATTGTACATGGAATCACAGGTCAGGTAAGAACCTCATGGCATGGCCAGCAAGTGAGGTTTATGAACAGGCTTATGATTTTTGTCATTATTAGATAAACAATAAAATACAGCCATAAGTTACATATAAACTCATGACCTAGCCAGCATGCAGGATTTAAGAAAAGTTTCATGGCACTGGTCATCATTATTTTGCATCCTGTTCCATTACAAAACATCTGCTTTGTTACTGCATATGAACACAAACACAATAATGTCTTCTTGAGAAACACTCAGACAGGAGAATTGGGGCAAAGTTACATCAAGTCAGACAGCATTCTGATCAGAAAACCCCATGCACACAGAACACAAAGAATATGGAGATAAGGACAGCAACAGAGCCATGAGCAGTTTTAGTGTTATCGTCAGGATTTCTTTCCATGTCTTTTTTCATTTGTTGCTGTTGCCTTTAAACCTTGAACTGTGAAACTGATAATTGTCCTCCCCCACTCCTCACACATACGCACACACACATATTCATATATATGTATATACACAAGGCACTCCCGTGTAAAATCACTGACCACTGATCTTTTGTCTACACTTGTAATAACAAGTCCCTGTCTGTCTGTATTCTCATGACAATTAGCTAAGTATGAGGGAGTCTATCAGTTTAAGTTGCAGTACGGTTATACATGCGTGCAGGCGCGCACACACACGGATACACACACACACACACAGCTACACACATGCACCTATACACGGACACACACACACGTATACACACACACATATGAACACAAACACATACACACAGACGCACATACACATGCACACACACAGATAAATATACACAGAAAAAGAAGGAGGGAAACACTTACAGTTCTGGGGTTGTTCAATCCAGCACACACTGACGCAGACCTCCGATCTACACATGACATCAAGCAATACACATTATCATAGACCACATTATGATAGAACATTTAACATGAAACAGAACACATTATGAGGGAACGTACATTTAACACGAAACAACAAATTATAACATAAATTTAACACAAAACAACACATTATGACAGAACGTACATTTAACATGAAACAACACATTATTACAAAACGTACATTTAACATGAAACAGAACACAATATGACAGAACGAACATTTAACACAAAACAACACTATATTACAGAACGTACATTTAACACAAAACAACACATTATGACAGAACATACATTTAACACAAACAGAACACATTATGATGGAACCTACATTTAACACAAAACAACACAATATGACAGAACGTACATTAAACAGAAAACAACATAATATTACAGAACGTACATTTAACAGAAAACAACACAATATTACAGAACGTACATTTAATATGAAAACAATACATTCTGATAGAATGTATATTTAACACAAAATAACACCTTATGACAGAACGTACATTTAATATGAAACAGAACACATGACAGAACGTATATTCAACACAAAACAACACATTATAATAGAACGTATATTTAACACAAAACAACACATAATGACAGAACGTACATTTAACACAAAACAACACACAATGACAGAACGTACATTTAACACAAAACAATACATTATGATAGAACGTATATTCAACACAAAATAACACCTTATGACAGAACGTACATTTAATATGAAACAGAACACATGACAGAACGTATATTCAACACAAAACAACACATTATAAATAAAACGTATATTTAACACAAAACAACTCATTATGATAGAACGTATATTTAACATAAAACAACACATTATGACAGAACGTACATTCAATATGAAACAGAACACATGTTAGAACGTATAATAGAATGTACATACAACATGAAACAAAACATGATAGAATGTACACTAACATGAAATGGAACATATGACAGACTGTACATTAACATGAAACAACATATGAAAGAACACATACATTTAACCAGAAACAAAACATATTATGATAGAATGCACGTTTAACATGAAACAAAACATATGAGGAAGTGTACATTTAACAAGAAACAGAACATATTATGATACAACTCATACATTTAACATGTAAAGAGCATATCCTGAAGGAAAGCATTTTTAAGACGACTTGTACAAAATTTCATATTGAGTACATACATGCAATTTACCTTTTAACACACAAGATCTTAATATTCATCTATATGCGGGCATAAGTGTTGGTGAATATCAGCACATACATAAATCCCCTTTATTCACCAAAATGACTTTCCCTAAACCGCCCCCACTCTCCATAAATCACCTGTCCAACATCTTTCACATATATGCACACACAGAAAGAAAGAGGGAGGGAGAGAAAGGGAGGGAGAATGGCAGACAGAGAGAGAGGGGGTGAAAGTTACACGTGTACAAAAAAGAGACATCTTATGCCAACAGTATCAGTACAATAAAACACGCAAGTAACCTGTCTGACTTGTATCAATACAGACGATGAAGTTGATGATACTGCACCAATACTATTGTGTCCATTCAATTTTCTTACCCACAGAAGATAAAGTCTGTGATACTGTTCTTCCACTATTCATTGTGTCCATGTAATGTTTTATTTAAAGATAAAACTTGTAGTACCATGTCCTCATTATTTACTGTGTCCCTTTTATTTTTTATCTCATCATCAGTCCCGTAGTCTGGTTGACCGTTGGGGCACCATTGAAGATTTTGCAACCAACTTCCTCCACTCCTCACGGTCCTCAGCTTTCCGCAGAATGATATTCCATTCAAGGCCAGTCCACTCTCTGATATTGTCTTCCCATCTTTTTCTCTGTCTGCCTCTTCGTCTCCCTCCCTGAACTGTTCCCTGCAAGACGGTCTTGGCCAGTCCAGATGATCGTGTGACGTGCCCGTACCACCTCAGTTTGCGTCTTTTCACTGAGGTCAGGAGGTCTTCATACGGCCTGATGGCGTTTTCGATTCGGGTTTTCACTTCTTTATTGGTTATATGATCTATGTACGAGATACCAAGGAGTTTGCGGAAGCATCTCATCTCCATTGCCTGTATCCTTCTTTCAATGTCTGCTGTTATGGTCCATGTTTCGCATGCATACAAAAATATTGACATGACCAGGGAACGCATCAGTCTGATCTTGGAGCCGATTGCGATATTCTTGTCGTTCCAGATGACTTTTAGCTTGGTCATTGCAGCTGTGGTCTGTGCAATCCTGGAAAGTACCTCGGGCTTTGATCCTTCATCTGATACTATAGCTCCCAGATATTTAAATCTTTGGACGGTCTCAAGTTTCTTGTTGTCTATGGTAATGTCAGTGCTGATGCCATTGGTATTATTTGTCATCAACTGGGTTTTCTCTGCACTGATCTGCATGCCATATGATGTGGAGGCCTCATCAAGATGTTTTATCAAGCTGATTAGCTCTTGCTCTTGCCCAGCTAGTCCGTCAATGTCGTCGGCAAAACGCAAGTTTGTGATTGTTCTACCTCCGATGCTGACTGTTCCCTCGTGGTCTTCAAGTGCGTCAGCCATTATTCTCTCTAAGAAGATGTTGAAGAGAGTGGGGGAGAGCAGGCATCCTTGGCGTACTCCAACTGTGGTTCGGAACCATTCGCCTATGTTGTTGTCATGGTAGACTGCACTGGTCGCCTTTTCGTAGAGGCATTCTATGGTTCTGATCAGGTTGGCATTGATGTTGTACAGCCTCATGGTTGCCCACAAGGCTGCGTGCCAAACTCTGTCGAATGCCTTCTTGAAGTCCACGAAGACGTGGTAAAGGCCTTGCTGGTGTTGCAGGTATTTCTCACAGAGCAATCTGAGGTTGAAAAAAACTTGTAGTACCATGTCCTCATTATTTACTGTGTCCCTTTTATTTTTTATCTATAAAGTTTGTAATACTGTACCTCAACTATTTACTGCATCCATTTAATTTTATTTATCAATGGAAGATAAGAGAAGATAAAGTTAGTCATACTGTACCTCCAATACTCAATGTGTCCAGGCTAAATTTGCTTTCAAGTTGTCTTGTGTTGCTCAGTACTCGTCTGAAACATAGTGACAAATGTTTACACACACTGGAGACAAACAAATACATCTCTTAAAAAAACGAAAAGTTTCAATTACTACGCTTCTATCTCGGTATGCTCCCAGCCCATTTTCAACACTGTAGCATGGCTGACAGGCACACTGAATGACAAGACACATGACCACGACCATGACTGTCTGCTGACATTTGAACAGCAAATAACAGCAGCTCTTTTACAAAAGATGAACAAACAGAAACAAAACCAAAGACCGCAGGACTTTTCCCATGTACACTGTGTAGTGTCGGGATTGTATCCCACATGAAGATCCACACCAGATGATGACCAGTATGCCTACTATCCCACATGAAGACCCACACCAGATGATGACCAGTATGCCTACTATCCCACATGAAGACCCACACCAGATGATGACCAGTATGCCTACTATCCCACATGAAGACCCACACCAGATGATGACCAGTATGCCTACTGTCCCACATGAAGACCCACACCAGATGATGACCAGTATGCCTACTATCCCACATAAAGACCCACATCATACAATGACCAGTATGCCTGCTATCCCACATGAAGATCCACACCAGATGATGACCAGTATGCTTACTGTCCCACATGAAGACCCACACTAGACAATGACCAGTATGCCTACTATCCCACATGAAGATCCACACCAGATGATGACCAGTATGCCTACTATCCCACATGAAGATCCACACCAGATGATGACCAGTATGCCTACTATCCCACATGAAGATCCACACCAGATGACCAGTATGCCTACTATCCCATATGTAGACCCACACCAGATGATGATCAGTATGCCTACTATCCCACATGAAGACCCACACCAGATGATGACCAGTATGCCTACTATCCCACATGTAGACACATACCCGATGATGACCAGTATGCCTACTATCCCACATGTAGACCCACACCAGACAATGACCAGTATGCCTACTATCCCATATGTAGACCCACACCAGATGATGACCAGTATGCCTACTGTCCCACATGAAGACCCACAGACAATGACCAGTATGCCTACTATCCCACATGAAGACCCACACCAGATGATGACCAGTATGCCTACTGTCCCACATGAAGACCCACACCAGATGATTACCAGTATGCCTACTATCCCACATGAAGACCCACACCAGATGATGACCAGTATGCCTACTATCCCACATGAAGACCTACACCAGATGATGACCAGTATGCCTACTATCCCACATGAAGACCCACACCAGATGATTACCAGTATGCCTACTATCCCACATGAAGACCCACACCAGATGATGACCAGTATGCCTACTGTCCCACATGAAGACCCACACCAGATGATGACCAGTATGCCTACTATCCCACATGAAGACCCACACCAGATGATGACCAGTATGCCTACTATCCCACGTGAAGACCCACACCAGATGATGACCAGTATGTCTACTATCCCACATGAAGACCCACACCAGACAATGACCAGTATGCCTACTATCCCACATGAAGACCTACACCAGATGATGACCAGTATGCCTACTATCCCACGTGAAGACCCACACCAGATGATGACCAGTATGCCTACTATCCCACATGAAGACCCACACCAGATGATGACCAGACTGCCAACTTATCAGTCAGATAGACAGAAATGGACATCACCGCCCCATGCAGGCAGTCGTCAGACCCCATTGCAGAGATGAGCAAGATGATTAACAAGGCTTCAACAGGGGAATCAACTCACGCGAAGCAAATCACACCATCTCGATATCGCGATTATCTCCCTTCTCACTATGATTTATCTTTACACACACACATGTAAGATTATTGTGTGCCCTAACACGCATAAACATATAAATGAGAACGAACACAAAATAAATTTACACCCACCAACGCACAAGGGAAAAAAACAATCTACTGCCGAAAACGACATATCAAAATAGTAAATATCATTCAACAGTAATTATTGTTGGTAACAGAGAGGTGTGAAGTAGGGGAGGTAATTGCAGCAAGCATAGCACTGCACTCCGCACTGATGAACCAACTTTCTTCCCTTCTCGTCTCCACAACATGAGGACCACCTAATAATCAACAACCTCCACCACATTACTAAATCCTCACCACATGATGTAATCTGAAGTCTAACATTACATCATAAGATCAATTTTGCTGACACATTTGTACTAATCCAGTCAGGAAAATAGAGCATGTATCACCTATACTCTCCTCATACTCACCTCACTAAATGAATTTATATCACAATAAAAGAGAAAGACACTGAAATCAATCAATCAATCAATTAGTCAGTCAGTCACTCACTCAATCTCTGGGTAACTCAATGTTTATGTGTCTTATTGAAATCAATCAGTCACTCACTCACTGTTTCAATTACTCAATCAATCAGTCAATCAATCACTGAGTCAACCAATGTTTATAACATGTCTTAACGGAGTCAATCAATCAATCAATCAATCAATCAATCATATCAGCCAGTCACACAATCAATGTTTATAACATATCATGTCTTACTTGGCTTCCTCCACTTCATTCTGTTCAGTGGACCTCAGCCGTCTGATGTTCTCTGTGTAGGTGATCATCACCTCCATGGCCAGGCACATCCGTTTTTCCTGTCACACAGACATACAGACACATTGTATTAAGTGGTGTGTGTGTGTGTGTGTGTGTGTGTGTGTGTGTGTGTGTGTGTGTGTGTGTGTGTGTGTGTGTGTGTACATGCGCGTGTATGCGAGCGAGTGCTGTATGTGTTCATGTGTACATGTATGTGTGTGTGTGTGTGTGTGTGTGTGTGTGTGTGTGTGTGTGTGTGTGTGTGTGTGTGTGTGTGTGTGTGTATGTGTGTGTGTGTGTGCAAGCTTGCTGACTGAAAGCATGCGATGCCATTGTGTATACTTATTTGTACTTGGCTGAATTGTTTAGCTAACATGTTTGAATCTCTCTCTCTCTCTCTCTCTCTCTTGTCTGCATCTAAGTATCAGTTGCAGTCTACAATTTTAGTTTTTAAAGGTGACACCTCCATGCACTGAGAGGTCCATATTCACTGTCATCACTGATGCCATATGACGGAGAAGATCCAAAGTAAGCACTGGAACAACCCAGGCTGTACAGTAGTGTAATCCACACATCTATCTGCAATGTTTGGAAAAAATACTACACACACTTGGAAACGGTTGAAAACAACCCCAATATGCAATCCCCCAGTCCATCCGTCACCCCTAATCAAAAACGTGTTAACGAATGAAAACAATGAGCCTTTAAACATCTACCTTCCATTTCTCAAACTTTAAGACAAAAAAACAATCCTATTACAGTAATTCAAAAAATCAAAAATTTCAAAATGTTATGGGCTTGTTATATTCCTTATCAAAAAGGCTTTTACAAAGTTAAAACGTATCTAAAAATTATAAAGGATGAATTATTTCTGTTTTTTGCATGTTAATTTATAATCTTTGAATGTATGACTTGTATGTATTATAAACTTTATTTCATTATGCTAAATAAGTTATCTTGTATGTTTTGTCAATTAAAAATATTGATTAAACAAATTAAAAAACAGCAACTCAGAAATAACAATGAAAAATGTTGGACTTAGTCTGGTTGTCCTATGTAGAGTAACATGCATTTATCCCGCTCCCCAGTACACGTACACAGACAGGTGGGTTGTATCAATGCCGACTCTGTACATCATGATCCTTTTGTACGAAGCATCATTTCAGGATGTCATGTTATCGTTGTCTATCATCCTTTTTTCAGCATTTTCTGCCTGTAGGTGTGTGTACTTACATCTGATATGTATCCATGTGCAGAACAGCCAAGGCTAGCTCCAATGACCTTTCCAAAGGGACCTGATGTACTATCTTCAGATACATGTCGCTATGCAGAAGACCCAAGACTAGAATTCTAAAACGCTTTCAAGGTTCAGGTCTCTCTGTATACCATGGGAAGAAAATGAATGAGTATGTAAGCTATGTGTGTAAGCCCCCACATGTACGTTAATACTATGAAATCACTGTATTATTCCTACATCTATGTGAGTTTTGTATACTTATAAAGGAAATACTGTATTACCCCTATGTGCATGTGAGTTCTGTTTCAGTATATTCATATAGGAAACATTGTACTATCCCAACAGGTATGTGAGTTCTATATCAGTATATTTACACAGGAAACATTGCATTATCCCAACAAGTATGTGGATTCTGTATAAGTATATTCATATAGGAAACATTGTATTATCCCAACAGGTATGCGAGTTCTGTATAAGTATATTTATACAGAAACATTGTATTATCCCAACAGGTATGTCAGTTCTGTATAAGTATATTTATATAGGAAACGGTGTATTATCCCAACAGGTATGTGAGTTCTGTATAAGTATATTTATATAGGAAACAGTGTATTATTCCAACAGGTATGTGAGTTCTGTATAAGTATATTTATATAGGAAACAGTGTATTATCCCAACAGGTATGTGAGTTCTGTATCAGTATATTTATAAAGGAAACTGTATTATCCCAACAGGTATGTGAGTTCTGTATCAGTATATTTATACAGGAAACTGTATTATCCCAACAGGTATGTGAGTTCTGTATCAGTACATTTATATAGGAAGCAGTGTACTATCCCAACATGTATGTGAGTTCTGAATCAGTATATTTATATAGGAAACAGTGTATTATCCCAATAGGTACGTGAGTTCTGTATCAGTATATTTATATAGGAAACAGTGTATTATCCCAACAGGTATGCGAGTTCTGTATCAGTATATTTATAAAGGAAATAGTGCATTACCTTCCATGTATACGAGTTCTGTATATTTATATAGGAAACATTGCTTTACCTCTACAGGTGTGTGAGTTCTTATTAATATATTTGTAAAGGAATCATGGTGTTAGTCATACATGTATAAGTTCTTTATCATTGTATCTATAAAGGAAATATTGTATTACCCCTACATATACGTTAGTGGTGAATCAGTACATTCATAAAACAATCATGGTGTTGGTTTTACATGTAGTCTAGTTTTGTATTCCTATAAAGGAATCATTGCACTGGCCCTACATACATGTTGGTGGTGTCTCAATATATTCAAAAAGGTATAATGATGTTGATCCAACCTGCTAGTTGGCTACGTATCGCTACATTTCATACATATATCATTGTGTTGACCCTCCCTCCATACAAGCCTGTTAAACAGCTCCCCCAGACTTCAGTTCTGCTGGACACACAGGCTTTAGAACTGTTCTGTGTTCACAAAGTAACCTCCCTCTTCCTGTCCAAAAGACATTTCCAATTAATTTTAACCCTTTGACTCCCATGCTCTGTCCAGCAACAGCAAAAACTCAACCCTTTGACTTCCTCACCCTATCCACCAGCTTTCTGCAGGAAGCTGGTGGATAGAGTGAGGGAGTCAAAAAGGATTATGTTTTTGCATCGTTGAGATGGTTGACAATGTAGGAAGCTGGTGGGCAGTGCGCGGGAGTCAAAAGATTAATAAACATGCTATGTAAATGTCAAAGTCTCTCTCTTCATACAGACCTGTTGCACAGTTCCCAGATCTTTCGCCATACTGGTGATGCCAGCCATATAATTGTTATGTTCAAACAAAACAATCCCCTGCCCTCCTGTGTGAGTGACCTCACTGACAGATGGACAATAAACTTTGCATGTGTCTTTATCTTTCTCACTCAGACCTGTTGCACAGCGCCAAACACATCCACTTCGCTGCACATGCGGGCCACACAATACTTATGTTCACAAACTATTCCTGTATAAATAACAGACAGATGGGCAATAAATGGGCAAGGGTCCACATCTCTCTCCACACACACCTGTTGCACAGCGCCAAACACCTCCGCTCTGCTGGACACGCGGGCCACAGAATGTTCCAGAATGTCCAGGCTCCGCTGCATCTTGGAGATTGTCTCCTGTGCTCTGTCATCGATGCACCACTCGCTCAAAGCCTGAAACACACACACACACACACACACACACACACACACACACACACACACACACACACACACACCACACGAATGTACGCACGCACGTGCGCGCGCACACACACACACACACACACACAAAAGATCTTTCAACAAATCAGTCGCCTTACCAACCACCACATGAGTAATGCTTGCTACAAGTACCAACAAACTATCCAATCAACTAACCAACCATCCATCCCACAAACAAAATAATTAGTCAACCAACCATTCATTCTCACCAAACCAAGAGGAACACACACGACAACTAATCTGAACACACTCTTAAGCAAACACCCAACTGTATGACTAATTAGCCAAATAACCACTGACGCACCAACCAATCTGTTACTAAACCAAAATCTTTACTAAAACATTTATGATCAAATTCAGTAAAGTCCACTGAATCTTACATCAACAGTTCAAACCAATTAGTAAATTACGCTATACTTGCTAACAACAATAACAACAACAACAACGACAACAACAACAACAAGAACAACTCAAAATTCCCTTGGACAGAGATAAACAATACTATTATCATATTCACTAATAAACTGACAAACAGCAATGCTGACAACCAGACATTCACAATGACAACCAGTCAAACAAACATCCACACACTGGCAGACACGACAGAGTATACAGTCGAACTGATGGACGAGTAGGAATAGTAGTCCTCTATCGCCTGGACACAAGACCAGTCCTGTGGGACACAAGACCAGTCCTGGAGGCACATGTTCTTCTACAGGTACTGCACGAAAAGAGGTTCTGTAGTCTTGGGTTCTGCTTTCACCGGTCCCTTGGTCCTTCCTCTGTTGAACAGTATCAGTTCTGTGTTGTTCAAATGTGATGATGCCCTGCTTAACGACGCCGTCTTCCCAATTAGTGGTGTTGATAATACAGTTCATGAGGCTGACCTTCAGAGTAACCCTGTTTCACTTCAGCGGTCTCCCCTGATCATGGTCTCCTTGTTTAGCTTCTTCATACAGAAGCATCTTTGGGATGCGTGTCCTGTCTAACGAAGCTGGCATTTGATGAGTAGAAACTGTATACTTCTGTAAAACTTTAAGATTGGGCATTCGACCTTGCCATATAATATTACAGATCTTGTCCAGACATCCCTGGAGGAACATTTCAACTACTGAATGTGGTGTCTGTTGGTAGTCCAGGTACCCCAGCAGTACAGCAGAGCGCTCAAGATTACTGCTCTGTACACAGCGAACCTTGTGGTAAACCTGGTGCCATGGTCTTGTCACGAACTCTTGGTCAACCTCCCAAAGCAGAGCTAGTTTTGGATATGCGCAACACCATCTCAGCATCAACAGATCCACTGCTACTGCTTTACTGTCCAAGTTGCAGTCTATAGTCTTGTTCTCCTGCTTGCCGATGACAAGTGGAGGTGGTGAAGCACCAGAAGCCTGAGATGTATTGACTGAAACACAGCCTCTGTCTTGCTGAGACTTATTGCAAGACTGAAATGTTTGCTGGCCGCAGCAAATTGGTCAATGATGCGCTGGATGTCCTCGTGCGAGTGTGCAGCCATTGTACAGTAATATGCAAAGAGAAATTCCCACAACAACGGCTTTGAATACTTTGGTTTTGGCTTGGAGTTTTTGCAGGCTGATGAGTTTTCATCTGAGCAGAACTTATGTACACATAACTGTCAAAGTCTCTTAGTGCATGAACTATCACTGCTGCAATAAGGATGGAGATGAGTGGGCTCTTGAACGCATCCCTAACTCACTCCGTTTTGCACTAGGAAGGGTCCAGATGTCTCCCCATTCTCTTGCCAAACTTTCGAATTATCACTCACACATTCTTCTGGTCAATAGTGTCAAATGCTTTGATCAGGTCTACAAACACCACGTGGAGCTCCTCTAGATTTGACACTGCTCTTGCACCTGGCGAAAGGCAAACAACATGCTATTCGTACCTCTTCCACCACGAAAGCCACACAGACCTTCAGGAAGAACGGGACTCAGCTACAGGAATGATGACTGCTAAGGATGATTCTGGCGAAGACTTTCCCTGCAATGCACAGACAGATCACAGCATCTCTTAAGTCGTGACGACCCTCTTAATTGTGCCATAGAGACTGGTGCAGCGTTGTCAGTTTCTACAGAAGCATCTCACTCCTATTCCAGTCGATATCTGCATGAATTCTATCAACTCCTAAAACCGTCTAGGGGTGGTTTGCTTCAGGGTTTCGGTAATCTCTGTACTGGAGGGTGGGTCTGCCAGTGATTCCTTTACTGACAGTTGGAGGAGTGCAGCAATGACATTCTCAAACAATGATCACTCGCTGTGTCAGCAATACGTTAAAGTGCTCAGCCCAGCGTGATGATGTCAGCTCTCTGTCAGATGAACGAAGTACATGTAGTCAGAGGTACAGATCAGTGTTGCGCCATAATTCTGTAGTCCGTACACAATGCGCAGGGTAGACAGACACATACAAAAACAAAAACAAAACAAAAACACACACACAAAAATCCTCCCTCTGAACTATTATTTCTCCCGTCAATGTCAGACTGACTAAAACAACAATGCGGCACAAACAAATATCAGAGGTCAAAGGTAAAAGGTAAAGGTTGTCCCATAGCTCTGAGGTCAGAGAAAATAAACTGCTAAAGACCACAAATTTTCTCCAGGACAGAAGTATGAGGGCGGTGCCCATCTCCCTCCCTCGCTGCTTTGTAACTGAAGAAAGTCAAGTACCCATTCACAGCTGGGTAAACTGAGGCTGCACGCATCCACATTTTGTTTAAGTAAGATCAGTGTGCGTACTAATCCACTGCGATAAGTAAGTGATGATAAGTGGCCCCAACCCTCCCCCTCCCCCCAATCTCCCCAGTACTGACCTCCACTCCCTGTCTGAGATCGTTCAGTTCCTTGTCAATGTTCTGTTCAGCCAGGTCACGTGACCTCTCCTGGATTCCCAGACGTTTCTCTAACGTCAGACGGTCTGTCTTGAAGGCCAGGGACAGACTGTTAAAACGACTCTGAAATCATACAACAGGCAGTCTTTCTGTTAAAACGACTCTGAAATCATACAATAGGCAGTCTTTCTGACTGTTAAAACGACTCTGAAATCATACAATAGGCAGTCTTTCTGACCGTTAAAACGACTCTGAAATCATACAATAGGCAGTCTTTCAGACTGTTAAAACGACTCTGAAATCATACAATAGGCAGTCACAACTCTGAAAGCGTACTATAGGCAGTCTTTCAGAGTGTTAAAACGACTCTGAAATCATACAATAGGCAGTCTTTCTGACTGTTAAAACGACTCTGAAATCATACAACAGACAGTCTTTCAGACTGTTAAAACGACTCTGAAATCATACAATAGGCAGTCTTTCTGACTGTTAAAACGACTCTGAAATCATACAACAGACAGTCTTTCTGACTGTTAAAACGACTCTGAAATCATACAATAGGCAGTCTTTCAGACTGTTAAAACGACTCTGAAATCATACAATAGGCAGTCTTTCTGACTGTTAAAACGACTCTGAAATCATACAACAGACAGTCTTTGTGACTGTTAAAACGACTCTGAAATCATACAATAGGCAGTCTTTCTGACTGTTAAAACGACTCTGAAATCATACAATAGGCAGTCTTTCAGACTGTTAAAACGACTCTGAAATCATACAACAGACAGTCTTTCAGACTGTTAAAACGACTCTGAAATCATACAATAGGCAGTCTTTCAGATTGTTAAAACAGATTCTGTAATCATACAACAGGCAGTCTTTCAGACTGTTAAAACGACTCTGAAATCACACAATAGGCAGTCTTTCAGACTGTAAAGACGACTCTAAATCATAAACATATACACAACACAAAACTTTTCAGATTGATATACACATATACACAACACGATGCTTTCAGGTTACCAAAACGACTCTGAACTCACAGATATATACACAAAATACAATGCCTTAAGAATACCGAAAGAACTCCGAAACCATCTCCACGTACTACGTTGAAACTTTGCCATCAAACTGTTAAACAGACTGAAAACACACAACACACTGTGATCTGATGCTGAAACAACACACAACACACTGTCATCTGATGCTGAAACAACAAACAACACACTGTTATCTGATGCTGAAACAACACACAACACTGTCATCAGATGCTGAAACAACACACAACACATTGTCATCAGACGCTGAAACGACACACAAAACACTGTCGTCTGGTGTTGAAACGACACACAACACACTGTCGTTAGACGTTGAAACGACACACAACACTGTTATCGGATGTTGAAACAACACACAACACACTGTCGTCAGATGTTGAAACAACACACAACACACTGTCGTCAGGTGTTGAAACAACACACAACATAGTCGTCAGACGTTGAAACAACACACAAAACACTGTCATCAAGTGTTGAAACGACAGACAACACACTGTAGTCAGACGCTGAAATGACACACAACACTGTCATCAGATGTTGAAACAACACATAACACACTGTCGTCAAGTGTTGAAACAACACACAACACAATGTCGTCAGACGTTGAAACAACACACAACACACTGCCTTCAAGTCTTGAAACAACACACAACACACTGTCATCAGATGTTGAAACGACACACAACACATTGTCGTCAGATGTTGAAACGACGCACAACACACTGTCGTCAGGTGTTGAA
>JAPXFY010000017.1:55919972-55949972 GCA_030674185.1 Monoplex corrugatus
CACACACACACACACACACACACACACACATATATATATATATATATATATATATATACAGACATAAAGTGTCAAATTTCGTTCTTACCCTTTGTTGGCTTTTAAGGCCTGAAGCACCAACTGTGAAAAGGACATGTTTATGAACAGGGAGGGTAACAGTTGTTAAGATTGCGCTCACTTTGAAAATAGGCACACTTTCCCACTGAAAGGAAGAACAGTAGCTGGTTGTTTCAGAATGTGTCTGCTTTGAAAAAAACGAACACACACAATAGCAATATCCGCTAATGTCCGTATTCACTGACTGCTTTGAATATATCAACCATAGTTGTTAAATGTATGCATTCACTGCCTACTTTCAAAACAACGGACACATGTATCAGCAGTAACTGTTCATGTATGTATTCACTGCCTTCACCGACGTTCATCTTAGGTGATTAGGATGATCATTATCAACATCAAATTAAGTCATACAGTCTATGTGAACCCATCTACAAATTCACTCACAACATCCCTATTTCAATTAAACGCTCGATGACGTAACCAAATATCAGTACCAATGAAATATAGAGCATTAACCCACCTTCACTCTAAGACTAAGATATATGTCCACAACATCCTGCTCTAGGATATATATGTCCACAACATCCCGCTCTAAGACAGACATACGTCCACAACATCCCGCTCTAAGAGAGATATATATGTCCACAACATCCCGCTCTACGACAGATATATATGTCCACAACATCCCGCTCTAAGACAGACATATATGTCCACAATATCCCGCTCTAAGACAGACATACGTCCACAACATCCCGCTCTAAGAGAGATATATATGTCCACAACATCCCGCTCTAAGAGAGATATATATGTCCACAACATCCCGCTCTAAGACAGACATATATGTCCACAATATCCCACTCTAAGACAGACATATATGTTCACAACATCCCGTTGTAAGACAGACATATGTCCACAACATCCCGCTGTAAGACAGACATACGTCCACAACATCCCGTTGTAAGACAGACATATATGTCCACAACATCCCGCTGTATGACAGATATATAATGTCCACAACATCCCGCTGTCACACAGATATATATGTGACCTCCCACCACCAATTCAGTCTTAACTCGCAGTCAGTCGAACATTACTAGGAGCTGAAAAGGTGACTGAAGGTCTATCTGGGGTGTTTTGATTTTTTCTCAAAATTGATTTCTGTGGACTATAATCTATCCCCCCCACAGAATTTTTTTATATCATATATGTAAAATGGTAGTTTAATGCACTGGTCGCAACAGAAAGAACACAACTTCCTACCAAAAGTACCTATTTTTGTCTCTTATTATGAACCGTAACCTGTAAAGTACCCCCAAATGTAATATACTGACAGAAAGCTTTCTGGTGCACCTTTCAGATGACAGCTAAAATTAGAAACAAACCGAGTCAAAGCCACCAAAGAAAGAAATTTAATGAAAATGTATAGGAGAGTACATAAAAACATTAGATGCCGTTTTCTCAAAAAGGCCGTCATACAACTTAATGACTTTAAACATACATAACTTCTACATTTTTTAGTACAAGCTTTATTCAAGTACCAAAATAATCAGCAGAATGTACACTTTCCAGTGATATGTATATCTCAAAATATCCAAAATGCTAGTTAAGACTGATTTCGCGCTGGCAGGTCACATATGTCCACAACATCTCACTGTTAAGACAGACATAATTATATGTCCACAACATCCTGCTGTACGACAGATATATATGTCCACAACATCCCGTTGTAAGACAGACATATCCACAACATCCTGCTGTCATTATCATCATCAAGTGCCCTGCCGCATGGCGTTGGCGGTCATGGCCCTCTATACGTATCTATCTCTATCAAGCACATCTTCCACCCTCTCTGTCTTCAGCCACTCTGCAAGTCCGTCCAATATTATTTCCCTGGGTCTACCTGGTGCTCTCTTTCACTTCAGCTCTCCTGTTATGACCAGGTGCTTTAATTCCCCTTTTCTCACAAAATGGCCTATAAACGTTACGTCTTTTACTAATCTTCGTTATGAATGATCTTCTTGTGTCTGCTTCCATCAAGACTGTCTCGTTTATTTTCTTCGCTGTCCATGAAACTCTCAACATTCTTCTTAGAAACTACACCTCGGCTGCCTCAATCTTGTTCTGGCTTTGCTTGTTGACTGTCCACGCCTCACAATCGTATAACATTTGGTTCTATGTAACATTCAAGAACTCTCTTCCTGATGTTAACTGATAGGCATTTGTTGGTAAGAATGCTTTCGTCTTCTTGAATGCTGTTTTGGCTTGGCCGATTCTGCTGGCTATTTCTGATGTGCATCTGCCGTCTGGTGAGATGACCGTTTCCAGATATTTAAACTTATCAACCTGTCTCAACCCCTTTATTTTTGCTTTCTATTTCTATTCTATTCACAAGGTTTTGTAGATCCCTATCATTTTCTGCAATTAGCACGGTGTCATCTGCGTATCGAATGTTGTTTATCATTTTCCTCCAACCTTTAATCCAGGGTATTTTTCTAGGTTTCTCGTGATGGTTTCGCTGTAAAGTGAAAACATATCTGGTGACAAAACACAACCTTACCTGACTCCTCTTTCGATATTTTGGAAAGAGTGTATATCGTTTTCTATTCTCATTGCAGCTGTTTGTTCCCAATACATATTTCTGGTTATTCGTAGATGTTTTCCATCAATATTGAGTCTTTCTAGTTGGTTGATCAATTCTACATGTCTTACCCGATAAAAAGCCTTGGTATAATCCAACAAATCATAAATTCAAATCCTTATTCATCTCGACTGACCTCTCTATGATAATTCTTAGGATGTATATGGCATTAATAATTCCTTTTCCTTCCACAAATCCACACTGTTCTTCTGCTATTTCTCTTTTGATTCTATTCCTTGTCCTCATCATGATTATTCTTAATATGAATTTTGCTACATGACTCATCAAGCTGACTGTGCAATGGAGTTCGCATTCTATAGCCCCTGTTTTCTTTGGAACAGCAATAAAAATTGATTTTGACATATCTTTGGGGAATTTTCCAGTGTCATAAATTTCATTTAGGAGGACTTGTTTTTTCTATACCAAATTCCTCCAGGGCTTCAATCATCTGTAGAAATACTGTCTGGTCCTGGGGCTTTTCCCGGTTTCATCTTTTTCAGTGCTGCTCTAACTTCATCTTTCATTATGGGTGGACCTTCAACGTTCTTTCTTATAACGTGTTCTTCGTTTCTGCCATCTTCAATAAGGTCTTTAATGTACTCTCCCCATCTGTCCAATATTTTGTCTTTTTCCATGATAAGTGTACCATCTTTCGAGTTTAAGCAACCAGTTGATGTGCACGTATTTTTCCTGTGGACAATTTCTTCAATTCTTCTGTACATACCTTGAGGATCTGTTTTGCATCGGTCTTCTATTTCTTTGCACTTTGTTTTCAGCCAATCTTCCTTAGCTTCATTGCACCTATTCCTGATTTCTTTGTTTATCTTCCTGTATCTTTCCCCTTTGTCTTCTTCCGTTCTTCCATCAAGCCTAGAATTTCTTTTGTCATCCAGTTCTTTTTTGCTTTTCTATCTACTTTAGGGATTTCTTCACAAGCTTCATTTATCGAGTTTCTCAACTTTGTCCATTGTTCCTCGCTGTCACCAACGTCTTCCAGAGCACCGGGATTTGTTTTGAACGAGTACGTTAAATTTTTAACGTATCGCTTCATCTGTTTTTTAGAGTCCAAGATTCAATTTGATGTTGCCTTTGGTCTGTTTCTTTTTCCTTAATTTCAGCCTAAATCTTCCCACTACAGGATTGTGATTACTGTTGCAGTCTGCGCCTGGTAGTGCTTTTGCTGTCAGCAAAGAATTTCTAAATATTTTATTGATCAGTATGTAGTCAATTTGATTTTTGGTATTATCTCCTGGACTCATCCAAGTCCATTTTCTTCTATTAAGCTGCACAAACCAGGTGTTCCCAACTATGAACTCATTCATCTGTGTCCATACTACAAGTTTCCCTCCCCTTTCATTTTGTGTACCAAGGCCATGAGGTCCAACTGTATCTTCCACCCTATCCTGTCCCACTTTAACATTAAAATCTCCTATTATTATTGCAATTTCTTGTGATTTACATTGGGACTTCGCCATCTCTAATACTTCGTAGAAGTTGTCAATTTTGTCCTGAGTATTTGCGGATGTTGGTGCATACACCTGAATGATGTTGATATGAAATGGCTTGCCATCCAATTTAACCAGCAAAACTCTGTCGGACACAGCCCAGTATCCCGCTCTAAGACAGATACATATGTCCACAACATCCCGCTGTACGACAGATATATATGTCCACAACATCCCGCTGTAAGACAGATATATATGTCCACAACATCCCGCTGTACGACAGATATATATGTCCACAACATCCCGCTGTAAGACAGATATATATGTCCACAACATCCCGCTGTAAGACAGATATATATGTCCACAACATCCCGCTGTAAGACAGATATATATGTCCACAACATCCCGCTGTAAGACAGATATATATGTCCACAACATCCCGCTGTAAGACAGACATATATCCACAACATCCCGCTCTACGACAGATATATATGTCCACAACATCCCGCTGTACGACAGATATATATGTCCACAACATCCCGCTCTAAGACAGACATATGTCCACAACATCCCGCTCTAAGACAGACATATATGTCCACAACATCCCGCTCTAAGACAAGACATATATGTCCACAACATCCCGTTGTAAGACAGACATATATGTCCACAACATCCCGCTGTACGACAGATATATATGTCCACAACATCCCGCTGTAAGACAGACATATATGTCCACAACATCCCGTTGTAAGACAGACATATATGTCCACACCATCCCGCTGTAAGACAGACATATATGTCCACAACATCCCGTTGTAAGACAGACATATATGTCCACAACATCCCGCTCTACGACAGACATATATGTCCATAACATCCCGCTGTCAGACAGACATATATGTCCACAACATCCCGTTGTAAGACAGACATATATGTCCACAACATCCCGCTGTAAGACAGACATATATGTCCACAACATCCCGCTCAAAGACAGATATATATGTCCACAACATCCCACTGTAAGACAGATATATATGTCCACAACATCCCGCTGTAAGACAGATATATATGTCCACAACATCCCGCTCAAAGACAGATATATATGTCCACAACATCCCGCTGTAAGACAGATATATATGTCCACAATATCCCGCTCTAAGACAGATATATATGTCCACAACATCCCGCTGTAAGTGAGATATATATGTCTACAACATCCCGCTCTACGACATATATACGTCCACAACATCCCGCTCTAAGACAGATATATATGTCCACAACATCCCGCTGTAAGATAGATATATATGTCCACAACATCTCACTGTAAGACAGAGATGTATGTCCACAACATCCAGCTGTCAGACATATATGTCCACAACATCCCGCTCTAAGACATATATGTCCACAACATCCCGCTCTAAGACAGATATATATGTCCACAACATCCCGCTCTAAGACAGATATATATGTCCACAACATCCCGCTGTAAGATAGACATATATGTCCACAACATCCCGCTGTAAGTGAGATATATATGTCCACAACATCCCGCTCTACGACATATATACGTCCACAACATCCCGCTCTAAGACAGATATATATGTCCACAACATCCCGCTGTAAGATAGATATATATGTCCACAACATCTCACTGTAAGACAGAGATGTATGTCCACAACATCCCGCTGTCAGACATATATATGTCCACAACATCCCGCTCTAAGACAGATATATCCACAACATTTCACTGCAAGACAGACATATATGTCCACAACATCCCGTTGTAAGACAGATATATATGTCCACAACATCTCACTGTAAGACAAAGATGTATGTCCATAACATCCCATTGATTCCTCCCCCTGAAATGTTAAACTTGTCACGATACAGTCGGAAGCCATCTTGCCCAAGTCATGTCCAGCTGAAACGTCCAAATGCCACACAGAATGGAGTGGTTCTCTTTGTGTGTCCACCATGTCATGTCATTTCCACGTACAACCCATCACATGATATCGCTCATATCAAAAGCACACAGGCAACTAGTAAGACCAATATCCGCAGACTCTGTACAGCACAAACTGACCACCTTGCTCCCTTCTTGACAATGGGTGGAGAAAGGCTTACACCTACTTTCTATTGCAATCTATCAGACAGCTGAGGGCGGGTGAGGACGTTTGCAGTCCCATGCCCAGAGCAGAAGCCAATAAATCGATGAGAGAGGGCATGTGTCAGGCTGAAACCTCTCCGCTCCCTTATGACCCTGCCCTCCGTTCCCACCCGTCCTCCCCCTTCTGCTACACACTGCTCTGTCACTTATTGACAACGGCGCATCTGGAAACGGCACAGATCGAAGTGGACCCAGACCTCCTGACCACCACGCCCGCCACTCCCACCCCGCCCTCCTCTCTCTGCTGTACACACCGCTGTCACTCGGTACTTCTTATCATCTCCTATTGACAACACAGCATCTGGGAACGGCACAGATCGAAGGGGACCCAGACCAGTCCATGTTTTGATTAGACACAACACTGTGATCTTCATTGATCGTGGTCTATGTGTCAATACTGCTCTATACAAAGACTGCTATCTCGTCTCTTCAGACCGTAGCTTTTTTTGTGCGTGTCTTTTTACCTTGCGCATTCTTCGTTCACTTCAATTTATGCTGTTTATAGCTTAGTCGACCGCAAAGGCCACGTCAGGCCTTTTTCACCACATCCGTAAAACTTCAAAGTTACCGTTTGTATCATGTTCTTGTGACAGTAAAAAAGCGCACTCAACTGTAAGCCCGGATATTTATCAAAACGGCAACCGCTATCTGTAACTTGTTAATGGCAAGAGTTTGCTTTCTCTATCATTCCACAGCAGAATTACTTTGAACTATTCCTTTGATCATCACGCAAACCTACTACTCAAACCTTAAAACAATGTCATGCAAAACAGCCCTCTCGATAATTTGATAACCATGAGTCAGGTCAGCATAAAGGTGGACTTGAACGCAGACCACACAACTTTCTGTACTATCTGAGCTTGAATTAAGGAAGTATTGTATTGTATTGTATTATATTATACGGTATGGTATGGTATGATATGGTATGGTATGGTATAGTATGGTATGATATGGCATAGTGTGGTATGGTATGGTATTGTATGGTATGGCATGGTATGGCATGGTTTGGTATGGTATTGTATGGTATGGTATGGCACGGTATTGTATGGTATGGTATTGTATGGTATGGCATGGTATTGTATGGTATGGTATTGTATGGTATGATATTGTATGGTATGGCATGGTATTGTATGGCATGGTATGGTATGGTACGGCATGGCATGGTATGGTATGGTGTTAAGGATTGATCATCAGACAACTAGCATGGGTAAGCTCCTGGCAGTCAGTCTGTGTAATTGACGTCTCTGGTCAGACAGCTCCACACCTGTATCTTCCCATCTTCCCATCTTCCCAGTCTACTCAAATGCTTGCTTCGTGCGTGGCAATTCTCATCACTACGGCAAAATTGGCATCCAAGCACGCGCGCGAGTGAGTGTGTAATTGCAAAAACAACAACAACAAAACAGAGGAAGAAAAAGCAGAAGAGGAAGAAAAAACCTGATGGGAGGAGAGGACGGGGGAAAAAGAGATCAGATAAGTCTTTACTGACAAAGGTTATGAAGAAGTACCGTACATGCCTTTTCTTTTATCTAGGCCTTGCCTCTGGGGACGCCGAGAGCTCTTTCAGTACAAACAACATACATACATATATCTACACGCTTGCACATGGATACACATCATCCCCACATAAATATAAAAATTAGAGAAAACGCTATGCTAGACATATCCGTTTTAGTCACTCTCTCTGTATCTGACTTGCTCCTTCGCTCTCTGTCACCTCTTCCTTTCTCATTTTCTACCTTGCTGGTCCTTCACCTTCATGTTTTCCGCAAAGCTTAAAAACATTTCCTATAAGGACCGATAATTGTGCATATACATTTAATTGAATTTTCGCGCTATGAAAATGTGGACTGCTTGGAACAGTTCAGGTACTACAGGCCAATTATTTATATATGTTTTATGATTATGCCGTCAGACTCAGGTGCGCTTTTTCTAAATCACCCTGCTGATAAGTTTGGTGGTAAGGCCAAAGCAGGAGGCATATCCTCAGATTATTTGCGTAAATACAGCAAATTATCTTAAATTTTCTCTTCCAGATTTTCTTGTTTTACAGAGTCATCGATGTATGTTAGATGTGCATGTTTTGTTTGAGACAGTTATGGCCCCGATAATTTTATGGCCGTGAGCAGTCGGCCGGGCTTTAAACACTAATAACGTTTATCTATCTATACCTTGCCTATTAGAAAAGGCAATTAAAATTTGTCCCCTGAGGAAGTAGGGGAGCGAGATGGCAATGTGTCTCGGGACCCTCATATGGCTCTGTGCAGTCGGCTGGCTTTAAATACTAATAATAATGATAATAATAATGCAGACATTGCCTGCTAAAAAAGGCAATGAAAACTTGTCCCCCTGAGGTCGTAGAGGAGTGAGCTGGCAATTCTTCTAAGAGCCAACATTATGAGAGTAATAGCCATCTCTTTATCCTCCATGCTCTATCTTCCCTAACATTCATGGTTGGACAGACGGAAGCATGTTTTGCTTCAGCGTGATTGGCACACGTGCAAACCCGAGAGAGAGAGAGAGGGAGGAAGGAAGAGAGAGAAAGGAGAGAAAGGGAGAGAGACAGAGAGAGGGAGAGAGAGGGAGAAAGAGAGAGACAGAGAGAGAGAGGCGAGAGGGGGGAGAGAGAAAGAAGAGAGAGACAGAGACAGAGAGAGGGGCAAGAGGGGGGGGGGGAGACAGAAAGAAGAGAGAGAGAGACAGAGACGGGAAAGAAAGCGGAGTGAAAGAGATAGACAGAGAGAAGAGAGAGGGGAAGCAGCAGGAGAGAGAGGAGACAGAGGGGGAAGAGAGAAACAGGGGGGAGAGAGAAAGAGAGAGAGAGAAGAGAAAGAGAGAGAGAGAGGAGAAGAGAGAGGAGAAGAGAGAGAGAGATAGAGAAGGGAGGAGAAGTGAGAGAGAGAGAGAGAGAAAGAGGAGAAGACAGAGAGCAAAAGAGAGAGAGAACAGAGAGGGGAGAGAACGGGAGAGAGAAAGGAGAGAGAGTGAAGGGGGAAGGGAAGAGAGAGAGAGAGCGAGAGAGAAAGAGAAATAATAAATAAAGAGAGAGAGAGAGAGAGAGAGAGAGAGAGAGAGAGAGAGAGAGAGAGAGAGAGAAGAGAAAGAGAGAGATGGGTGGTGGTGGTAGATGTCCACGTTTACAACTTTTGAGTTGTGACATCTATTATCAAAGGAAAGTTCTCACTAAATGTTGTTGCAGTCAAAACTGATTCTCTTACTTCTGATCAACTTTCTATTTGCTGAATACTGACGACAGACGGCGAAGTGTTGATGCAGTCAAATGCCATACCTCTTGATTATATTTTTTTCCATTCAGTCCATCATATGCTTATATTTTCTCTTATTATCATATTTTTGTGGGGATGTATGTGTATCAATGTGGAAGCGTGTAGATATATGCATGTATGTATGTATGCACATATATATATATATATATATATATATATATATATATATATATGTGTGTGTGTGTGTGTGTGTGTGTGTATGTGTATGTGTATGTGTGTGTGTGTATGGATGGATGTATGTATGTACGTATATGTATATATGCATATGGTGTGTATGTATGTATGAATTTGTATGTATGTTCATGCATTATTAATAGTAAGATACTTTACATTCCAAAAACTGCACTTAGCCAGCGCATCATAGTTTTCATAGTTTTAGCCATGGACCCTCTTCAGGATAAAACATGCTAATATGGCATAACCACTTTTCAAATTGCAGAATTCATCTCACTTCCCCTCTGACATCATATCTGCCTCCCCTCTCCCCATTTCTTACCATAACTAACAAACACATTAAGATTTAATTTTAGTCCTTTCCTCCCACTGGACGCAGCAGCACGGAAGTTTCAGTCTTTTTCTCCTGATTTTTGTATTTGCTGTTTGTTCGTTTGTGATCTTACATTTATGCTTGACAAAGATCAGTTGGTCGAAAATTTGCGCCTGTCCTGTCTGGTTGTTAAATACGCGTTCTGATTCTATTTTCGTGTTTTTCTGGTTCCCGCAGTCAAAAGTCTTTCTTTTATTGTTAATTCCACATCTCTCTGCCAAATACTGACGCAGACACCTAAACGTTATTGCAGTCAGAACTGATTCTTTTATCGTTGATTTCATATCTTTTTATTGTGTTTTAGTTATCAAAAAAGGTATATCTTATTTTGTTTAAATATTCTCACTATGTGCCCCCGAAAACAGCTAGGTGCAAAAAGAATTATTTTGCCCTAATTGACAGCTGTCGTTCTGTACAGCAGCTCTGCCCTCGTGCCCGTGTGTGCGTGTGCGTGTGTATCCGCGCGCGCGTGCATGTGAGTGTGCTGTGTGTTGTCTATAACTTAGGGCCGTCAACCTGACAAATTAATCTTGCTCAAAATCACTGACGCCAGCCGTAAATCACCCTCAGGCTATACAACTCACCTGTTTGACAAAGTAGCAAAGCCCCTCAAATGCCTTCTCTACACACATAGTTTTCAAATTGAAGAGCAAAATAACTAGATGTCTTGGCTTGTTTAGGATCTGTTGTGTGTGTGTGTGTGTGTGTGTGTGTGTGTGTGTGTGTGTGTGTGTGTGTGTGTGTGTGTGTGTGTGTGTGTGTGTGTGTGTGTGTGTGTGTGTGTGTGTGTTGCTGTTTTATGCCTGTAGACAAATTAAGTACTTCAGTGAAGACACTGTGGCTACATACAGAAAACATGGAGCACAAGACACATCTTTTTTAACTGTTTGTTGTTGTTGTTCTTGTTGTTTTTTAGTTTAAAGCCCAGCCGACTGCATAGAGCCATATCAGGGCTATAACCGTTTCAAAACACACACAATACTTCAACAGGAAAGAAAAAAAAAAAAAAAAGAAAAGTAAGTAAACATACCAATGCTTTTGCGCACATAATCTAAGGAGATGCCCATGGCGCTGACCATTCCGTCCAATTTATCGCACAGGTAATTTAAAAAAAACATACCTGAATACAAATTTAAACAGAACTAAGGACCTTAAACATATATAAAAACAGGCCAAAATAACCTGAAATTGCTTTCGCATATCTCATTTCCCTAGAACCCAAAGTGCACTTAATATAAACATGTACCCAATTATCAATCCTAAGAGAAAGTACGTAAGACTTTATCGAATACATACAGGTGAATGGACCATCAAGGCAGAAAATAACAGGAAGAAATGACAGAGAGCAAAGGAGAGAGACAGAAACGAGCAAATTTCTAGCGCAGAATTTCCAGACGGTCGGGATACTACTTATATTGAAAGAGCTGTTCGCATCCCCACGGGGTACAGTTACACCTAACAGGCACTGTCACGGGCTGACTTTGGGTAACAAAATCCGGTAATGTGTAGGTAATAAGGATCGGTAATGTGTGTAACAAGGACCAGTAATGTGTGTAACAAGGACAGGTAATGTGTGTACCAAGGACAGGTAATGTGTGTAAAAAGGACAGGTAATCTGTGTACCAAGGACAGGTAATGTGTGTAACAAGGACAGGTAATGTGTATACCAAGGACAGGTAATGTGTGTACCAAGGACAGGTAATCTGTGTACCAAGGACAAGTAATGTGTGTAAAAAGGACAGGTAATCTGTGTACCAAGGACAGGTAATGTGTGTAACAAGGACAGGTAATATGTGTACCAAGGACAGGTAATGTGTGTAAAAAGGACAAGTAATCTGTGTACCAAGGACAGGTAATGTATGTAACAAGGACCAGTAATTTGTGGGTAACACTGACCGTCTGTTGTCCACTACGGGCCGTAATTATCTTTATACAAACAGGCCTGTACGTCTGTTGTCCACACTGATCGTCTATTGTCCACACTGACCGTCCTTTGTCCACACTGACCGTATGTTGTCCACACTGACCATCTGTTGTCCACACTGGCCATCTACAGTCCACACTGACCGTCTGTTGTCCACTACGGGCCACAATTATCTTTATACAAACAGGTCAGTATGTCTGTTGTCCACACTGACTGTCTGTTGTCCACACTGACCGTATGTTGTCCACACTGACCATCTGTTTCCAAAGTGATCATCTACTGTCTACACTGACCGTCTGTTGTCCATTACAGTTCCTGTAGACTGTATGCACAGACTTATGGCATTCACCATAGTTACAGCCTGCTGTATTTTATAGATGATATGATGCCATGATTACAGCTTGATGTATTATAAATTATAGATGATATGATGCCATGATTACAGCTTGTATTATAAATTATAGATGATATGATGCCATGATTACAGCTTGATGTATTATAAATTATAGATGATATGATGCCATGATTACAGCTTGATGTATTATAAATTATAGATGATATGATGCCATGATTACAGCTTGTATTATAAATTATAGATGATATGATGTCATGATTACAGCTTGTATTTTATAGATGATATGCCATGATTACAGCTTGTATTTCATACATGATATGCCATGATTACAGCTTGATGTATTATAAATTATAGATGATATGATGTCATGATTACAGCTTGTATTTTATAGATGATATGATGCCATGATTACAGCTTGTATTTTATAGATATGATGCCATGATTACAACTTGTATTTTATAGATATGATGCCATGATTACAACTTGTATTTTATAAATGATATGATGCCATGATTACAGCTTGCTGTATTTTATAAATGATATGATGCCACGATTACAGCTTGTATTTTATAGATATGATGCCATGATTACAACTTGTATTTTATAAATGATATGATGCCATGATTACAGCTTGCTGTATTTTATAAATATGATGCCATGATTACAGCTTGCTGTACTTTATAAATGATATGATGCCATGATTACAGTTTGAATTTTATAGATATGATGCCATGATTACAACTTGTATTTTATACATGATATGATGCCATGATTACAGCTTGCTGCATTTTATAAATGATATAATGCCATGATTACAGCTTGTATTTTATACATGATATGAGGCCATGATTACAGCTTGCTGTATTTCATACATGATATGATGCTATGATTACAGCTTGCTGTATTTTATAGATGATATGATGTATGATTACAGCTTGCTGTATTTCATACATATGATGCCATGATTACAGCTTGCTGTATCTTAACCCTTTGACTCCTGCACTCCGTCTACCAATTGCAAAAACATAACCTTTTGACTTCCTCACCCTATCCACCAGCGTCCTGTAGGAAGCTGGTGGATAGGGTGAGGGTGTCAGAGGGTTAAATTTTCGCTTTGCTAGCATAATTGGCAATGCGGGGAACTGTTGGACAGGGTGCAAGAGTCAAAGGGTTAAAGATCATATGATGCCATGATTACAGCTTGCTGTATTTTAAGGATGATTTAACGTCATGATTACAGTTTGCAGTATCTTAAAGATGACATGACGTCATGATTACAACTTGTACTTTAAAGATGACATGATAACATGATTACAGCTTACTGTATTTTAGATATGATGCCAAGATGACAGCTTCTTGTATTTTAATGAGGGTATGATGTCATGATTACAGCTTGTATTTTAAAGATGATATGACGTCATGATTACAGTTTGCTGTATTTTAAAGATGGTATGATGCCATGATTACAGCTTGCTGTATTTTAAAGATGACATGATTACAGCTTGTTGTATTTTATAAATATGACGCCATGATTACAGCTTGCTGTATTCTATAGATGATACGATGCTATAATTACAGCTTCCTGTATGTTAATGATATGAAGGCATGATTACAGCTTGCTGTATTTTATAGATACGATGCCATGATTACAGCTTGTTGTATTTTATAGATATGATGCCATGATTACAGCTTGCTGTATGTTAATGATATGATGGCATGATTACAGCTTGCTGTATTTTATAGATGATACAATGCCATGATTTCAGCTTGCTGTATTTTATAGATGATACGATGCCATGATTACAGCTTGCTGTATTTTATAGATATGATGCCATTATTACAGCTTGCTGTATTCTATAGATATGATGCCATGATTACAGCTTGTTGTGTGTTAATGATATGATGGCATGATTACAGCTTGCTGTATTTTATATTAATTACAGCTTGCTGTATTTTAAATATATGATGGCATAATTACAGCTTGCTGTCTTTTAATATGACATGATTACAGCTTGCTGTATTGTAAAGATGATTTGATCCGCTGAAGCGTTCTACTTTTATAGGTTTTGTTATATTTGTGATTCTGTTTGAAGTAGATATGAGAATCATGTAAGTGTGATGTCAGTCTTGTGTATGCACATTTTGATTTCCAAATTGGAATTAATCAAGGACTGCTGAAAGGAACTGGAGTAAAAACCCTTAAGTAGGGAGGAATATAGTGACCTGTTGGAGAAAGGTTACCTGAAATAAGAATCTTTAAGTCGGGGAAAAAGATGACTGTGCGTTGGGTGGGGGGGGGGGGGCAGGAGGGGAGGAAAGTTACCTGAAAAAAGAGAACACCTGATATTGCACAGCTAAAAAGATCAGGAGAAGGGTTGACAAGTTTGCATCCTTCACTCTGTCTCCAGCCTTTGATGTGAACAGGTATAGGTCGGACAGAACCAACTTCTTCATTTCCTGTCTGTGTTCACCTACAAACCACAAGCAGAGTGATGGCACAGTGGTTACAGCCACCACCTTGGAGATGCTAGTTTCATTGCCGGCAGGGCAGTGATTTGTTTTCCCTTACTCCTCTACAGGACATCGAGTGGTGACCTAGGGCTACCCCTGTACGAGATGGTGACCGACCCCCAGGTGCAGTATGCATTCACTGCTCATACAAAAACCCATGGAAACAAAGGAGTTGTCTTGGCAAAAGTACATAAAACTGCACTTACATAAGAAAATATAAACTGTTGTTATTTTTGTTTAAAGCCCAACCGACTGCATACAGCCATATCGGGACTACAACCGTTTCAACACACACACAATACTTCAATAGGGGAAAAAAAGGAAAAGAAAGTCAAGTACACATATCAATGCATTGGCGTACATAATCTAAGGAAATGCCTCTGGCACTGACACTCCGCCCAATTTATCGCACAGGATTTAACAAACATACCTGGATACAAATTTACGCAAAACTATGGACACTAAAACATGTAAAAACGGGCCCAAATTACCTAAAATTACTTCCACATATTTAATTACCCCCACAGACAAAAGGACAGAATGTACGTAAGATTTTATTGAACACATACAATGAATGGACCAGAAAGGCAGAAAATGACAAGAAGAAATGAAATAAGCAAAGGAAAAAGGGAGGGGGAAAAGTGACAGAAAAGAGGAAATTTCTAGCACAGAATTTCCAGAAGGTCCGGATACTATTTATACTGAAAGAGCCCCCGGCATCCCTATGGGTGGAAAAAAATAAAAGAGGCAGAAAACAAAGGGGGCAGTGCAATGCAGTGGCGCACTGTACACTGCTAGAACAGCCTTCATTTCACACGGAAAGTTAGACACATGCAATACTTGCAACAGGTCCTTTAACTCCTCCCACATATGTGCTGAATACACACAGCTCTCGCTTTAGCACGCTACGTGTGTGCTTAATACACAGATCTCTTGCTTTTAGCACACATACCCACATTTCACTCTCTTTCTTCCTTTCAATATGACAACCCTATTCACCTCATTTGTGGTCAGAAGTGCATTTTAATTGTCGGTTGTAAATGTGTATGACCCTGCCAATTTGACGAAAAGCAGAGAGAAGTGGGTAATAAAGAAGTCAGGTAATGTGTGAAGTCTAGCTTTGGATTCCAACACCCCGACCTCATAAACCTGTCTTACTGCCGTCTACTTGTTCTATCTCATAACTCACATATTACTGTTTACATTCACTATACATTACCTTGCTCTATCTCATAACTCACATATTACTGTTTACATTCACTATACATTACCTTACTCTATCTCATAACTCAATATTGCTGTTTACATTCACTATACATTACCTTGCTCTATCTCATAACTCACATATTACTGTTTACATTCACTATACATTACCTTACTCTATCTCATAACTCACATATTGCTGTTTACATTCACTATACATTACCTTACTCTATCTCATAACTCACATATTACTGTTTACATTCACTATACATTACCTTACTCTATCTCATAACTCATATATTACTGTTTACATTCACTATACATTACCTTACTCTATCTCATAACTCACATATTGCTGTTTACATTCACTATACATTACCTTACTCTATCTCATAACTCACATATTACATGTACTGTTTACATTCACTACATATTACTTTGTTCTATCTCATACTCACATGTCACTGTTTACATTCACTACACATTATCTTGTTCTGTCTCATAACTTTACACATTATCTTGTTCTATCTCATAGCTCTACACATTATCTTGCTCTATCTCATAGCTCACATATTATTGTTTACATTCACTACACATTATCTTGCTCTATCTCATAGCTCACATATTATTGTTTACATTCACTACACATTATCTTGCTCTATCTCAAAGCTCTACACAGTATCTTGCTCTATCTCATAGCTCACATATTATTGTTTACATTCACTACACATTATCTTGCTCTATCTCATAACTCTACACATTATCTTGCTCTATCTCATAGCTCACATATTATTGTTTACATTCACTTTACATTATCTTGCTCTATCTCAAAGCTCTACACATTATCTTGCTCTATCTCATAGCTCACATATTACTGTTTACATTCACTACACATTATCTTGCTCTATCTCAAAGCTCTACACATTATCTTGCTCTATCTCACAGCTCACATATTACTGTTTACATTCACTACACATTATCTCGCTCTATCTCATAACTCACATATCACTGTTTATATTCACTACACATTATCTTGCTCTCTCTCATAACTCACATATCACTGCTACATTCACTACACATTATCTTGCACTATGTGTTAGTTGATATATTGTTGTAACATTCCTAATCATCTATCCCAATGCTCACAACGACACCAGGTAATGGAGACATATTACTGTTACATAATCCATTTCTCGATCATACCCTCAGAACGGCAACAAATGGCAGACAACATGAAACGCGGAAGTTCATCAAACGCCACTTTAGGATCAGACCATTCTTCAAACACTGTCAGTGAAATGATCATCCTTGACATCATCATCATCATCATGTGCCCTGCCGCATGGCGTTGGCGATCATGGACTTTCATCTGTCTCTATCTCTTGTTGCCCCTAGCATCTCTCCCACCCACCTCGTCCCCAGCTACTCTGCAAGTCCGTCTGGTGCTCTCTTTCCCTCCAGCTTTCCCGTTTCCCGGTGCTCCAAATCCCCCTTCCTCGTAAAATGGCCTATGAATGTTGCCTGTCTTTTCCTAATCTTCCTTATGAGTGATCTATTTGTGTCTGCCTCCATCAAGACTGTCTCGTTTGTTTTCTTTGCTGTCCATGGAACTCTCAACATTCTTCTTAGAAACCACATCTCGGCTGCCTCAATCTTGTTCTGGCTTTGTTTGTTGACTGTCCACGCCTCACATCCGTACAACAGTATTGGTTCTATATAACATTCAAGAACTCTCTTCCTGATGTTAATTGATAGGCATTTGTTGGTAAGAATGCCTGTCATCTTCCCGAATGCTGTTTTGGCTTGGCTGATTCTGCCGACTATTTCTGATGTGCACCTGCCATCTGATAAAATGATCGTTCCCAGGTATTTGAATTTATCAACCTGTGTCAAGTTTGTGCCATTTGCTGTTATTTTGCATGAGGGGATTTCATGTTTTTTACTGATCACCATGACTTCAGTCTTCCTGCTGTTTAGTTCCAGCCCCTTACCTTTGCTTTCTATTTCTAGTATATTCACAAGGTTTTGTAGGTCCCTTTCACTTTCAGCAATTAGCACGGTGTCATCTGCGTATCGAATGTTGTTTATCATTTTCCCTCCAACCTTTAACCCAGGGTCTTCTTTCTAGGTTTCTCGTGATGTTTTCGCTGTAAAGTGAAAACAATCTGGAGACAAAACACAACCCTGTCTGACTCCTCTTTTGGTGTTTTGGAAAGAGCTTACGTTGTTTTTCTATTCTCATTGCAGCTGTTTCTTCCCAGTACATATTTCTGATTATTCGTAAATCTTTTCCATCAACATTGAGTCTCTCGAGTTGGTTGATCAATTCATCATGTCTTACCCGATCGAAAGCCTTGGTGTAGTCAACAAAGCGTAAATACAAATCTTTATTCATCTCATTTGACCTCTCTATGATAGTTCTTAGGATGTATATGGCATTAATACTTCCTTTCCCTTCCACAAATCCACACTGTTCTTCTGCTATTTCTCTTTTGATTCTATTCCTTGTCCTCATCATGATTATTCTTAACAGGATTTTTGTTACATGACTCATCAAACTGATTGTGCGATGGAGTTCGCATTCTATAGCCCCTGTCTTCTTTGGAAGTACACCGAAAATTGATTTTGACATATCTTTGGGGATTTTTTCCAGTGTCGTAAATTTCATTTAGGAGGACTGTTATTTATTCTATGCTAAATTCCTCCAGGGCTTCAATCATTTCTGTAGTAATGTTGTCTGGTCCTGGGGCTTTTCCTGGTTTCATCTTTTTCAGTGCCGCTCTAACTTCATCTTTCATTATGGGTGGTCCTTCAAAGTTCTTTTTTATAATGTGTTCTTCGTTTCTGTCATCCTCAAAAAGGTCTTTAATGTACTCTCCCCATCTATCTAATATTTTGTCCTTTTCCATGATGAGCGTGCCATCTTTCGATTTCAAGCACCCAGTTGATGCGCATGTATTTTTCCTTTGAACAATTTCTTCAATTCGTCTGTACATACCCTGAGGATCCGTTTTGTGTCGATCTTCCATTTCTTTGCACTTTGTTTTCAGCCAAGCTTCCTTAGCTTCATTGCACCTATTCCTGATCTCCTTGTTTATCTTCCTGTAGATCTCTTCGTTTCTCTTTGCCTTCCTCCTTTCCTCCATTAAGCCGAAAATTTCATTAGTCATCCAGCTCTTTTTTGCTTTTCTATCTGCCCTAGGGATTTCCTCACAAGCTTCATTTATCGAATTTCTCAACTTTGTCCATTGTTCCTCACTGTCACGAGCGTCTTCCAGAGCACTGAATTTGTTTTGAACATGTACATTAAATTTTTTACGTATCACTTCATCTGTCTTTAAGAGTCCAAGGTTTAATTTGATGTTGTTTTTGGTCTGTTTCCTTTTCCTCAATTTCAGTCTAAATCTTCCCACTACAGGACTGTGGTCACTGTTGGAGTCTGCGCCTGGCAGTGTTTTTGCTCACAGTAAAGAATTTCTAAATCTTTTGTTGATCAGGATGTAGTCAATCTGATTTTTGGTATTATCTCCTGGGCTCCTCCAAGTCCATTTTCTTCTGTTTGGTTGCTCAAACCAGGTGTTTCCTACTATGAACTCATTCATCTGTGCCCATTCTACAAGTTTCTCACCCCTTTCATTTTGCGTACCAAGGCCATGAGGTCCAACTATATCATCCACCCTATCCTGTCCCACTTTAGCATTAAAATCTCCCATTATTACAGTAACTTCTTGTGATTTACATTGGACTTTGGCCATCTCTAATACTTCGTAGAAGTTGTCGATGTCTTCCTGAGTACTTGCGGATGTTGGTGCATACACCTGAATGATCTTGATATCAAATGGTTTGCCTCCCAACTTGACCAGCAAAACTCTGTCGGATACAGCCCAGTATCCCTTAACTACTTTTGATTTGTCTTTGTCCATCATGATGCCTACTCCTCTTTCATGTGAGTTACCACCAGAGTATATCATTGTGTATTCTCCTGATGTTATCATGCCTGCCCCCTTCCATCTCACTTCCCCTATCCTAAAATACCAATGTTAAGTCTTTCCATCTCTGTTTTGATATTTTCTAATTTACCCTTCTGCAACAGTGTTCTTATATTCCATGTTGCAACACTGATGTTTTTAAATTCGAGTTTAGGGTTCGCAGTAACTTGCTGACGGTTTGGTGTCACCTGCGCCGCATGACGGTCCCTACCATAGGAGCACCTATTCACGTTGTTGTCGTGATTTAGTTTTCTGTTTTTGTCCATAACCTGGGAAAAATTACGATGGTGGTTTCCCGTTGCCTTCCATCGGTTTGTGTACGTCTCTCCGCTAGCCTTACTCTCTCCCGCGATGTCCACAAGGCAGTGGAGCTGTTCACCCATAGCTTGGGGTCTGGTTCATGGGCACCAGGGCATATCCACACGCCGGTGGGCCTGCGTGCCTGACGTCTGGGGGCCAGACCTCCTCCGAGTCCTACGAGATTCAGCCTGAGTCCATGAGGTGCTCAGTTACCGCCTGTCGCCACGAGGAGGACAGCGTAGGGCTTGCTGATGGAGAGGCTATGTACTGGCAGGAAGAGACTTACGCCTTCTGCTCTTCTTTTCGCATGGCTGCAAGCAGCAGTGCTAGCCAGCGGTGCAGGCTGAAGCCGACACACTAGACGCATCACATCTGCCAATATGACAATCCTTGACATCATTACTTTTATATTGTCTGTGAAATGATAATCACTGACATCACTGTTTTGACAACGTTTATATCGTTTGTGAAATAATCATCTTTGACATCATTACACTGTCTGTGAAATGATCAAGTTTGACAACTGTCGTTACACAATCTGCAAAACAATCATCTCTGACATCACTGACTTTACATTGTCTGTGAAATGATCATCCTTAACATCATTACACTGTCTGTGAAATGATCATCCTTCACATCATTATCTGTACACTGTGAAATAATCATCCCTGACATCATTATTTTACAGTGTGTATGAAATGATCACCCTTGGCATCGTTAACCACTTCCACTCCTCGTCTCAAACCACTTCTATCAATTTTCTTTCCACGTCTACCCTGTCATTTCACAGAACTATCGACTTTCCTTCCAACTTTGGTGCGATACACAGAAGTATTATTTTTCCTTCTAGCTCTAGTGCGAGACCACAGAACTATTAACTTTCCTTCCAACCCTTCACTGTGATATCACAGAACTATCGACTTTCCTTCCAACTTTGGTGTGATACCACAGAACTATTAACTTTCCTTCCAACCCTTCACTGTGATATTACAGAACTGTCAACTTTCCTTCCAACCAATGTGATATTGAAGGCAATCTGTCACATTGGCCTGAAGTGACAGTAGCCTGTATAATGGTATTCTTCTGACGAACATACGGAGCATACAAACATGTTTCTTGGTGGAGGCACGACAATATTCTTGACTGCTGTTGATACAAATTTTCCATCTTTGTACTTTTGTTTTTCACTTGAAATACCTCTAGAAATTGTACACATTCTACCGTCTGTGTGTACGTCTATAACATGGGAGGCTGGACGTTATCATTAAGGATTTGTGTCTGTGTTGACATGCCTGCATATTTCTGTGACTGACTGTGTAAGTACTGACAGACATATTGATAGACTGTGTTAAGATAATCTGTTGACAGGTTAATGGCTGTATTGACATGTTTGTGGACAGACAGGTTGATAGATTGTATCACATATTTTGTGGACAGAAAGGTCAAGACATCGCATATACTGTGTTTATGTATTTTGTGGACAGAGAGACGCCTGCATGCTGTCAAGTCTATGGATCTTCTAAATCCATCTGCCCCAAGGGACAATGGAAAAGCGTCAGGTTTGTATTGACATTCCGGCATAATTCACTGACCAAGTAAATATCATCTGCATTGACAGATAGATACATGATGTAAAATCGTCTACTATCAATTACAGTGAAAGGATGTTAAGTGAAAGAAGAGACTATAGTGTAAACATAAACCATGGGCAGACAGACGCCTGAATATTGTGTGGTCTCTAAGCCATCCAACTCCAACTGCCCAAGGGGACAGGGGTAAAGAGCATATGGGTGGAGATGGTTCAACAGAAATACAAGGTTACACAGTGCAGTCTCATCACTCATCTAGTGTTAAGTCACGTTGTTAACACGTCAAGTCTGTACCCGTCACCTGCAGCATCAGCATATATCTAGTTAAGTCATGTTGTTCACATGTTATGTCTGTACCCGTCACCTGCAGCATCAGCATACATCTAGTTAAGTCATGTTGTTCACACGTTATGTCTGTACCCGTCACCTGTAGTCTACATGTAATCACATGTCTAGTTGTTAAGTCACGTTGTTCACACGTTATGTCTGTACCCGTCACCTTCAGTCTAAGAGTTCAAAATCACAATGTTCACATGTTATATCTGTACCCCTCACTTGCAGTGTAGTCAGAAAGTTATATCATGTTGTCTACATGTTATATCTGTACCCGTCACCTGTAGTCTACATGTAATCACATGTCTAGTTGTTAAGTCACGTTATTCACACGTTATGTCTGTACCCGTCACCTTCAGTCTAAGAGTTCAAAATCACAATGTTCACATGTTATGTCTGTACCCGTCACCTGCAGTGCAGTCAGAAAGTTATATCATGTTGTTCACACGTTATGTCTTTACCCATTACCCGCAGTCTAAACGTTAAATCATGTTGCTTATGTCTGTACCCTTCCCTTCAAAACACCATACCCTGAAAGCGGGAAGAGCAAAGATGAAATGCACAAGCTGCTAGTTTACAATACCCAAGAGTAAGAGGGACATACCGCATACAGATCGTAAAAATATCTGCATCTGTTCTTTTTCCTCATTAACTCACACATCTCTTCTCTGTCTGAACACACACTGCCATCGTGGGCGTGGGCACGCGCGTACACACACACACACACACACACACACACACACACACACACACACACACACACACACACACACACACACACATACATATACACACACACACACTTCTGAAAAGGGAGAGGGATGGGGTTATATAACATGTGGGAAAGAAACATCCGATGTGCATGAGGGGATTATATCATCCCTTCCTGATGACTCATGCATACATACATCTCTACATTTTACACAGAAAACACACACACCACACACACACACACACACACACACACACACACACACACACACACACACACACACACACACACACACACACACACACACACACACAGGAGATTACAATACGAACAAGGCAACCGCCTTCCTTCCAGTCTCTTACAAAATGTAAAATGTTTGCCTGATAAGTGAAATCCTACACAACTACTGGACAAGTGCAGTTCCAACAAACCTCTGAACTACATGTAGTAGTTCCCTGTGGTATCCCACACATGCATGTTCCTAAAAACATTCACAAACGTTTCTTCTCAGCTCAGGTATGCTCAGGTTGTAATGATGGTACAAGCAAGAAGATGAACATGATAACAACATAACCATCTTGCCATACATAACACAACAAACATAACACAAGTATCTTGCTATACATGACAACGTAGACATAATAACATAACCATGATGCTATACATGACACAACAGAGAAACATAACTTGCTATCCATGACACAACAGATGTAATAATGTAACTATCTTGCTATATATGACACAAAAAAACACAATAACATAACCACCTTGCTATATATGACACAATAGACATAATAACATAACCACCTTGCCAGTTGCCTTTAGGGCTATTGCCACATAAAAGGATTTCAACGAACCATTAAGTTGCCAACTGCCTGTAGAGCTATAGCCAGTTAAAAAGACTTCAACAAACCATTTAGCTGCCAGTTGTCTTCAGAGCTATGGCCAGATAAAAGGACTTCAACTAACCATTTAGTTGCCAGTTGACTTTAGAGCTATGGCCAGATAAAAGGACTTCAACAAACATTGGTTGCCATTGACTTTGAGCTTGGCCGATAAAAGGACTTCACGAACCTTTTTACCATTGACTTTAGAGCTCTGGCCAGATAAAAGGACTTCAACGAACCATTTGGTTACCAGTTGACTTTAGAGCTATGGCCAGACAAAAGGAGTTGCTAGTCGCTGTTAGAGCTGTGGCCAGATAAAAGGACTTCAACAAACCATTTAGTGGCCAGTCGCCGTTAGACCTATGGCCAGATAAAAAGACTCGAACATCCATGAGTACAGTGTTGTCTTTTCAAACAGAAAATGAGAGAAATGTGTCCCGCTGACCACTGTGACAACAAAGGCAGACCATACTATTTCCAACATGTATAGTATACCTGCCAATCGTCTACATTGTAGAACAGACTTTTCAAGTCAGACATGATTATATATACACACACATACACACACACACACACACTCTCTCTCTCTTTCTCTCTCTTACGGGTGCGCGCGCGCACACACACACACACACGCACACACACAAGCGCGCACACAACCAACTATATCACCACCAACAACAACAACGATACTCACAATAACCCTTAAATCTTCGTGAGAAATATTTCGCTCACGGACGCACAGGCGCTCTACATGTACGTCGATCTAAATGCATCTCCCCGTTCTTTAAAGACAGATCGAAAAAAGAAAGAAACGTACAAAAACGGACAGAGAGAGAAGACAGACAGACCAACAAACACAATATAACCCATGTCACAGAGAGAACAAAGACAAACGAACCACCCAAACAAAATCCATAGCTAAGCTCGTGGCATAAATACCAGACACGGTTTATGCATTTCATGAATTTTATCTAGTGTGTGTTAATGATACCAGAGACTGCACACTGCGCGTACGTGTGGAATGTGCGGTGTGTGTGTGTGTGTGTGTGTGTGTGTGTGTGTGTGTGTGTGTGTGTGTGTGTGTGTGTGTGTGTGTGTGTGTGTGTGTGTATGTATGTGTGTGTGTGTGTGTGTGTGTGTGTGTGTGTGTGTGTGTGTGTGTGTGTGTGTGTGTGTGTGTGCGTGTGCATATGAGCGTTCTTACGCTCACCTTACAATGTACATGTGTACTCGCGCAGTGTGCGCGCTTGGGTGAGTGTATATACTTGTATGTGTGTACACACCAGCGTTTTAAGTTTGCATGTATGTAGAATCCGTACAGATGTGTGAGTAAATATGTACTGTCTGGCCTTACAAAACAGCTTCAGTTTGTGCGACAAAGCGTTACTGTCGCAGACGGTTCCTGGTTATGACCTATACAACTGCTGAAAGGCCAGGAAAAAATCAAATGCTGACATAAATCCCCTGCAGACATGCTAACACACACTGCACACTGGGTTTCACGTCATGAGGCTTACAGCAAGGTCATCAACTTGACAGCTGTGTGATGTCTCCTCTTTCGAGTACTTGTCACATCAGCTCACGTCATGTGCTTTACAGCCAGTTCCTAAGTCTGAAGCTGTGTGATATCATCTCACTCACCTCTCTTTACAGCAAGTTCCTCAACCTGGAGCTGTGTGATATCTCTTTCTGGTGCCTGTTACATCAGCTCACGTCATGTCTTTTATAGCAAGTTCATCAAAATGGGAGCTGTGTGACATCACCTCTTTCAGGTGCCTGTTACATCAGCTCACGTCATGTATTTTACATCAAGTTCATCAATCTTGGAGATGTGTGATGCCACCTCTTTTAGGTACTTGTCACATCAGCTCATGGCAGACGACAGACAAGGTGCATTTTGATTCCCTCAGACAGTGATCTTAAAACCGATGACATACCTAACTGAAGTAAAGGTCGAGCTGTAGTCTTCTAATCTAACACTAGTAACAGCATGAGTTCAAGTCTGGTTGATAAAAGACTAGCCTGTGTTCTCAAGTCAAGCAGTTCACAATGGGTATCTAAACTATTCAGGATTGGGAAAAGATAAAGCAACAAGAGGACAAATCCCCCAAGTAAATCTGAGGTTTCTACCACCTCTTTCCCCTGCGATCTCAGAGATCTGGGACAACCTTTACCTTCACTCATTTACAGCAGTAACTTTAAATCAGTGGGTGTCGTTCACGTGGCATCTCAATCTCTGCCATTTTCTCTGGGATCTTGACGTTGCTATAAGGACCATCCATTGACGTCATCTTTCATCCTAAAAGACCCGTTTCTCTATGGTCACTATGGTCTATGCGTACACATTGGGTGGGGACCTAGTCGTTGGTTAAAGCTTTACACTGAGCTAGAAACAAACACTGTTTGCTTTAGGTGATCAGAAGAGCTGTGTGGTGATGTGGTCACTGGCAGTTCCTGTTATGTGGTGATGTGGTCACTGACAGCTCCTGTTGTGTGGTGGTGTGGTCACTGACAGTTTCTGTTGTGTGGTGATGAGGTCACTAATAGCTCCAGTTGTGTGGTGATGTGGTCACTGACAGTTCCTGTTGTGTGGCGATGTGGTCACTGACAGCTCCTGTTATGTGGTGTGATGTGGTCAATGACAGCTCCTGTTGTGTGATGCTGTGGTCACTGACAGCTCCTGTTATGTGGTGTGGTGTGGTCACTGACAGCTCCTGTTATGTGGTGTGATGTGGTCACTGACAGCTCCTGTTATGTGGTGTGATGTGGTCACTGACAGTTCCTATGTGGTGTGATGTGGTCACTGACAGCTCCTGTTATGTGGTGTGATGTGGTCACTGACAGCTCCTATGTGGTGTGATGTGGTCACTGACAGCTCCTGCTGTGTGGTGATGTTCTTGGCTTGACTAGGGCACAGACGATCAAACAGGACAGGCAGTTGAAGCTTCTCCAACAGATAGCAAGGGGCAGAGCACTCTCCACTTGAACTCTTCATCTGACGGGCAAAGGGCCGAGGAGCTCATTACCTCTCTTGCTTCTCCTCATAACAGGAAACGGTGCAAGTTGTATCGCCTGAAGCAACGCTAATCTCTGGGGATTACTGCTACTTCATCCACTTATTTTCTCAATGGGCATTAATTGGACTTGAAAAGAAGTAGTGTGTGTGTTTTTGTGTGTGTATGAATGAGTGTGCGTGCGTGCGTGCGTGTGTGTGTGTGTGTGTGTGTGTGTGTGGTGCGTGTGTGTGTGTGTGTGTGTGTGGTGCGTGTGTGTGTGTGTGTGTGTGTGTGTGTGTGTGTGTGTGTGTGTGTGTGTGTGAGAGAGAGAGAGAGAGAGAGAGAGAGAGAGAGAGAGAGAGAGAGAGAGAGAGAGAGAACGGAGGCGTTTCATAAAGTAGGTCTATTGGAGATTATTCTAACTGGCCCATTCAACACGATAAAGCCGAAAAAAGAACGGTGGAGAGTGCCTCCCTCCCAAAATAAACACGACACCTGAAAATAACTCAAACGTTCTGCACTTTAAAGAAAGCTCTTGTCTAATTCATTTGAAAGAATGGTATACAGCCAAATAATGTTACTACTATCCAATAACGTCACCTCTGTCAAATGACGTCACTACCGCCTAATAACTTCACTACTGTCCAATAATGTTTCGTCTGTCGAATAATGTCACCTCTGTCCAATAACGTCACTAGCGTCCAATAACTTCACTATTGTCGAATAATGCTACGTCTGTCGGATAATGTCACTACTGTCCAGTAACGTCACGTCTGTCCAATAACATCACTACCGCCCAATAACTTCACTATTGTCGAATAATGCTTCGTTGTCGAATAATGTTACTACTGTCCAATAACGTCACGTCTGTCCAATAACATCACTACCGCCCAATAACTTCACTATTGTCGAATAATGCTTCGTCTGTCGAATAATGCCACCACTGTCCAATAACATCACTACCGCCCAATAACTTCACCATTGTCAAATAATGCTAAGTCTGTCCAATAACGTCAGTACCGCCTAATAACGTCACCTCTGTCAAATAACATCAGTACCGCCAAATAACGTCACATCTGTCCAGTAACATCACTACCGCCCAATAACTTCACTACTGTCCAAGAATGTTATGTCTGTCGAATAGCGTCACTCAAGTTCATATTGTTTATAGCCCAGCCGACTACTCGAGCCATATCAGGGCTAAAATAATGTCACTACTGCCCAATTACGTCACTACTCCAATACCGCCACTACTGCCCAATAATGTCACTAATGCCTAATAACGTCATTACTGCCCAATAACGACACTACCACTCAATAATGTCACGATTGTTCAATAATACCACTTGTATCCAATTGTTACTATTGCCCAATAATGTCACAACTGTCCAATAACGTCACTACTGTCCAATAATGTTGCTACTGTCCAATAACGTCAATATTTTTCAATAAAGTCACAATTGTCCATTCATGTCACAACTGCCCAATAACGTCACTACTCCCCAATAGTATCACCACTGTTCAATAACGTCACAACTGTCCAATAACGTCACTACAGTCCAATAATGCCACTACTGTCCAATAACGTCACTACTGCCCAATAATGTCACTGTCTAATAACGTCACAACTGCACACTAACGTCACCACTGACCAATAATGTCACTACTGTCCAATAACGTCACTACTGTCTAATAATGTCACCACTGTCCAAAAACGTTACTACTGTCCAATAACGTCACTACTGTCCAACAACGTCACTACTGTCGTCACCACTGCCCAATAATGACACCACTGTCCAATAATGTTACTATTGCTCAATAATGTCACAACTTTCCAATAACGTCACAGTTGTCCAATAACGTCACTAGTATCAATAACGTTACTTCTGTCCAATAACGTCACAACTACTCAATAACGTCGCTACTGTCCAATAACGTCACTACTGTCCAATGACGTCATAGCTGTCCAATAATGTCACAACTGCCCAATAACGCCATTACTTCCAATAACGTCACCACTGTCCAATACGTCATTACCGTCCGATAATGTCATTACTGTCCAATAACGTCACACCTGTCCAATAACGTCACTTCTAAACGCGGTTAACGTGTCTGGGGGAACACTATGTGGACTATGATGAGATCAATTACAATAATAATAAATCATGTTTGTCTAGCACTTGTTGTCCACAGACCTTTGAACTGACTATGCATTACTCACTGGCAGGACACAGAATGTAATGCTCACAGAAGCACTGATATACCACTCATGAACTCACATACATCAGAACACGAACATCCATACACGTACACAAATGAATACGTATTACTGTTCAGCGTCAGACCATGCATAAGAATACATTTATGATCATGGACGTACACATACTTGAATATTTATAACGACACACTGCTATATGATCAATATTTAGGAGTGTTGGAGGAACAATTAGGATATCAAAGGTGCAAGATCAAAAGAAAGAGAGAGAGAGAGAGAGGGAGGTAGAGAGAGAGAGAGAGAGAGGGAGGGAGAAGGAGAGAGACAGAGACAGAGAGAAACAGAGAGAGCCTGTCTGTGTGCGCGAACATATGTGTGTGTGCGTGCGTGCGTGCGTGCGTGCGTGCGTGCGTGCGTGCGTGCGTGTGTGTGTGTGTGCGTGTGCGTGCGCGTTCGTCACTGCTACAAGCTGCTGCACATAATGCTATGATTATGAGCTGGAAAGATCCAAACTAATCACCAGAAATCCCCTCAGGCTGCACACGCTCTCTATGACTAAATGCTGAAAAGCTCCAAACAAATACCGTCAGTTTCAGTTTCTCATGATGTCGTCTCCACGTGCACTGCCGCCACAGATGCCACGTAATGGATAATATCCAAACGATCATAGCGTAAGCCAGCCCGGTATCTGCACATAATCCCTAAGCACTTGCAAGGTCCTGGGAGTACCATTACTTTGCTGAAAAGATCCAAACTGATCGGAACGAATAACACCAGTCTGGGCATACATCCAAACGCCGAGGAGTTCTCCAGGCTTTACCTACGTTATGGACACAGCACAA
>JAPXFY010000017.1:55952472-55959972 GCA_030674185.1 Monoplex corrugatus
GAGAGAGAGAGAGACAGAGAGAGACAGAGACAGAGAGAACGTGCATAGATTGTAAATCAAACACAAATACATAAATGATGGTTAATATTCACGGCAAAATTCGGTGATAGAGGGAAGTGTCGCCAGCTGAAATACACAGTCTACACATACATCTATTCTCTGACTACATATTATTAATTATATTATTATATAGATCTGTCTTCTGTCTGATAATCACAGGAACTGTGTACAATTCATTCAGACTAATGCGGGTTATAATTATCCTCTGTCTGATAATCACAGGTAGGTGTGTACAATTCATTCAGGTAAATATGCTTTACAATTGTCCTCTGATAATCACGGGTAGCTGTGTAAAATTCATTCAGGTAAGTACGGTTTATAATTGTCCTGTCTCATAACCACAGGTAGCTGTGTACAATTCATTAAGATAAGGGATATAGACAGACACACACAGGTAGGGATATAGAGACACAGACGTACACAGGTAGGGATATACAGACACAGACGTACACAGGTAGGGATATACAGACACGCACACAGGTAGGTATACAGACACAGATGTACACAGGTAGGGATATACAGACACAAACGTACACAGGTAGGGATATACATACACACACAGGTAGGGATATAGCCACAGACGCACACAGGTAGGGATATACAGACACAGACACACATAGGTAGGGATATACAGACACGCATACAGGTAGGGATATAGAGACACAAACGTACACAGGTAGGGATATACAGACACAGATGTACACAGGTAGGGATATACAGACAGACGTACACAGGTAGGGAAATACAGACACAGACGTACACAGGTAGGGATATACAGACCACAAACGTACACAGGTAGGGATATACACAGATGCACATGTGTAGGGATATACAGACACAGACGCACACAGGTAGGGATATACAGACACACACACACAGGTAGGGATATACAGACACAGACGTACACAAGTAGGGATATACAGACACAGACGTACACAGGTAGGGATATACAGACACAGATGCACACAGGTAGGCATATACAGACACGACACACACACAGGTAGGGATATACACAGACGTACACAGGTAGGGATATAGAGACACAGACGCACACAAGTAGGGATATACAGACACAGACGCACACAGGTAGGGATATGCACACACACACACACACACACACACACACACCACACACACACACACACACACACAAAAACACACACACAGAAGTAGGGATATACAGACACAGACGCACACAGGTAGGGACACACACACACACACACACACACACACACACACACACACACACACACACACACACACACACAGAAGTAGGGATATACAGACACAGACGCACACAGGTAGGGACACAACACACACACACACACACACACACACACACACACACACACACACATACACAGAGGTAAGGATATAAACACAGACAAAGCCGGCACCGACACACGACACATAAAAGTGAGGACACACAAATGTTGGATAAACAAGACATTATACACTGTAACACAGATGGGTCAAAGAGAGGGAAATGTCAACAGGTAGGGAACTGCAGAGATGGGCACCATGCGGGCGATAAAGTCCCACCTGCAGCATGGCAGTAACAATGTGTGGCCAGTACACAGTCATCCCCAAAGTGAAATTCATACATAATGACTTGAGCACTTTGGTCTTGGCTTGGAATCCCCGTGCGTGTAAGTTTCCTGAGTGGAACTGGATGTACACCCTCTTCCTCCCTCCCCTCAACCTCTTCCCTACCGCTTCCCAAATCTCTGAATACATCCATCAACATTACTGCAAAGAAGACGGAGAAGATTGTGAGCGCTATAAAACATCTCTCTTTCACACTGGTCTGCACCGGGAAAGGTTCAGATGCTCCATTGTCTTCTATACTAACCAGCATTATCTGTCACCACCTATTTGCAACATATACGGACAAACGGACATGATGGCATGTGCTGGAAGGAATATTTTCTTTGAGGGGTTCAAAAGCCGGGACAGTGAAGCAAAAACACAGAAAAGGGATATGGCAACTTTCAGCGTGGAGAAGTAGTTACTTAACAGATTACTGACTTGGGAGTCGTGGGTTCGATTCCTCATCGTATCCCTCACCCCTCCAAAAAATGTTGAGGGATCTTTCTGTCCTCAACTGCTCCTACCCAGAGTTCAGCGGGCTGTGAGCTTGTTTGGAAGGCAGTCGAATCTCATCCCCTGAGAGAAGCGTCACTGAGAGTATTGCTCAAACTTTCTTCCATTACTGCAGGTGTCTGTATCTCTCCTGCCTGGTTGACATCAGGATATATTATGATAGTATGCCTAGAATACAGCTCTGTCATGCAGTCTCAATCCTAGAAGGAACTCCAGGGCATCATGATTATCATCCCCATTATCACTGAAACCATCATTTATTACAGCAGTGTGAAAACTGTCCCAGATTCTGTGGCCCTCCGTGCCTGATATCGTGATGATCTCAGTTTTGTTCTGTTCTGTAGATTTTAAAGTCCTACCACTCTCAGAGTATACAAGGCTAGCAAAATAATTGATCTAAGCAGCCTTTAAAAATGTTAGTAGCATTGTGAGATAACGATGCTTTTTTCGGTTCTCCATGTATGATGATGGATCTCTCAGTTTTGGTTCACGCCGCGGCTTTTATCTGCTTGAGGTAAAGCGGGCCATGGTTGTGGTTCCGTTGCCAGGGGAAGAGTGGAGGGGGGTTCACACTGTCTTCGCAGGCTGGTTGGTTCTTTTGACAGAGCTATGAACTCAAAAGCTCATATCTCGTGTTCATTCCCAGCCCGCAACATTCAAAACTGGCCTGATCGTTGCCCATCTTGATGTTTCCATCGTTCTAGTGGTGTCAGCTATGTTTTATAGGTCCCGCACCCTTGTCCCTTCTCATTTTAAGACCCTGCCTGAGCTCAGGGTTTAGCGAGGGTTCAGTGAGTTTGCCAGTTTCAGTTTCTCAAGATGACGTCTCCGCTCTCGGAACGAATTCCATATGCACTAACGTCGCAGGTGCCACCTGTATGGTGACCGTGGCACATGCCCTAAGCCTGCACATAAACCCATGAGCTGGCCAAGTCCTGAGGCCTACCTAGACTGTTTTACCTAGTCTATATTTTATACTGGTATTTTATTAGCATATCATTGGAACAACCTTGGTTACATGTAAATTACATGCGTATATGTGTATCTTACCTTCAAAAAAGGAACATATACATGAAGTAAATAAATAAATCATTAAAGGTCTGAATCACAACACAACTAGCTATTCTGTATAAACTCGTCTCACATGACAGACCCTCCCCTAGTCAATGCCCAAACACTCAGCCAGCTATCAACTAGGTGAAGCCAGATAATCGCTAATACACCAGGATGGAGAGCATATGAAACTGTACCACTGCAATGAATCCAAACTCACTAGGTGTGGCTCCAGAATTCAGCAGTTACTATCGTTAGTAGGAGGCTTAGTGGGCAGTGTCCTTAGTACAAGCTGGACCACAACTGGCACTGTCGAACTTCACCAAAGTGTCTCAGTAGCAGGGCAGGGTATCTTCTGGGGAGGTTGGACCAGGGGAGGTTGGACCGAGTGTATCTGAGGCTGGTGGTGTGTTGTGGAACAAGAATGAGCAACGTGGGATCTACGTCGTTGAGGTAGCGCCGAGGCTAGGATCGTGGAAAGAAACAAAAAAGAGAGAGAGCGACAGAGACAGACAGACTGACAGACAGAGACAGAGACTGAGACACAGAGACAGAGAAAGAGAGAGAGAGAGAGAGAGAGAGAGAGAGAGAGAGAGAGACAGACACAGACAGAGAGAAGAAACAAAATGGCTATGACATAACAGTATCTGAGCAGCTCAGTGCAGATACAAACACATGAAACAACAGCCCTTGTGTTTCACATGTAGGACGCTATATGTAAGAAGGTGAAAATGGGGGTGGGGGAAGGAATATGGGGTTAGATATGGAAGGCGGACACCAAAACACATAGCTATGCCCTGAAGCAAGTCCTGACAAACTCTCAATGTTATAGAATAGTAAACAGCTTCATCCTGTCTCCATGAAACCTGACAACCACCTGCAAATATTATACTGAGTCAACATAACAACACTGCGAAATAAATCGGCAGTAAAATCTGACAGTGGACATAAAACGTGAGAGACATATGAACTGCGTTAGACAATGCATCGGTTGAAATCAAACAGTCATCCGAGTCTTTAAAAGTGTCAACACCAAACAATAAGACATCCTCACATGGCACACTGATCTACCCACACATCAAGCCAGATGACATCATCTAATGGCACACTGATCTACCCACACATCAAGCCAGATGACATCATCTAATGGCACACTGATCTACCCATACATCAAACCAGATGACATCATCTTGTGGCACAATGAACTGCCCATACATCAAGCCAGATGACATCATCTAATGGCACACTGAACTGCTTATACATCAAGCCAGATGACATCATCTAATGGCACACTGAACTGCCTATACATCAAGCCAGATGACATCATCTAATGGCACACTGAACTGCCCATACATCAAGCCAGATGACATCATCTAATGGCACACTGAACTGCCCATACATCAAGCCAGATGACATCATCTAATGGCACACTGAACTGCCCATACATCAAGCCATATGACATCATCTAATGGCACACTGAACTGCCCATATATCAAGCCAGATGACATCATCTAATGGCACAATGAACTGCTCATACATCAAGCCAGATGACATCATCTTATGGCACAATGATCTACCCACACATCAAGCCAGATGACATCATCTAATGGCACACTGAACAGCCCATACATCAAGCCAGATGACATCATCTTGTGGCACACTGATCTGTCCACACAAGCCCGATGACATCATCTGAAATCGTCTTATGACACACTGATCTGTTCGCACATCAAGCCACATGACATCATCTTATGGCACACTGATATGTTCACACATCAAGCCACACATCATCTTATGACACACTGATCTGTCCACACATCAAGCCCGATGACATCATCTTATGACACACTGATCTGTTCACACATCAAGTCACATGACATCATCTTACGGCACACTGATCTACCCACACATCAAACCAGATGACATCTTATGGCACACTGATCTGTCCACACATCAAGTCACATGACATCTTATGGCACACTGATCTGTCCATACATCAAGTCACATGACATCATCTTATGGCAAACTGATCTACCCACACATCAAGCCACATGACATCATTTTATGACACACTGAACTGTCCACACATCAAACCAGATGACATCATCTTATGACACACTGATCTGTCCACACATCAAGCCGCATGACATCATCTTATGGCACACTGATCTGTCCACACATCAAGCCAGATGACATAATCTTGTGGCACACTGATCTGTCCACATATTAAGCCAAATAACATCATCTTATGACACACTGAACTGTCCACACATCAAACCAGATGGCATCATCTTATGGCACACTAATCTACCCACACATCAAGCCACATGACATAATAATAATAATAATAATAATAGTGAACATTTATGGCGCTTAATCTAAAAAAGCCCTAAGCGCTTACAGTAAACACACACACATACGCACACACAACACACGCACACGCACACACACACACACACACACACACACACCCGCGACCACACACACACACACACACACACACACACACACCCGCACACACACACACACACACACACACACACACACACACACCCGCACACACACACACACGCGCGCGGGCACAGATTTCAAGGTGGCAGCTGAAGTAAGAGTACAGAACTACAGGCTAGGATTTAAAAAGAGTGGTTTTTAGACTGGACTTAAACGAAGAAAGGGTACAGGTAGAGCGGAGAGGAAAGGGAAGTTTGTTCCAAATAGAGGGGGCCTGATAAGAAAAAGCACGTTCACCAAGAGTTTTGTTGCGGAAGCGTGGGATTCTAAGTAGGTGGGCATCAGTAGAAGAGCGTAGCTCTCTGGAGGGAATGTAAACAGTCAGGAGATCAGAAAGATAGGGGGGAGCTAGACCAGCCAGAGACTTATGGCATAGGAGGGAAAGTTTATAGTCAATACGCTTTCGAACAGGAAGCCAGTGTAGAGTTCGAAGCAGAGGGGAAACATGAGTTGACCTTGGGCATTTCCGTACAAGGCGAGCAGCGTTATTTTGAACTTTTTGCAATTTGGATAAGAGTGTTTGGGGGCAGCCAGCAAGAAGCGAGTTACAGTAGTCGAGTCTGGAAAGAATGAGTGCAGAAATGAGAGTTATAGTGCTTTCTTCAGATAGAAGATGACGCACAGAACTGATCCGTCGAAGTTCTAAGTAACAAGCACGACAGACAGAGGATACCTGGCTGTGGAAGGAAAGAGTTTGGTCCAGTACAACTCCAAGATTACGCACGGATGTGGAAGTGTGGATTACCGAGTCTTCAAGCTGGATAGAAACAGGGATAGGCACAGTAGACAGAAGTCGCTTTGATGCAATAAATATAAATTCTGTTTTGTCATTATTCATCTAATGGCACAGTGATCTGCATCATCTTATGGCGCACTGATCTACCCACACATCAAGCCAGATGACATCATCTTATGGCATACTGATCTACCCACACATCAAGCCAGATGACATCATCTTATGGCATACTGATCTGCCCACACATCAAACCAGATGGCATCATCTTATGGCACACTGAACTGTCCACACATCAAACCAGATGACATCATCTTATGGCACACTGAACTGTCCACACATCAAGCCAGATGACATCATCTTATGGCACAATGATCTGCCCACAAATCTAACCAGATGACATCATCTTATGGCACACTGATCTGCCCACATGGCAAGCCAGATGACATCATCTTATGGCACACTAATCTGCCCACACATCAAGCCCAATGACATCATCTTATGGCACACTGATCTGCCCACATGGCAAGCCAGATGATATCACCTTATGGCACAATGATCTGCCCACACATCAAGCCCAATGACATGAAACAAACTGACGATATAGGGCTGCAGACAGACACAAAGGAAGCTGTTACAGACACACACTAAGTATGCCACCTCAGACAGACATAAAGGATGCTACTTATGCAGACTTCCCTCTGACACACAAACAGACCAGACACAAAGAACGGTACTCACGACGGTTCCCCGTTGACCGTTTCCTTGTCAGCCGTGGACAGTCCCAGCTGTTTGAGGAACGACTCGGGGATGCTGGGGGTCACAGGGTCATCAGTGGGGGAGGGGGGACGGACCACCTGCTCTCCAACACCACCGTTATCCATGCTGGCGTCAAGCCTGTCCTCAGCATCACCAGCACCACTGACGGAAATGAGGGGAGTGTCCATACTGCCACTGTTGGTTACACAGCTGGATGGTGACAGTGCTGGCGGTGGTGATGAGGGACCCGGGCTGCAGGGGGATGAAGGGCTGAACGTGGC
>JAPXFY010000017.1:55962472-55977472 GCA_030674185.1 Monoplex corrugatus
CAGTGGAACAGAAATTCATACATAACTGAGGCAACGTCAAGAGCAGTGGAATAGAAATTCACACACATTCAGCGAATCAATCCAACACAAAACGTCCTCTGTTCTTGTCGACAGACGCCATATTAGAGTAGTCAAGACATTGCCCCTCCAATTACCAGGTCTGGGTTCGAGTCTGCATGGTGCCGCCTGCTAGGTAAAGGTTAACAATTTTCCCTGATCACCCTGGTCTACCTACGTGCTTACCTACAAAGTAAAGGTAAATTTTCCCTAATCACCCAAGTCTATTTACATGTATGTGCTGACCTGCTGGGTAAAGGTTAATTTTTCCCGGGTCACCCAGGTCAATTTATGTGCTGACCTACTAAGTAAAGGTAAATTTTCCCTGATCACCCAGGTCTACTTATGTGCTGACTTGCTAGGTAAAGGTTAATTTTCCCTGATCACCCAGGTCTACTTATGTGCTGACTTGTTAGGCAAAGGTTAATTTTTCTCTAATCGCCCAGGTGTACTTATGTACTGGCCTGTTAGTACCTGAACCTCCCTCGTGTGCATCCTCAAGACAAACACCAAATATGCACGTTCATCATTCTGTATACAATATCAATATTTGGTGACATGAAAACATAAAAACACCCAGCTTACACACCCCCCCAAACCGGACACTAACTGCAGTAATGACGAAGGGGGGAAGGGAGGGGGGAGGCCAACCTCGATTACATGTCAACGAACGGAAAATAAAAATCTTTGATTCTTTTCTGCAAGAAACTACATCATGGGTGGGGAAGCGCATGTCTTTTCAACATAGAAAGAAAAGGGGAGAAAGTGAACCACACCACCACCCAGATGGCTATGGTGGTGGTGGTGGTGGTGGTACGACAGACCAATAGTGTCGTTTGATGTTATCATCAGTCTTGCACTAACTGTCAACAGATGACATGCAGTAATGGTGTGTACTTACTGGGATCTAAGGCACACAGAATGTGAGGAAGAAGAAAAAAGCAGACGTCAACTGTCGAGTGACTGCCACACCTGCCTGGTTCAGTTAAAGTGAGTGAAATGGAGCAGAACACCGCTGACCGCTCCTCTACACTCAGCCACTTAATGCAAACGAGCCATGTCCTGACGATTAAATCAATGCCGCCCTATTTCACGCACTCCTCATGATGCCTGAATTATAAAGACACCCTCACCACTGAGATCTGCTATGCCAAGAGTTTAAGCTTTCCTCTTCAATTATGACAGCACAGGTCCGATTCTTCAATTCAAACTGTGATTGGTCTTCTAGGGCGTTGGGGATGGTAAAGTAGTGAGGGAGAGGAGACAGGTATCGATTTTACGACGTTCCTATAAAAACATTTGGGTCTCGACCTCCTCGCTCCCCTAGGACCTCAAAGCTATGGGACAACCTTCATCTTAGCTCAACTACGATGTCACCCTGTGCATTCTATTCATATGGGTTTGGTTTGGTTTTGCTTTGCTGACCTGTCTTCCGAGCTGCTTCAGTGGCACTGATGGCATGCTGCTCAATCTTCAACAGATCTTCAAAGCCATGTTTTTTTCTGTCGAAATCCTAGAATCAGAACGTTTATTGGACCTTTACATCACTATGAGTGCTCCTTGGTGTGTATGTATATATACATAATATATATATATTATATATATATATAACATAACACACACACACACACACACATATATATACATACACACACACAAACACACACACACACACACACACACATATATATATATATATATATATATATATATATATATATATATATATATATATATATATATATATATATATATATACATAAACATATTCCCAAGGATATAATACACAGAAAAGAATCACGGTGAAAAGATTTGAATTGAAAAAAACTGGCCTGTGAACTAGGAAAAGATTGAAGTTCATAGAAGTCAGCGATGTTAACCACCACAAAGCCACCTACTGAAGAAGGCTGTATTACTGCCCGGTCATTTCGGTGGGTTCAACAGTACTGGCCCAGACAAAAAACAAAAACAAAAACAAAACAAAAAAACCCCCTGCCTCCGAAGCTCTATACTAATGACAGTAATCGCCGAGTGATGGAGCCGCAGTGAGTGAACGACCCCCAAATCCACTCATCTTCATCTTACTATATTTAATGTTGGGACGTGCGGGAGCCAGATAACCACAAACTCTTCCACATTCACTTGTCTTTTGATATGTATGTAATGGAACAAGTAACACCCACATTCACTTATCTTTTGATATGTATGTAAAATTGTAATGGAACAAGTCACACCCAGGTCAGAAGACTTAATCGACTCTAGTGACACAAACGACATTCATGTCAGCTCGACTTCAAACCAAGCATTACTGCCAGAGGCAAAACAGATGGTCACGTTCCCTTCACAGTCACTTACATACGGTAACTGGTAAAATACAGAATTATCTACGTAACGCAGTCACCATTACGTACCATTAAATTTCATTAACGTCTGGTCATAGACACAAACATCTACACCATGGAGTCTGTTCAAGTGCCTTAGTTTAACCTCCATGAACATCTGGCCATGGGAAAACATTAAAGTGGACCATATAATGCAGACATAAACTAGCTAAGTGAAAATAGTAAATGGATTTCACATTTATCTGTTGACCTCACTTCATGTCAGACAATTTCAATACATATGGTTGGTGTACACACACACACACACGCGCGCGCGGCGGGGTGCATAGTCGGTCAGGAGAGAGTGTGATGGGGGGAATATCCCTTGATCTTAACTTGTATTTCTTTTATGTGTCAGACGTAATTCGTTTCCTTCATAACAATAATAGTGATGGTGCTGTTGACAACGACGACGATGACGATGATGATGATCATCATCATCATGACAATGATAATAACAATACTAACCTTGCCAATAACGATAATAATGACTACATGAACAGCAACTCATCAGACAAGAGCCCCAAGCGTTTCACACAAGCATGAAAGACAAAGGCAGATACTCGTAAAGAAAACACATGTCAACTCCAGCCGCTATGATGAAAACAGATGGACAGTGCTAATACAATTGCACATAAGCAATAAAAAATGATTTATGATCAAATACCGAAAACATCAAATTTGCTGAAAAATATACAAAATATCACAACACACACACACACACACACACACACACCACACCCCCACACACACACACACACACACACACACACACACACACACACACACACACAATCATGCACACACACACAATCATGCACACACAGACACGCGCTCATTTCACACACACACACACCACATCCACACACACACACAATCATGCACACACACACAATCATGCACACACAGACACGCGCTCATTCACACACAACACACACACACACACACACACACACACACACACACCACACACCACCTACAAATTACAGCTGAAAAGATGAGTCTTCAGAGGAGATTTGAATGTAGAGGTAGAAGCTGAATATCTAATGTGGAAGGTAGTACATTCTATAGTGCTGGACCTTGGGAAGCCAACCTACGTTGATCAAAAGAATGTATGCATCATTTCATTGCATACCCCCACCTCTTTCACACAAATGTCCACCTGTGACAATGGCTTGCACGTGTCAGTCAATGTACTATATATGCAAAATATGTCTTGGTCTGACTGTTTTACCTGCACATGTCTACAACACTCTATACCATAACAAACAGGTGTCGTTCTAAGATATGCTGGTGTCTGCCTCTAAATGGTTTCCCTACCCGATCTCCAACAGCATACTATCATAACTGATTGATCTGATTCACTTTTACGTGAGCAGCCAGCTCAGGTGACAGGACTGACGGGGTCCCAGGGAAGTTGGGGATGGAGAGCTAATGTGATACGACAGCAAAACCACCAGAATAATTATGTTAAGGTGGGACAGTAAGGTGGCCGGTTTAATGTGCTACGCCCCCCCCCCACAACCCCCTCCACAGGTTTTGTAAACAGAGGTGGGCTGACTGTTCAATGTCTGAATCATGTCGCCTCTAATTTTGAATCTGACTATACCAAGATCACTTTGAACACGAAAACCTCGCCCCAAACTCATTTACATATCTCAATTTAATAGATGCTGAATGGCTCATTGTTTTGAGAAGACAGCCCCACTTCAAAGTATTCTTGAATGACAAACAGTTCTGTGTGTATGACATCCTGTTATGCTAATTACAGAGACTGTCCGTGTTCTGTGAGCATTGTTAAATATCTGATGATTGTCTATGTTGTGTGAGCATTGTTGAATATCTGATGATTGTCTATGTTGTGTGAGCATTGTTGAATATCTGATGAATTGTCTATGTTGTGTGAGCATTGTCAAATATCTGATGAATTGTCTATGTTGTGTGAGCATTGTTAAATATCTGATGATTGTCTATGTTCTGTGAGCATAGCTGAATATCTGACGATTGTCTACGTTGTGTGAGCATTGTTAAATATCTGATGATTGTCTATGTTGTGTGAGCATTGTTGAATATCTGATGACTGTCTATGTTGTGTGAGCATTGTTAAATGTCTGATGATTGTCTATGTTGTGTGAGCATTGTTAAATGTCTCATGATTGTCTATGTTGTGTGAGCATTGTTAAATATCTGATGATTGTCTATCTTCTGTGAGCATTGTTGAATATCTGATGACTATGTTGTGTGAGCATTGTTGAATATCTGATGACTGTCTATGTTGTGTGAGCATTGTTGAATATCTGATGATTGTCTATGTTGTGTGAGCATTGTTGAATATCTGATGATTGTCTATGTTGTGTGAGCATTGTTAAATGTCTGATGATTGTCTATGTTGTGTGAGCATTGTTGAATATCTGATGAATTGTCTATGTTGTGTGAGCATTGTTAAATATCTGATGATTGTCTATGTTCTGTGAGCATTGTTAAATATCTGATGATTGTCTATGTTCTGTGAGCATTGTTAAATATCTGATGATTGTCTATGTTCTGTGAGCATTGCTGAATATCTGATGACTGTCTATGTTGTGTGAGCATTGTTGAATATCTGATGACTGTCTATGTTGTGTGAGCATTGTTAAATGTCTGATGATTGTCTATGTTGTGAGAGCATTGTTAAATGTCTGATGATTGTCTATGTTGTGTGAGCATTGTTAAATATCTGATGATTGTCTATGTTGTGTGAGCATTGTTGAATATCTGATGACTATGTTGTGTGAGCATTGTTGAATATCTGATGACTGTCTATGTTGTGTGAGCATTGTTAAATGTCTTATGATTGTCTATGTTGTGTGAGCATTACTAAATGTTTGATGGCTGTCAATGTTGTGTGAGCATTGTTAAATGCCTGATGATTGTCTATGCTGTGTGAGTACTGTTAAGTGCCTGATGATTGTCTACGTCGTGTGAACATTGTTAAATGTCTTATGATTGTCTACGTTGTATGAGCTGTTAAATATCTTGTGACTGTCTATGTCGTGTGAGCATTGTTAAATGTCTGATGATTGTCTATGTCGTGTGAACATAGTTAAATGTCTTATGATTGTCTATGTCGTGTGAACATTGTTAAATGTCTTATGATTGTCCACGTTGTATGAGCTGTTAAATGTCGTGTGACTGTCTATGTCGTGTGAGCATTGTTAAATGTCTGATGATTGTCTATGTTGTGTGAGCATTGTTAAATGTCTGATGATTGTCTATGTTGTGTGAGCATTGTTAAATGTCTGATGATTGTCTATGTTGTGTGAGCATTGTTAAATGTCTGATGATTGTCTATGTTGTATGAGCATTGTTAAATATCTGATGATTGTCTATGTTGTGTGAGCATTGTTAAATGTCTGATAATTGTCTATGTTGTGTGAGCATTGTAAATGTCTGATGATCGTCTATGTTGTGTGAGCATTGTTAAATGTCTGATGATTGTCTATGTTGTGTGAGCATTGTTAAATGTCTGATGATCGTCTATGTTGTGTGAGCATGGTTAAATGTCTGATGCTTGTCTATGTTGTGTGAGCATTGTTAAATGTCTGATGATTGTCTATGTTGTGTGAGCATTGTTAAATGTCTGATGATCGTCTATGTTGTGTGAGCATTGTTAAATGTCTGATGATTGTCTATGTTGTGTGAGCATTGTTAAATGCCTGATGATTGTCTATGTTGTGTGAGCATTGTTAAATGTCTGATGTTTCGTCTATGTTCTGTGAGCATTGTTAAATGTCTGATGACTGTCTATGTTGTGTGATCATTGCTAAATGTCTGATGATCGTCTATGTTGTGTGAGCATTGTTAAATGTCTGATGACTGTCTATGTTGTGTGAGCATTGTTAAATATCTGATGATTGTCTATGTTGTGTGAGCATTGTTAAATGTCTGATGATTGTCTATGTTGTGCGAGTACTTTTAATATCTTATGATTGTCTGCACTGCATAATTATTGTTGATTGTCTAATTATTGACTACATTGTGTAAATACTGTTAAATGTCTCATGATTGTCTGTGTTGTGAAGCTTTACTGAATTTCTAATGATTGTTATGTTGCTTAAGGTGTGTTGTTTTGATAAATATACAGAGATTATCTACAGTCAGTGTAGAAACCGTGTGTACGATAGACATCTGACGATTGTGTAATGTATGCTAATGATGGCCTGCCCTGATAACATAACCCTTGGCCGTATAGTTTTTACCTTTACTGGTTTGGTTGTTTGTTAGCTTTGTTTTCTGTATACTTGGTATGGAAATTATAATAATAAATCGCGCGTGTGCGTGATCGTGTGTGATTGCGTATGTATGTATGTATGTATGTATGTATGTATGTATGTATGTATGTATGTATGTATGTATGTATGTAAGTGTGTGTGTGTGTGTGTGTGTGTGAGATGAGAGAGAGAGATAGAGAGAGAGAGAGAGTGTGTGTGTGTGTGTGTGTGTGTGTGTGAGAGAGAGAGAGTAGAGAGAGAGAGAGTGTGTGTGTGTGTGTGTGTGTGTGTGTAAAGATTGTTATCACGGGCAAAAAACAAGAACAACAACTACAAAAATATACCATACTTCTCTCTCTCTCTCTCTCTCTCTCTCTCTCTTTCCTCTCTCTCTCTCCTCTCTCTCTCGATATTTAAATAACTAAAATGTTATGTAATGTCAAGTTGTCAAGTTTCTCAACACCGAGCAGGAGAAGAGGTGGGCGATAATTCAAAGAGGAACAAAGAGACACGTAAACAGTCAAATGTTGTCAAAATTCCTATCTCTGACTTCTTCTTCTCCTTTTCTTCTGCTCCCTTAACTGCACGAAAAGCCAATGGGTCGCAGCACTAAAGAACTGTTCACCAGACTCTTCCAGCCCTGTCCACTGTGTGCCAAAGCCTGGGTCTCAGCAAAATATTTCTCTGTTCACTCCGCGATTTTGCAAGCTCATCGTTTTTCTGCCCTTCCCTCCGCCTCCAACCCTCAACAGTTCATGATCATCTGCCCGTTCTTTGTGTAATTATTAGTGTTATTTTAGACTCAAGTTTATAGCCACAGGTACTGTATAATATTACACTGTGACCTACCTACCGTGAAAAAGAAAACAACAACTGCAATAACAAACTGGTTGCTTAGAATCAAAAGATGGTACGATTGTTATTGAAAAAGACAAAATATTAAATAGGAGAGTACACTGAAGACCTTTCTGACGACGACAGAAAGGAGGAAATTGATAAACAATCTTCGTTATACAGAACTGCAACAAATGTAAAAGACCCATAAAATCTTATGAATATAATACAAACAGAAAGCAGAAATAAAGGGCTAGAGCTAAATAGCAAGAAGACCGAAGTCATGGTAATCAGTAAAAACTAAAAATATCCTCATGTAAAATAACAGTAAATGGCACAACAATGCGACAAGCTGATATGTGTAAATGTCTGGAAACATTGATATCACCCGACGGCATTTGCACATTACAAAAAGCCAGCAAACTGGCCAAGCTAAAACAGCATTCGAGAAAATAAAAAGCGTTTCTTACCAACAAATGCCTATAAATTAACTTCAGAGTTAAATAGAACTAATACTGTTCTACAGATGCAAAGTCAAAAACAAGATTGAGGCAGCTAAAATGTGGTTTCTAAGAAGAATATTAAGAGTTCCATGGACAACAAAGAAAACAAACGAAACAGCCCTGAAAGAAGGAAACACAAAAAGAATGTTAAAAGACAAGCAAAATTTACAGCACATTTTATGAGACAAAGGAAATTTGAGTACCTGGTCACAACAGGAAAGCTAGTGGAAAAAACAAGCAACAGGTAGGCCCTGGGAGAAAATGTTAGTTTTGCAGAGTACATGGGGACATAAAGGGTTTGAAATAACCTTGAAGCGACGAACATATTCGTATGAAGGACCATGATCGCCAATGCCATGCAGCATGGCACATGATGACGATGCTACCTGTAGACTAAGACAACATTATACCTAAAGAAAAATGAAAAAGGAGTGCTAAATAGGTTTTTCTTTGGCTACTTTTCCTCTCTTCAACAGGTTTTGGTGGTAGTAATAATGGTGGTGGTGGTAATGGTGGAGGCAATGTTACGATGGTCTGGAGACTGAACGGTGGGCAGATGGAGACTAAACAGTGGGCAGATTGACATAAAGACTGACCAACAGACTGACAGGCTGAAATAAAGACAGACTGGCTAACAGATAGGCAGACTAACAGACTGACTGTTCAAGGGACTAACTGACTGGTGCACAGACTAACAGACTGAGGTAAAAACAGAGTGACCTGCGGAGTGACGTAAAGACACTAACAATCTGTTTACTGGTGGAAGGACAGACTGGTAGACAGACTGACTGACAGATTGACGAAACAGTTAACTGATTGGTGGCACTTGTTATTCTTGTCCCCTTCATTGCTCTTACACGTTTGGTTTGATAGCTGACTGACTGACTGCTAAATGATTTATTGCTGACTGGCTGACTGCTGACTGGTTGATTTCTCACTGGCTGATCGTTGCTCCGTTGTTGCTGATGGACGTTTTATATTCTTGATTTGATTTCAGCTGCAACATGTATAAAATCCGATTTTCACACGGTCTGACCAGCAGCAGGAACAGCCTGCCCTAGAGAAAGAATCAACCAACGAATCAACCAATCAACTAACACTGATAGTGAACCGACTCGCTGAAGGCATACGGTGCACAATACAGTATTCTGTTTTTGTGTAGACAGAAACGTACAGAGGAGAAGGAAAAGGATGAGACGAGAAGAGAATGGGCGAAATAATCATGAATCAGCACTTAGGACAATACCTGTTTTAGCCTGAGCCCATCGGGCTTAAAATGAAGAGCAGACATAGTCATAAAGTCACAATTTCCCGTTCACAACAGATAAATTATTTATGAAGAATTTCGTCCACGAACAAACGATGTACCCCACTTTGTGACTAAAACTGATCAACACAAAAAAATCGGCGCGGTAAAATGTTGATCACAGAACCAAATGTTTTCTAGACCACTGTCTTATCTGTCTGACGCAGTTAACAAAGATAAGCCCTTCGTATCTGGTCGTAAGACACCTGACCAACAACGACCCACTTTACATACAGCAACCACAGCGGCGAAAAAGAACGCCTCGGCTTGTTAGTTAACTTCTCCAGCTGTGAATTTTACCTTACTGATATTTACTGCACACAAAACAGACATACCGCCCAGCAGGAATCCTTGATACAACCAACAAAACATCTGAAAGTGACACACACCCTGACTGTCTTCTCTGCAATGAAGAAAAGCGTGATCGACAAGCAGAAAAATAAAGGCAAGGTAAACGTCAAAGTGCTTTATGGACCGGGTAGGCAGACACATACAGGGACAAAATGCAAGTCCAACCTGAACAGTAAGTCGACTTGGATCAAGTTCCAGAGCCAGGTTCGAAATACTTACAGTGTAGACGCCAGCGTGAATAGAGTTGTCATGTATAAATACGGCAGAGAACAGAACAACACACTCTTGGTGTAACACTGACATTGATGTTCATTCACTCGTAGCCAGTCATCAAAGCTGTTAGTGGTGCGTGTAAGAGCGGACTTGCTGTAAGTCATAATGCTATCATTTAAATTCTATGTCGGTTCAATGCTGCTCATTGCTTTTCTTTAACTGTTCTGAATAAAACAGACTAACACTATAACTAACCATCACAACTTTAATTCTGTTACTACTGACTTCTTGTACAGCACACTATCAGTACTAATGATTACCTGTGCAGCACTTCACATAAAAGAAAACAAACTAAGCTATTTACAAAAGTATTAAGGACATAAACCAGACATATATGTACAGCAACAAATGTCTACCCCTTCTGTTATAATGATGATGAAATGAACAACAAAACAAAGCAAAAGAAATCAAATCTCTACCAGCACACGTAAATCACAACTGCAATAACATATAATTGTGTGTGTTGTGTATTTGTGTATGCCAGTGTTGGTGTGTTGTGTGTGGTGTGTGTGGGGTGTTTGCGCGCGCGCGCGTGTGTCTGTGCATGCGTGTATGTGTGTGTTCTGCGCGTGTGTGTGTATGTGTGTGACAGAGAGAGAGAGAGAGCGAGAGAGAGAGGGGGGATAGCAAGTTTAGGTCCTGTTTTCTCCAAGACTGTCTCGAGGTGCACACTCCTGACAAACTTTACATTACTTTTTATTTTCTTTACCGCTTTTACCACTACGTGTTATCTGCTGCAGACTGTTTCATTCCATCACCCCAAAGACACTGTGAGTGCTTCATACTCACAGCGTCTCTTGTCTGTCTGCTTCATACTGTTCCTCATGCACTATGTGTCTGCTTTATACTGTCTCCCCATGCACTCTGTGTCTGCTTTATACTGTCTCCCCATGCACTCTGTGTCTGCTTCATACTGTCTCCCCATGCACTCTGTGTCTGCTTCATACTGTCTCCCCATGCACTCTGTGTCTGCTTTATACTGTCTCCCCATGCACTCTGTGTCTGCTTTATACTGTCTCCCCATGCACTCTGTGTCTGCTTCATACTGTCTCCCCATGCACTCTGTGTCTGCTTCATACTGTCTCCCCACGCCCTCTGTCTGCTTCATACTGTCTCCCCACGCCCTCTGTCTGCTTCATACTGTCTCCCCACGCCCTCTGTCTGCTTCATACTGTCTCCCCACGCCCTCTGTCTGCTTTCATACTGACTCCCCACGCCCTCTGTCTGCTTTATACGGTCTCCCCATGCACTCTGTGTCTGCTTTATATCGTCTCCCCATGCACTCTGTCTGCTTTATACGGTCTCCACATGCACTCTGTGTCTGCTTCATACTGTCTCCCCACGCCTCTGCTGCTTATACTGTCTCCCACGCCCTCTGTCTGCTTTATACGGTCTCCCCATGCACTCTGTGTCTGCTTCATACTGTCTCCCCACGCCCTCTGTCTGCTTCATACTGTCTCCCCACGCCCTCTGCTTCATACTGTCTCCCCATGCACTCTGTGTCTGCTTCATACTGTCTCCCCATGCACTCTGTCTCTGCTTCATACTGTCTCCCCATGCACTCTGTGTCTGCTTCATACTGTCTCCCCATGCACTCTGTCTGCTTCATACTGTCTCTCCATGCACTCTGTGTCTGCTTCATACTGTCTCCCCATGCACTCTGTCTGCTTTATACGGTCTCCCCATGCACTCTGTGTCTGCTTCATACTGTCTCCCCATGCACTCTGTGTCTGCTTCATACTGTCTCCCCATGCACTCTGTGTCTGCTTCATACTGTCTCCCCATGCACTCTGTGTCTGCTTCATACTGTCTCCCCATGCACTCTGTGTCTGCTTCATACTGTCTCCCCACGCCCTCTGTCTGCTTCATACTGTCTCCCCACGCCCTCTGTCTGCTTCATACTGTCTCCCCACGCCCTCTGTCTGCTTCATACTGTCTCCCCATGCACTCTGTGTCTGCTTCATACTGTCTCCCCACGCCCTCTGTCTGCTTCATACTGTCTCCCCATGCACTCTGTGTCTGCTTTATACTGTCTCCCCACGCCCTCTGTCTGCTTCATACTGTCTCCCCACGCCCTCTGTCTGCTTCATACTGTCTCCCCACGCCCTCTGTCTGCTTCATACTGTCTCCAGCCCCCCATACTGTCTCCCCATGCACTCTGTGTCTGCTTCATACTGTCTCCCCATGCACTCTGTGTCTGCTTCATACTGTCTCCCCACGCCCTCTGTCTGCTTTATACTGTCTCCCCACGCCCTCTGTCTGCTTCATACTGTCTCCCCACGCCCTCAATCTTTATATGTATGTAAGCTGAATCCTTCACTGCCACATCAATCTTTATATGTCTTAAGCTGTATCATTTACTGACACATCAATCTTTATATGTCTGTAAGCTGTATCTTCACTGCCACATCAATCTTTATATGTCTTAAGCTGTATCATTTACTGACACATCAATCTTTATATGTCTGTAAGCTGTATCCTTCACTGCCACATCAATCTTTATTGTCTGTAAGCTGTATCCTTCACTGTCACATCAATCTTTATATGTCTGTAAGCTGTATCATTTACTAACACATTAATCTTTACATATCTCTACAAGATTGACATCCATCACCGACGCTTCATACATTTTCACGTTTAAAGAAGAACCATACATTCAAAACGAGGACATAGGAAATACACATCAATATTGTGATATATTTGAAGACTACAAAAATTGAAGACGTCACAGCCCTACACACTCCTTAAAGATAATTGCTACCAGACGTACAGTTAATACTGAAGACGTCACAGCTCTACCAGACGTACAGTTAATACTGAAGAGTCACGCTCACAGACGTACAGTAATACTGAACGTCACAACCTACAGACGTACAGTTAATACTGAAGACGTCACAGCTCTACCAGACGTACAGTTAATACAGAAGACGTCACAGCTCTACCTGACGTACAGTTAATACTGAAGACGTCACAGCTCTACCAGACGTACAGTTAATACTGAAGACGTCACAACTCTACCAGACGTACAGTTAATACTGAAGACGTCACAGCTCTACCAGACGTACAGTTAATACAGAAGACGTCACAGCTCTACCTGACGTACAGTTAATACTGAAGACGTCACAGCTCTACCAGACGTACAGTTAGTACTAAAGACGTCACAGCTCTACCAGACGTACAGTCACAGCTCTCCCAGACGTACACTTACTACTAAAGACGTCACAGCTCTACCAGACGTACAGTTAATACTGAAGACGTCACAGCTCTACCAGACGTACAGTTAATACTGAAGACGTCACAGCTCTACCAGCGTACACTTACCACTAAAGACGCCACAGCTCTACCGGACGTACAGTTAATACTGTAGACGTCACAGCTCTATCAGACGTACACTTACTACTAAAGACGTCACAGCTCTACCAGGCGTACAGTTAATACTGTAGACGTCACAGCTCTACTAGACGTACAGTTACTACTAAACACGTCACAGCTCTCCCAGACGTACAGTTAATACTGAAGACGTCACAGCTCTACCAGACGTACAGTTAATACTGAAGACGTCACAACTCTACCAGACGTACAGTTAATACTGAAGACGTCACAGCTCTCCCAGACGTACACTTACTACTAAAGACGTCACAGCTCTACCGGACGTACAGTTAATACTGTAGACGTCACAGCTCTATCAGACGTATAGTTACTACTAAAGACGTCACAACTCTACAGACTTACAGTTAATACTTAGACGTCACGCTCTATCAACGTAAGTTAAACTGTAGACGTCACAGCTCTACCAGACGTACAGTTACTACCAAAGACGTCACAGCTCTACCAAACGTGCAGTTAATATAAAGACGTCACAGCTCTATCAGATGTGCAGTTACTACTAAACACGTCACAGCTCTACCAGAAGCACAGTCAATACTGAAGACGTCACAGCTCTACCAGACGTACAGTTAATACTGTAGACGTCACAGCTCTACCAGACGTACAGTTAATACTGAAGACGTCACAGCTCTTACAGTTAATGCTGCAGACGTCACAGCTCTACGAGACGTACAATTAATACTCAAGACGTCGCTCTAACTGACGTGCTTAGTTAATACTGAAGACTTCACAGCTCTACCAGACGTACACTTGCTACTAAAGACGTCACAGCTCTATCAGACGTCCAGTTAATACTAAAGACGTCAGAGCTCTAAAAGACGTACAGTTACTATAAATACGTCAGAGCTCTACCAGACGCACAGTTACTACTAAAGACGTCAGAGCTCTAAAAGACGTACTGTTATTACTGAAGACATCACAACTCTACCAAACTGCTTCAAGATAACTGCTATCAGTGTCGTATGATTAAATTAACACTGACGACGTAATAGCTCTGCCACACTCCTTCAAGATAAATATAGATGGCGCATAGTTAATAATACTAAAGATGTAAAATTTCCACGAAACTCCTTCACGCTACCCTAGTCTACAGTTAAAACTAAAAATGTCAAATCTCCGTAAAACTCCTTCTACGTCTACCCTAAGCCTAAGTTAAAACTAAAGATGTCAAATCTCCACCAAACTTCTTCACGTTACCCTAGCCTACAGTTAAAACTAAAGATGTCAAATTTCCATAAAACTCCAGCAAGATATTGGTAGCCCTGGCCAACAGTTACAGTCTAAACTATCCCATGACAGAAGCGCACTTGTAAGAAAGGGAGATAATAACATGATGGTGAACACTTTGAAAGGTAAGTCAAAAAATGTATAGAGAAGCTTACCGTTAGCAGCCGGATACACCTGCCTGTACTCTACGTACACCTGCATGCTACTAAACGATGATTTCCCAGTCAGCCACCTATAGTAAACCCTCCTCTCACTCACCTGTCCTACCGGCCTGCATGGAAATACCCCCCTTCCGCCTTACACACACACAGACACAGAAAGACAGAGAGAGAGAGAGAGACAAGGGGGGGGGGGGAGAGAAAGCGAGAGAAGGGGTGGAGAGAAGAAGAAGAAGAAAAGAAGAAGAGAGAGCAAGTCTGGCAGCCAAGTGC
>JAPXFY010000017.1:55982472-55984972 GCA_030674185.1 Monoplex corrugatus
ACTTTCTCTCTCAACAACAGGAGGAACAAAGAAAGGACTGAGTAGTACCACAGGTAACGTGCCCGTTAAACCTATAGGTGAACACCACACCCATAAATCCTTATCATAATTTTAGTTAATGCACAACCAGCCGGGCACCGCGCCATGACACGGGTCTCTATGGCAGACGGGATCAAAGACAAAACAGAGACCACTGGACAACAGTTCACTCTTTACGATAAAAACATGACACACTTTGTTGGCATTATGTCCACTACGGACACAACCTGGAACAGTATGGCGTCTGGGTAAAGCCATGTGTCTAATTGATTGGTTAGGTCACGTGGAACAGCACAGTATCTGATTGATTGGTAAACCATGTGGAACGGCATAGTGTCTGATTGATTGGGTAAGCCATGTGGAACAGCACTGTGTCTGATTGGGTGAGCCAAATGGAACAGCACAGTGTCTGATTGATTGGGTAAGCCATATGGAACGGGCATAGTATCTGATTGATTGGGTAAACCATGTGGAACGGCATATTGTCTGATTGGGTAAACCATGTGGAACAGCACAGTATCTGACTGATAAGTAAACCATGTGGAACAGCACAGTATCTGATTGATTGGGTAAGCCATGTGGAACAGCATAGTATCTGATTGATTGGGTAAACCATGTGGAACGCATAGTTCTGATTGATGGGTAAACCATGTGGAACGGCATAGTGTTTGATTGATTGGGTAACCATGTGGAACGGCATAGTGTCTGATTGTGGTAAACCATGTGGAACAGCACAGTGTCTGATTGATTGGGTAAACCATGTGGAACGGCAAGTGTCTGATTGATTGGGTAAACCATGTGGAACAGCACAGTGATCTGATTGATTGGGTAAACCATGTGGAACGGCATAGTTTCTGATTGATTGGGTAGACCATGTGGAACGGAATAGTGTTTCATTGATTGGGTAAGCCATGTGGAACAGCACAGTATCTGATTGATTGGGTTTAAAGCCATATGGAACAGCACTATGTCTGATTGATTGGGTAAGTCATGTGGAACAGCACAGTATCTGATTGATAAATAAACCATGTGGAACAGCACAGTATCTGATTGATTGGGTAAGCCATGTGGAACAGCATAGTATCTGATTGATTGGGTAAACCATGTGGAAGGCATAGTGTCTGATTGATTGGGTAAACCATGTGGAACAGCATAGTATCTGATTGATTGGGTAAACCATGTGGAACGGCATAGTGTCTGATTGATTGGGTAAGCCATGTGGAACGGCACTGTGTCTGATTGATTGGGTAAGCCATGTGGAACGGCATAGTATCTGATTGATTGGGTAAGCCATGTGGAACGCACAGTATCTGATTGATTGGGTAAAGCCATGTGGAACGGCATAGTGTCTGATTGATTGGGTAAGTCATGTGGAACGCACAGAATCTGATTGATTGGGTAAGCATGTGGAACAGCACAGTATCTGATGATTTGGTAAGCCATGTGAACAGCACAGTATCTGATTGATTGGGTAAGACCATGTGGAACGCACTGTTCTGATTGATTGGGTAAGTCATGTGGAACAGCACAGTGATCTGATTGATTGGGTAAAGCATGTGGAACGGCATAGTATCTGACTGATTGGGTAAGACATGTGGAACAGCACAGTTCTGGATTGGGTAAGCCATGTGGAACGCACAGTATCTGATTGATTGGGTAACCATGTGGAACAGCATAGTGATCTGATTGATTGGGTAAGCCATGTGGAACAGCACTGTGTCTGATTGATTGGGTAAGCATGTGGAACAGCACAGTATCTGATTGATTGGGTAAACCATGTGGAACGCATCAGTATCTGACTGATTGGGTAAACCATGTGGAACAGCATAGTGTCTGATTGATTGGTAAGCCATGTGGAACAGCCAAGTATCTGATTGATTGGGTAACCATGTGGAACGCATAGTATCTGATTGATTGGGTAAGCCATGTGGAACAGCATAGTGTCTGATTGATTGGGTAAGCTATGTGGAACAGCACTGTCTGATTGATTGGGTAAGCCATGTGGAACAGCAGTGTCTGATTGATGGGGTAAGTCACGTGGAACAGCACAGTGTCATCAATGGTACTTACTCTCAACCTGCATACCTGACCTGTGGTGTTCCACAAGGATCTGTCCTTGGCCCTGTTCTTTTAACTCTTTACACCTCCACCCTGTCCACCATCATCAACTTCCACTCTATAAAACACCACTTCTATGCTGATGACACCCAACTTCAAGACAGTGACTCACCTGAAAATGTACAGCGTCTCTTGACTCGCACCACTGAGTGTTACTCGGACATTAAGAACTGGATCACATACAATAAACTTCACTTAACGACGACAAGACAGAAGCTATCCTCATTGGCACCCGTCAGAAACTTTCTCAGCTGCCTCCTCTTTCTCTCCCATTATGTAACACATCAGTCTCAATTTCTGATTCAGCTAAAAACCTTGGTGTCTACCTTGACTCTACCCTCTC
>JAPXFY010000017.1:55989972-55992472 GCA_030674185.1 Monoplex corrugatus
CACCAGACAACAGAACCACCAGACAACAGACAGACAACAGACTACAGAACCACCAGACAACAGAACCACCAGACAACAGACTACAGAACCATCAGACAACAGAACCACCAGACAACAGACTACAGAACCACCAGACAACAGAACCACCAGACAACAGAACCACCAGACAACAGAAACCACCAGACAACAGATACACCAGACAACAGAACCACCAGACAACAGACAGACAACAGAACCACCAGACTACAGAACCACCAGACAACAGAACCACCAGACAACAGTACCACCAGACAACAGAACCACAGACAACAGACAGACAACAGACTACAGAACCATCAGACAATAGAACCACTAGACAACAGATAAACAACAGATCCACCAGACAACAGACAGATAACAGAACCACCATACAACAGACAGACAACAGATCCACCAGACAACAGACAGATAACAGAACCACCTGACAACAGAACCATCAGACAACAGACAACAGAACAACCAGACAAAACACAGACAACAGAACCACCAGACAAAAACCACCAGACAACAGATCCACCAGACAACAAAAACGCCAGACAACAGAAGACAACAAAACCACCAGACAACAGAAAAGAGAACCACCAGACAACAGAATCACAACAGAACCACCAGACAACAGAACCACAACAGAACCCCCAGACTACAGAATCACAAAAGAATCACCAGACAAACAGACTACAGAACCACCAGACAACAGAAACATCAGACAACAGAACCACCAGACAAACCCCAGACAACAGAATCACAAAAGAATCACCAGACAACAGACTACAGAACCACCAGACAACAGAGCCTTCTGACAACAGAAACATCAGACAACACAACCACCAGACAACAGACTACACAATCACCAGACAGACTACAGAACCACCAGACAACAGAACCACCAGACAACAGAACTACCAGACAACAGAACCACCAGACAACAGACTACAGAACCACCAGACAACAGAACCACCAGACAGCAGAACCGCCAGACAACAGACAGACAACAGATCCACCAGACAACAGACAGATAACAACCACCAGACAACAGACAGATAACAGAACCACCAGACAACAGACAAATAACAGAACCACCATACAACAGACCACTGAATCTGAACTGAAATCCATCATTCAAAAATCAAGACCTACTTCCTGCCCTTTGGATTCCCTGCCAACACCACTTTTTCTTGAGTTTCTCGACGACCTTCTACCTACTCTGACTGAGATTATCAACTCTTCTCTAACATCTGGTTCATTACCATCCCCTCTCAAACCGCTGTTGTGAAACCCCTTCTTAAAAAGCCTTCTTTGGATCCTGACTCCCTGAGAAACTACAGACCCATCTCTAACCTATCTTTCATTTCTAAAATCTTAGAGAAAATTGTTCTGAAACAGCTTCTTACCTATTTGGATGAAAATAATCTGCTCTGTGCTTCACAGTCTGCCTACCGCCCACATCACAGCACGGAAACTGTTCTACTCAAAATTACCAATGATCTTCTTCTGTCCCTTGACTCTGGAAATGTTTCTGTGCTGACCCTATTAGACCTGTCAGCTGCGTTTGACACTGTTGATCATAACATTCTTCTTAATAGACTCTCCTCTCTGTATGGTATTTCAGGCACCGCTCTTTCTTGGTTTCAGTCGTATCTCACGAACAGGACACAATCAGTCCTTGTCATCAATCATTCCTCCCCACCCACTGATCTCCTTTTCGGTGTTCCACAAGGTTCCGTTCTGGGACCTGTGCTCTTTGCTCTTTACACAAAGCCACTCTCGATTTGATAAAATCACATTCCATTGAGCATCAATCCTTTGCAGATGACATCCAACTTGAAATTGATTCTCCTCCTTCTGATATCTACTCTGCTATCCCAGTCTTAGAAGACTGTATCTCAGATATCAAGACCTGGATGCTAGAAAATAAATTAAAGTTAAATGATGACAAAACTGAAGCTCTCTTTTTGTCCTCTCCTTTCAAAACCTCCCCATCTCCCAAACCTACTACCATTACCATTGATCAGACTGAAATTCCTTTCTCCTCCTCAGCTAGGAATCTTGGTTTCTACTTCACTGACAACATGAGTGTTGAACTTCATGTAAACAACACCTGTCGCACTGCTTACATCAATCTCCGCCAAATCAGTTCCTTGCGTCATCTTCTTTCTGTTGATGCTACAAAAAACTCTGGTTTCTGCTTTCATTCTCTCAAGACTGGATTATTGCAATTCACTTCTTTCTGGATGTTCAAAAGATCAAATAGATAAACTACAGAAAGTGCAAAATTCTGCAGCTCGGCTTGTTTTTAAATCCCGTAAGCGAGATCATGTCTCTCCTCTGCTAAAACGCCTCCACTGGCTTCCTGTACAAGCTCGTATCGAATTCAAACTTGCGATTCTCTGTCATTCATTTTTCTCTGGAACGTCCCCTTGTTACATTTCTGATCTCCTATCCGTCTACTCACCTTCCAGAA
>JAPXFY010000017.1:55997472-56007472 GCA_030674185.1 Monoplex corrugatus
AGGTGGCTATCCCCTATGACGTGTAAACACAATACCATTATGACACTGGTGCTACACCATAACAATATACAGGTGGCTATCCCCTATGACGTGTAAACACCAATACCATTATGACACTGGTCCTACACTATAACATTATACAGGTGGCTATCCACTATGACGTGTAAACAACAATACCATTATGACACTGGTCCTACACCATAACACTATACAGGTGGCCATCCCCTATGACGTGTAAACAAAATACCATACACCACAGTTTTACACAGGTGACGGTCCAAAATCTGCCTGTGCCCTAACGAAGTAAAGGTGTACAGTCAATGCTTGACATCAGCTGTTGGCATGGCCCTGGATCCCATTTGACGCTTGACTACTTCAATGCCAAACGGCTGATAACAGTCTGGCCGGTAAACATCCTGTTGGACGATCATCAGTCTTTGAGCTTACTAAGAAAACCTTTTGCAAACAGAACTGTCTGACTAACCGCTGCACAGCCTGATCCTATATAAGCTTTATGCTGGAAGCCAACAAGACAGGAAATAAGAAAGGTTAATGCACCTGAACCACCCACATGCACAGTTCATGCTGAACACTTCTGAGCTGTTTCAATCTTGATAGGTATATGGGGGATAACAGCCAGTCCATTAACGCTAACCCAACGCAATCAATAACTTAACCTAACAGTGTATGGAGGATAACAAGACAGTGTATGGAACTATTAACGTTAACCCAAAGGAATCAATACCCAAACCTAACAGGTGTATGGAGGGATAACACGACAGTGTATAGGAACTATTAATTTTAACCCAAAGGAATCAATACCCAAACCTCACAGGTGTATGGAGGATAAAAAGACAGTGTATGGAACTATTAACGTTAACTCAAAAGAATCAATACCCAAACCTAACAGGTTTATGGAGGATAACAGGCAGTCCATGAACACCCAACACAACCAGTACACCATGGCGCAATGTAGAGAATGAAATGCGTATGAATAGTTTGTTCAAAACACATTACAGAAGTTTGCCAATTTTTTTTTCTTAATTCTCAATAATTTTTGCATTCCAGTTAAGAACTAAACAAATACGACACACATGTATGCACACAGAGACACACATACACAGATGCACACACACACATATACAGACAGCTTCATTTGTAATCCCAGTTCTTCCTTAAGTATCAGCTTATGATGAACGAATTCTACAACTGACAGTTGTGTGTGGGTATGGCTGACCAGGATTGTTGTTCGCCGAGGAAACAAGAACATAGGGGAAAAACAAACAAACAAAAAGAACATGAACTATGTGAGAATGATCAAGGTAGTCAGGATTTCAGTGTAGTGTGGAAAATGGCACTGATAACATGTGCACCTCTATGTAGTGTAGAAAATGGCACTGGAACATGTTCACCTCCGTGTAGTTATTGAAAATGGCATTGGTAACGTGTGTACCTTCGTGTAGTGTGGAAAATGGCACTGATAACATATGTACCTCCGTGTAGTGTGGAAAATGGCACTGATAACATATGTACCTCGTAGTATGGAAAATAGCACTGCTAACATATGTACCTCCATGTAGTGTGGAAAATGGCACTGATAACATGTGCACCTCCGCGTAGTGTAAGAAATGACACTGATAACATGTGCACCTCCGTGTAGTATGGAAAATGGCACTAATAACATGTGTACCTCCGTGTAGTATGAAAATGGCATTGATAACATGTGTACCTCCGTGTAGTGTAGAAAATGGCACTGATAACATGTGTACCTCCGTGTAGTGTGGAAAATGGCACTGATAACATGTGTACCTTCGTGTAGTGTGGAAAATGGCATTGATAACATGTGTACCTCCGTGTAGTGTGGGAAATGGCACTGGTAACTAGTGTCCCTCCGTGTAGTGTGGAAAATGGCACTGATAACATGTGCACCTCGTTGTAGTATGGAAAATGGCACTGATAGCATGTGTACCTCCGTGTAGTGTGGAAAATGGCATTGATAACATGTGTACCTTCGTGTAGTGTGGAAAATGGCACTGATAACATGTGTACCTCCGTATCGTATGGAAAATGACACTGATAACATGTGTATCTCCGTGCAGTATGGAAAATGGCACTGATAACATGTGTACCTCCGTGTAGAATGGAAAATGGCACTGATAACATGTGCATCTCCGTGTAGTATGGAAAATGGCACTGATAACATGTGTACCTCCGAGTAGTATGGAAAATGGCACTGATAACATATGTATCTCCGTGTAGTGTGGAAAATGGCACTGATAAAATGTGCACCTCCATGTAGTATGGAAAATGGCACTGGTAACATGTGTACCTCCGTGTAGTATGGAAAATGGCACTGGTAACATGTGTATCTCCGTGTAGTGTGAAAAATGCCACTGGTAGCATGTGTGTAGTTGTACACTGCTTTCAGTGGACTGGCAAGAAAGGTGGAGGCATGAAATGAATGGTTTGGATGCACAGATTACGCTGGTGTTTGTTTATACTCTTGATTTACACACACACACACACACACACACACACACATACGCGCGCGCGCGCCTGCACGCACGCACGCATGCACATAAGTGCAAGTGTTTCAAGTCATATCGACATTGATACTTCAACCTGATGATCACAGAAAACAGTGTAATACTCGTTTATCTTTTCCACAAACAGTGAGGGAGAGAAGTGGAGGCAGAGAGAGAGAGAGAGGGGGGGGGGGAAGGGAGAGAGAGACACACACAGACAGACACACAGACAGAGAGAGAGAGGGGGACAGAAAGAGTAAAAGGCACTGACCTAGAGTCATTGTTGACGGTGCCAAAATACCTTGCTCTGTTACACAAACAGTTAGAGTCACTGAGTTACTGGCTTTATACATGGTTAGTTCCACAAGGGAGGCTTGTTTCACTTTACTTCCACGTAAATAGCTGGTTTCACACAGTCACTTTCACAAGAGTGCTGGTTTCATTTCATCACTTCCACTTAAGTTGCTGGTTTTACTTCGTCACTTCCACAAGAATGGCTGGTTTCACTTCATTATATCCACAAGAGTGGCTTGTTTCACTTTGTCACTTTCACAAGAGTGCCGGTTTCATTTCCTCACTTCCACATGTCGCTGGTTTCACTTCGTCACTTTTCCTATAAGCTGGAACCTCTTGTCAGTAGACTGGCCTGACAATCTGATCCGGATAGTACTTTGACAAGGTAACAACTCTACCTACCAAACAATTCTTCCCCATGATGTGATGTAATCTGACAAATTGACCTGGGGGGAAAGGTGGCAGAATGGCTAAGACGTTCCACTACCAATAACGAACTCGAGGTTCAAGGGTTCGTTCCCCTTTGAGGCCTCGACTTTTATCCTATCCTCAGTTTGACCGGAAAATCGAACTGAACGTCTAATATTTCGGAAGGGGGACGCAAAACGAGTCGGATCCGTGTGCCTTCTGGGCTGCGCACACTAAAGATCTCATGGCAGTTGAAAATCGTGAAGAGCAGGGCATTCCCCCTGTTGCCCTTGTATAAAATACTGGAGAGATAGATTCCTTTCCCAGGTCCCTCCTCTTGAAGGCCAATTCGCCTTCTTGCCTTTTTAAAGTCTTGATTAAAAAAAATTGGTGGTGCTGCACTGAGGAGACACGCACTCAGCACAGAAGAGCAACCGCAGTTTCTCATGACAAATCCATTGCGAAAAAAGAAATAAATATGAATGTGAGTATGAATATGAATACCTAACGAATATCACTGGCCAAAACTTGGAATGCAACCTGATATTCATTATCCGCTGGAAATCACCAGGCCATTATGAGACACACTGTGACAAGTCGATTTACCAAACACACTGTGACACCTTATTTACCACATACACGGCTCAGCTGTCAGACACACAAACATATCTCTTCAAAGATTTCGTCTGTGACCTCTGATCTCTTTTCCAAATGTGTACCTGGCTGTGGACAACTCAAAAGCTGCCTGGAGCGCTGTTGAGCACTACGAACACTTCGTAAGAGAAACTGTTGTATTTTGGTTCAGCGCACACATACACACACACACACACATACTGCACAAGGCACAAGTGGCAGGGTTATCGATAAGGGCGGATCACATTAAAAGCACTGAGGTGTGAAACGAAACCTGGCGACAGTCTGGCGTAACTGAATCACTCTGGCGGAATGGTCAGTCAGTGTACGGCTTCAAGTATTAATACTGTAGTAGTGTAATCATACAGGTCTGTGGAATGGTCACTGTCTTCTACAATCCCTTACTTCACGGTTTCAAGTATTAGTACTACAGTGTACCGATACCGGTCTATGGAATGGTCACTGTCTCTCTACACTTACAAGTTACATTACAGCTAAACATGTATTACAAGTACTGGAATGTACTAATACAGGACTACAGAATGGGTCACTGTCTGTCTACACTTACATTACAGCTAAACATGTATTACAAGTACTGGAATGTACTGATACAGGACTATGGAATGGTCACTGTCTGTCTACACTTACATTACAGCTAAACATGTATTACAAGTACTGGAATGTACTGATACAGGACTATGGAATGGTCACTGTCTGTCTACACTTACATTACAGCTAAACATGTATTACAAGTACTGGAATGTACTAATACAGGACTATAGAATGGGTCACTGTCTGTCTACACTTACATTACAGCTAAACATGTATACAAGTACTGTATGTACTGATACAGGACTATGAAGGTCACTGTCTGTCACACTTACAATACAGCTAAACATGTATTACAGACTGAATGTACTAATACAGGACTATGGAATGGTCACTGTCTGTCTACACTTACATTACAGCTAAAGCATGTATTACGTACTGGATTACTGAAACTGAATACAGGATCTTGGGAACGGTCACTGTCTGTCTACACTTACATTACAGCTAAGCATGTATTACTAGTACTGGAGTGTACTGATACTGATACAGGTCCATTGAACGGTCACTGTCTGTCTACACTTACATTACAGCTAAGCATGTATTACTAGGGAATGGTTACTATATGTCTACAAACACTTACCTTACAGCTACACACGTATTACTAATGACAAGTATTAGGACTACACTGTGTTGACACAGGTTCAATACACAGAAGTAGACACAATTTCCGTCAAGACTCTTCAGAAGGGCTGTGTGATGTCATTAGGTTTCCACACTTACAACACAGAAAGGCAATCTTTGAATGACAAAGTAACGCATAGATACTATCCTAAGGTCAATAAGAAAACCGTTTAGTAGACTGTTTTGGCCAGTGGGGGATGTAACACTGGTGAGTTGAAATGAATCATATACTGATTTGCCTCACTCAGATAAGTCCTGATGGACACTTTGTTGGTAATGCTGTTGATGATGATATAAGGTAGTGGCAGCACTGAAGACAGACCAGTTAGCCTACTGACGACGGCCAAGTGCACTGCGTAAGACAAATCAGCCTAACACAAAGTGTACTACTACAATAACAGTAACACAAGTTACAAAACTTTTGATGATCAAGTATTCAGATAATTCCAAAACCATTCTTTATCACATACTATTATTTCATTTTTCAAACTGTAGCTCAGTGAAGTGGAATTGTCTATTATCGGAGAGACGTGCAGTTGACATTTTCTATCCACTGTGTTAATTCAAGATTAACTTGTCTTTCTCTGTGAAGGCACATTAACTGGATCAGGTACGGTGTTAACCACAATAGCCACCAGACCAAGATAAGTACAACGTACCCAGTTTTGGTGGTTACTGACAATTAACTGGACGAACTGACAGGTGACAAAGCCAATGCCATAGAAAGGCTTTGCTTCAGTTTATGTTGGTATTGAATGACTACACAACCTTTAGTCAAGTTCAATCCGACCCCCAAGGATACAAAATGCTATACGTAGGCCAGGAAAAATAAACGCTATATCTTCAGTAACTCAGTCACATATGGAAAAAATGAGAACCCATATTTACTTAACGAAACAAAACAAGACAAGACACTCTTACGACAGTCCCTAATCGTTATCACGCTGGGACGTTAATACCACTGAAGAAGAAGACAGGCGCTAATTTTCGGCCAAGTGGCCTTTGTCAAGCGTACACAAAAGACACCAAACAAATAAAATAAATTTGAGATAAAAATGCACTAGAACAACTAACTTCTCTGATGTTTCGTTGGACGAGAGAGAGAGAGAGAGAGAGGAAGAGAGAGAGAGAGAGACAGAGAGACAGACAGAAAAGACAGAAATATAGACAGAGACAGACACGAGAGAGAGACAAGAGAGAGCAGAGAGAGACAGAAGAGAGAGACAGAACAGACAGACAGACAGACAGACAGAAGAGAGGGCAGCAGCAAGTTAGTGAAAACTTCTTTCTGTCTAAATATCTGAATCAACAAAGAAAAGATGATAATGCAACCATAGCATGATGACATTTTAGGTAACGAAGAAGAGAAGGAAGAGGAAGATACGTAGCATGATGATGATGTATGAAACCTCAGTTGGAGCTGTCTGTGGCTGACGCAGTTGATGCGAAAAGACAAGGAAATCGCTGTCAGACACAATATCACGGAACTGTCCATAGCTGACGCAGTTGATGCGAAAAGACAAGGTAATCACTGTCAGACACTAGTTCACCTGGAACTGTCCAAGGCTGACGCAGCTGATAGGAAAAGATAACCACTCTCAGACACAATCTAAACTGGAACTATTCAAGGCTGACGTAACTGATGGGAAAAGACAATATAATCACTGTCAGACACAATCTAAACTAAAACTATTCAAGGCTGACGTAACTGATGGGAAAAGACAATGTAATCACTGTCAGACACAATCTAAACTGGAACTATTCAAGGCTGACGTAACTGATGGAAAAGACAAGGCAGACACAGTCTCACCTGGAAGTGTCCAAAGCTGAATCAGTTGATGGGAAAGACATAGGAAATAACGTAGCTGATACGAAGTAACCAGGCAAATCACAGCCAGACTGGTGTTGATGACAGAGACAAAAAGCTCTTTTCTTAGCTACACTGACCACTGCAGGGCTGACTCACACCAAAGAGAATACTGCCTACCCTCTTTGCTCACACACCACTGCATGCACCGATGACTGCTGTCTCTCACCAGGTGACAGACACTCAGCTTAAAGGAGGGAGGGAGACAACGCTATGAACAAGGGAACAAAGAGGAGGAGAGGGAGGCAGAGATAGACAATGACAATGACAATGATACTTCATTTTCTATCGGTAAAAAGCCATTTTTCAAATTTGCCATTGCTATTCTTCATGCATATTTACAACTGCAAACACAACACAGGAAAATACATCACTGAGTCTGCAGCGTAACATGCAAACAACTCAAGTAAAAAATACAAGGCGAAAGAGCAGAGGACTGGAAAAAGGAGGAGAACAAAAGTATGAAGAATGATGAGGTGAAACTGAGATCACACACACACACACACACACACACACACACACACACACACACACACACACACACACACACACACACCACACACAACACACACAACACGCACCGCGCGCGCACACACACACTCACACACACACACACACACACATAACACATAAACACACACTCGTCTAAAAGCACATATGTGAATACACGTTAAAAGAAATAACGAACGAACAACGAACAACGAACAACGAACGAACGAACGAACAACACACACACACACACACACACACACACACACACACACACACACAACACCACACACCAGTTTAAAAGAAGACAGCCAGTGATTAATGTCACAGTAATTAGGGGGAGCCACAGACGAAGACGACTTATCAGCATGCGCAGGTTAATCACACACAGTATCTCAGCCGATGGTCTGTTCCAACTTAAACCACTAACACAAGGAAGCATTCATTACTCTCGGCGTGGTACAGGATGAATACAATATGACTTTGAGTACAATATGACTTTCTGAAGTCAGTACAAGATTAGCTCATCTGACATTAAAATAATTGTTGATTTGACTTTGTGGAGATGTGTCACAAAAAGAATACTAATGAAGAAGATAAGGAAAAGGCAAGCAAGATTTACAGGACATCGTATGGGGTAAGACAAATTTGAGCATCTAGTCACAACAGGAAAGCTGAAGGGAAAAAGAGCACCAGGAAGACCAGGGAGAAAATATTGGACGGATTTGCGGAGTGGATGAGGACAGAAAGGGTAAGAGATATACCTGCAGCGACAAAAGATAGAGACATATGGAGGGCCAAGATCGCCAACGCCTTACGGCAGGGCACATGATAATGATGAAGGAGGCGTGTCTTCCAGAAAGAGAAGAGCACGTTAGTGATCTCTTGTCTATTTATTTGGGACTTCAGTCAGTTTTAAAACAAAGAGGTAAGAACATGTTACTGATCTCTTGTCTACTTATTTGGGACTTCAGTCAGTTTTAAAAAACAAACAGGTGTCAAGACCTTGTCAACGCACGTTTTTTATTTTATTTTTTTACGTGGAGCCTTAAAGCTTATAATGCCATGATCATTTTGGATCATCTTTTTCACTATTTCACAAGGCATCAGAGGCGTCAGTGGATATGGAACTTAATCTGAGCACGGAGATGTTATCTTCAGAAAATGAACGCTGTGCTCACAGTACCAAGCCCCACCTTCCATGAGTGTTTCCTTCCATCTAGTACCTGTACACATAATGGAAGACCGGTTGTGTCAACGTAGAGTTCCCCGCTGCCAAAACTGATAGGGTTCAAGTATCGCTCCAGAAAATCTCTGTGCTTGTTGTCTCCCGTCTACCCAGCCGTGAATGGGTACTGATCCTGTTGGGGGATGGGGAAGGTAAGATATCAAGGGAGAGGAAATGGGCGCTACCCTAATAACCGCGACCCTAGAAAAGTTGAGATCCCAACCATTTCATTTCCATACCACATTTGTCTTATTCACACAGAACTGTTCTGTTTCTGCAACACTTCCCAGTCCTTGGCCTCATTCCCTATGTACACATTCTTCTTCAGTAACCGTTGTTCCTCCCTCCCCTGCCCACTTCTCCAGTCTACGTCTTCTCTGAGAAGGGAAAGGTCTTCATCTTCTGTCAAAGTCTTCTCCCTAATTAGGACGGTGATGGGATGTGGGGAACAGAGAGAGAGAGAGAGAGAGAGAGAGAGAGAGAGAGAGAGAGAGAGAGAGAGAGAGAGAGAGAAAGAGAGAGAGAGAGTTTGGGTGGGTGGGTGGGTGCATGTGTGGCTTGTTTACGGTGTTGTTCGTTTTGTTCGTACTATCTGATGTTGCCGATTTATCTTTTCCCGTTTTGCTGGGCTGGTGATTGCAAATAACAAACCATGTCGTCTGATCTGTAGCTGTGTGTTGGGCTCTGCTTCTGGGTATCTACCTCCCCCTCCCCCCTGGCCCCTGAAAGATCTGCATAGTCTTTTCCTTCAAAACTGGCATATCTGTATTTACTATAATGTACGTTTGCAACTGGCAGTTTGTTAGAGAGATTCATCGCACTCGGACAGTTCCATACGCACGCTACCCAAATCTGCCAGCAATTACCTGACAGACTTCCTGAACCCGCGTAAAACTATGCTCAGACAAGCTCTTGAAATGGGGCTGGAGGGGATGCAGGGTTCGAGCCGGAGAGGGACCTACGAAACACTAAGCTGCTAAGCTGGTACCAACATACATGTAACGGTGGAAACATTCCCCCTTTGACTCCCACACCCTATCCACCAACTGCAAAAAATTAACCCTTCGATTCTTTCACCCTATCCACTAGCTCCCTGTAGGAAGCTGGCGGATAGGATGAGGGATTCAAAAAGTTATACTTTTTGCTTTGCTAGCATGGTTGGCAATGTAGGATGCTGGTGGACAGGGTGCGGGAGTCAAAGGGTTAAGATGGGCAGCGAACAGCCAGTTTGTAATGTTGGGGGTTGCGATTGAAGTCAGATACAAGATTTTCAGACCACAGCTCTATCACAAACCAACAAAACAAACAAACAAAAACAAACAAAAC
>JAPXFY010000017.1:56012472-56034972 GCA_030674185.1 Monoplex corrugatus
AAGATAACAAGATTTCATTTTAACCCAGTGCACAGACACAGGGAAAATGTTTTGGATATACATACAATCACACTCACACCTTACAACAATAATAATATTCAACATCATAAAAAAGACATTCGTCAGTCATCCACAGAATCGAAAACACACACACACACACACACACACACACACACACACACACACACACACACACATACACACGCACACACACACACACACACACACACACACACACACACACACACACACACACACACACACACACACTCTCTCTCTCTCTCTCTCTCTCTCTCACACACACACACGCCCACGGGACTTAAACAACATAAGGTAAAAATTATTCTCTTATTTTCCCTCCCCCTCCTCACATGCAAAAGACTAAAATTCAAAGACAGGTAAAAAAAAAAGCTGTGATGTATAACAAAATGTTTTGTACGAGTACATTCTATCACGAGTTGAGAAAAACCATCATTATAATCCAAGCCTGGAGAATTAAAACAGTTTATCAGTTAACAGTAATAACGAACAAATAAAAGACATATAAAGTTCCTTCCAATAACTGTCACCGAATTTCCATAAGCCCTCCCTCGAGTACGCAGACTGAAAATTAGAATTCAAAGCTCTTACAAATTTGGTTAAGAATAAGTTCATCACAGGGTAGGGGAAAAGTTTATAAACTAAGACACGAATGTGGAATGCAAATCTTTAAGACATCAGTAAAAACAAGAGGAAGTAATGATGTAAAGACGTACGTCTAGCAGATACACACAACAAAAAGAGGTCTACAGGGAAACTGGGTGACGGGCAGCCCTTACATGAAAAATGTCTTTAAAGCGACACATTTTGGTTTTGATGGAACGAAAGTGGAGTAAACAGACTGTACGTTGGGTGATCATAATAATACACAATATCACATAACGTCTTTAAATAACTGTCAACATGGAATATCTATATGGAAGATCAGTGACATATACACATATAATAATACACAATATCACATAACGTCTTTAAATAACTGTCATCATGGAATGTCTGTAAGGAAGATCAGTGACCTGTACACACATAATAATACACAATATAACACAACTAATAATACACAATATAACACAACATGTTTAAATAACTGTCAGTATGGAATATCTGTGGGGAAGATCAGTGACCTGTACAAACATAATAAAACACAATATCACATAATGTCTTTACATAACTGCCGATATGGAATGCCTGTGGGGAAGATAAGTGACCTGTACACACACACACAACACACACACACACACACACACACACACACACACACACACACACACACCCCACACACACACAATGATCTACAATATCACATAACGTCTTTAAATAACTGTCAGTATGGAATGTCTGTGGGGAAGATCAGTGACCTGTACACACACACACACACACACACACACACACACACACACACACACACACACACACACACACACACACACACACACACACACACAATGATTATACAATATCACATATCGTTTTTAAACAAATGTCAGTACAAGGTGAGTATGAGAGAGATCAGTGACCTGTACACCCACAGTGATACACAATATCACGTAAGTCTTTAAATAACGTGTCAGTACGGGGTGTCTGTGGAGGTTATCCAGTTATCTCTGCACTCACGCACACACACACACACACACACACACACACCCCACACACACACACACACACACACACGCGCGCACACACACATGCACATGCACACACACAAGCACACATACACAAACACCCACGCACATACGAACACACACACACACATACACACTCGCCTCGCTGTCAAAAGATTCCCTAAAACTTACAGGTTGTACAGGAAAAGATAGCGATTCCTGAACTTTTCTCCTTTATCTCTATGCTTTACCTTCCCCAACCTTAAACAGGCTCAGAAATCCATTCACTGCTGGCTGCACTGTCAAGTCAAGTCAAGTCAAGTCAAGTCCTTAAGCCAAGCCAAGCGAAGACACGTCTATTATTTTCTCCAAGTCGAGTTTCCGTTTCAGTTTCTCAAGATGACGTCTCCGAACTCGGAATGATTTTCATACTCACTTACATCATATGTGCAATGTGATGGAGAAGATCCAGAATGATCATGGCACAAGCCTTAAACCTGCACATAAGCCCATGAGCTGGCAAGGTCCTGAGGTCCTACCGAGTTACAGTGTAACATAAAAAAATGTGGTCCACTTGAGGATTGAACCCACAAACTCTACGTTATAAACATAGCACTCTAAGAAAAGATAATGATGCCTTGGTCTTCCCTAAGAAAGCAAAACAAAGAAAATATTAACGTTATCAAACATAGCATGCACGCACAACGTTTTCCTTTTTCCTCCAGCCAGACTGAAACCTACGCAATCAGACTTAAAGGCTGAAAGACCATCTGTACCTCACTAAGGTCTGTATAACACAACACCCTACAACACTAAGGTCTGCATAACACAACACCCTACATCACTAAAGTCTGTATAACACAACACCCTACAACACTAAAGTCTGTACAACACAACATCCTACAACACTAAGGTCTGCATAACACAACACCCTACATCACTAAAGTCTGTATAACACAACACCCTTCATCACTAAAGTCTGTGCACCACAACACTCTACATCACTAAAGTCTGTATAACACAACACCCTACAACACTAAAGTCTGCATAACACAACACCCTACATCACTAAAGTCTGTATAACACAACACCCTACAACACTAAGGTCTGCATAACACAACATCCTACATCACTAAAGTCTGTATAACACAACACCCTACAACACTAAAGTCTGTACAACACAACACCCTACATCACTAAGGTCTGTATAACACAACACCCTACATCACTAAGGTCTGTATAACACAACACTCTACATCACTAAGGTCTGCATAACACAACACCCTACATCACTAAGGTCTGTGCATCACAACACTCTACATCACTAAGGTCTGTATAACACAACACTCTACATCACTAAGGTCTGTGCACCACAACATCCTACATCACTAAGATCTGTATAACACAACACTCTACATCACTAAGGTCTGTATAACACAACACTCTACATCACTAAGGTCTGTATAACACAACACTCTACATCACTAAGGTCTGTATAACACAACACCCGACATCACTAAGGTCTGTATATCACAACACTCTACATCACTAAGGTCTGTATAACACAACACTCTACATCACTAAGGTCTGTATAACACAACACTCTACATCACTAAGGTCTGTATAACACAACACCCTACAACACTAAGGTCTGTATATCACAACACTCTACATCACTAAGGTCTGTATAACACAACACCCTACATCACTAAGGTCTGTATAACACAACACTCTACATCACTAAGGTCTGTATATCACAACACTCTACATCACTAAGGTCTGTATAACACAACACTCTACATCACTAAGGTCTGTATAACACAACACCCGACATCACTAAGGTCTGTATATCACAACACTCTACATCACTAAGGTCTGTATAACACAACACTCTACATCACTAAGGTCTGTATAACACAACACTCTACATCACTAAGGTCTGTATAACACAACACTCTACATCACTAAGGTCTGTGCACCGCAACACATTACATCACTAAGGTCTTTATAACACAACACCCTACATCACTAAGGTCTGTATAACACAACATCCTACATCACTAATGTCTGTATAACACAATATCCTACGTCACTAAGGTCTGCATAACACAACACCCTACATCACTAAGGTCTGTATAACACAACACCCTACATCACTAAGGTCTGTATAACACAACACATAACACTCTATGTCACTAAGGTCTGCATAACACAACACCCTACATCACTAAGGTCTGTATAACACAACACCCTACATCACTAAGGTCTGTATAACACAACACCCTACATCACTAAGGTCTGTATAACACAACACCCTACATCACTAAGGTCTGCATAACATAACACTCTACATCACTAAGGTCTGTATAACACAACACCCTACATCACTAAGGTCTGTGCATCACAACACCCTACATCACTAATGTCTGTATAACACAATATCCTACGTCACTAAGGTCTGCATAACACAACACCCTACATCACTAAGGTCTGTATAACACAACACCCTACATCACTAAGGTCTGTATAACACAACACATAACACTCTATGTCACTAAGGTCTGCATAACACAACACCCTACATCACTAAGGTCTGTATAACACAACACCCTACATCACTAAGGTCTGTATAACACAACACCCTACATCACTAAGGTCTGTATAACACAACACCCTACATCACTAAGGTCTGCATAACATAACACTCTACATCACTAAGGTCTGTATAACACAACACCCTACATCACTAAAGTCTGTATAACACAATATCCTACGTCACTAAGGTCTGCATAACACAACACCCTACATCACTAAGGTCTGCATAACATAACACTCTACATCACTAAGGTCTGTATAACACAACACCCTACATCACTAAGGTCTGTATAACACAACACCCTACATCACTAAGGTCTGTATAACACAACACCCTACGTCACTAAGGTCTGCATAACACAACACCCTATGTCACTAAGGTCTGTATAACACAACACCCTACATCACTAAGGTCTGTATAACACAATATCCTACGTCACTAAGGTCTGCATAACACAACACCCTACATCACTAAGGTCTGTACAACACAACACCCTACGTCACTAAGGTCTGCATAACACAACACATAACACTCTATGTCACTAAGGTCTGTATAACACAACACTCTACATCTACGTCACTAAGGTCTGTATAACACAACACCCTAGGTCTCTCAGGTCTGTATAACACAACACTCTATGTCACTAAGGTCTGTGTAACACGGCACACTACGTTACTAAGGTCTGTATAACAGAACACATAACACCCTACATCAGTAGGGTCTGTATAACACAACACCCTACCGTTATGCCACGGATGCTGCTGTAACATGACACCTTACTTCGCAAATACAGAACGTTCTACACATTCATAGATTCCTGTCTTCGTGGTTCTCACATACACCACATTACACAAATTTGTAGAGTGTTACACAGTTATACATTCCTGTCTCCATCGTTACCGTTCTAACATACAATACCATCACTCTTAAAATGTACCGTACTACACATTCACACATTCCTGTCCTTGTGGTACTATTAAAAAAAAAAAAAAAAAAAAAACCACTGGTACAGAACTTTGTACCATCCTACACATTCACACAATACCAGCCTGTCCTGGTGCTTTTCACACACCACATTACGATACAAACAGTTGTATAGCCTTGCAAACATTTACATGGTTCTCTGTCTTCGTGGTTCTTAAAAAGCACACTACCACAAAAGACTGGAGCGTTTTAAATATCAATATGTTTACACACACACACACACACACACACACACACACACACACACACACACACACACACACACACACACACACACACACACACACACACAAAACATATATATAATATATAAAACTATCACACAAGCCTGTAGGATTCCAATTATCAAGATCTTTTACCCCGTGTTTACACACACACACATACAACATCACAAAAGACTGAAATGTTCTACATATCAAGATGTTTTACCCTGTGTTTGCACACATACAACATCACAAAAGACTGAAGTGTTCTAAACATGAAGATGTTTCACCCCGTGTTTACACACACACACATACAACATCACAAAAGACTGAAATGTTCTACATATCAAGATGTTTCACCCTGTGTTTACACATACATACAACATCACAAAAGACTGAAGTGTTCTAAACATGAAGACGTTTCACTCTTTGTTTACACACACACACACACACACACACACACACACACACACACACACACACACACACACACACACACACACAACACACACACACACACACACACACACACACACACACACACACACACAAAACCATCACATCAGACTGTAGTGTTCTAAATATCAAGATGTTTTACCCTGTGTTTACACACACATACAACTATTACAAAAGACTGAGGTGTTCTAAATATCAATATGTTTTACCCTGTGTTTACACACACATACAACTATTACAAAAGACTGAGGTGTTCTAAATATCAAGATGTTTTACCCTGTGTTTGCACACACATACAACCATCACAAAAGACTGAAGTGTTCTATCAAGATGCTTTACCTTCGCGATTGTTAAGCACGTCAAACTATACACAAGTAACCACAGCGTTCATATTCCATCTGGCAGTGTTCCCAATATAAAGATGTTTACATGTGCATCAGCGATGTTGTAAAGCCAATTAATGACCACACAAGACTGCAGCGTTCTAAACATTCACGTTTCCCCTTGAAATGTTCTTCTAAATATGACATTTCTTTAACCTCCGTGATTGTGAAACACGCGAAACTTCACACTAGCCTGAAGCATCCAAGACCTTCATGTTATTGTTTGAAGTGTTCTCCACAGTAAGACGTTTTATCAGCGTGACTGTGAAAGACACTAAACTGCAGGGATCACATTACCAGGGGCTGAAAATGGACACGCTCACAGCTTGGTGAAACACAACACTGACATCTGAAACTTGCCAACCAGGCTTCTACCACTGGGTACTGCAAGCGATGGGGAGACTAACTCCCTCCCTCCCTCCTCTCTCTCTCTCTGTATGTGTGTGAGAGAGAGAGAGAAAGAGAGAGTGAATGATGAGAGAGAGAGGGGGAAGACCAAAATATAAAGTTTCACGCAAAACGGGTAAATACACATAGATCCATATCTCCAGGTACTGGCTACTGGCGATTCATGCGTCTGCACAGCATGCGCGTTGTGGAGTCTACACGCACAGTGGTAAAAACTGATGCACGGCGCACTATGACCAGTGATCGCAATGAGCAAAACATTCCTGCATTGCATCATCTAACAACGAGAATTGCCTATATATTAACATCAGGGCATGCCATCAGTCAATTACAACGATTCATTTGTCTATCTATTAACATCAGAACATGACGTAAGTAAATTACAACGATCCATTACCTATGTATTAACATCAGGGCATACCATCAGTAAATTACAACGATTCATTTGTCTATCTATTAACATCAGGACATGCCACTGGTAAATTACAACGATTCATTTACCTATCTATTAACATCAGGGCATACCATCAGTAAATAACAACGACCCATTACCTATCTATTAACATCAGGACGTACCATCGGTAAATTACAACGGTCCATTACCTATGTATTAACATCAGAACGTGCCATCAGTAAATTATAACGATTCATTACCTATATATTGACATCAAGGCATACTTTAACTAAATTACAACGATCTCTTACAATGACTAAATTACGACCATCCATTACTACAACTAAATTACAACGTTCTATTTATTACCTTTCTGTTAAGTATAAGCCAGAACTAGCTTGAGAACAATGTGAATTTGAAGACGTGAAAGGAACTGTTAGTGCCATTAATCATAAAAACTCTCACAGAAAGACCAATTGAGCTAAATAAGGATTTATACGTATGTTTTGTCTGTTAAGTTTTTCTTTTCTTTTTTTTTTTTTTTATTGGGTAAGACACGAAGAACTGATCAACCAAGCGGAAAAGCTCGAAATTTAGGGAAAAGATCTAAGAACAATTAGGAACATATTTTGAGAATAAACAGCAGCAATGAGAGTAGAAAATGACTAAAGCTCTTTCCAAAATATCGAAAGAGGGGTTAGACAGGGAATTGTTCTGTCACCAGATTTGTTTCCACTTTACAGTGGAACCATCATGAAAAACCTAAAAGAACGCCCTAGGATAAAGGTTGGAGGAAAAATAATAATCTTCGTTATACAGACTATGGGTTAGAGCTAAATCACAAAAAGACTGAAGTCATGATAATCAGTGAAAAAAAAATCCCCTAATGTAAAACAACAGCAAATGGCACAACACTGAAAGAAACTGATAACTTTAAATATCTGGGAACAGTCATCTCATCAGACTGCAGATGCACATGAGAAATAGCCATCAGAATTGGCCAAACTAAATATTATTCAAGAAAATGAAAAGCGTTCTCACCAACAAATGCCTATCAGTTAACATCAGGAAGATATTTCTTCAGTGTTACATAGAACCCATACTGTTGTACGAATGCGAAGACTTGACAATCAACAAGCAAAGTCAGAACAAGATTGAAGTAGAGGAATTATGGTTTCTGAGAAGAATGCTACGAGTTCTATGGACAGCAAAGAAAACAAACGAGACAATCTTGAAAGAAACAAACACAAACAGAACATTAATGAAGAAGATTAGGAAAAGATAAGCAACATATACAGGATATTTTATAAGGCAAGAGAAATTTGAGCACTTAGTAAGAACAGGAAAGTTAGAGGGGAAAAAAGATCAACAAGGAGAAAATATTAGACAGTTTTGCAGAATAGATGAGATCAGAAGGGGTAGGAGATGTACTTGCAGCGACAAAAGATAGGTTCGTTAAAGGGCCATGATCGCCAACGCCATGTGGCATGGCAGATGATGATGATAAGCGAGGTTGATAATTCTGATGACTTAAAAGTGTCTATAACTATTACGTTTTCTGTTGGGCGTGCTATGGACATTTCACGCTTACTTCTTTCAAGTCGGAGTCATTCCCAGATTCTGATGTGATTATGATAATGATGGACTTTCCTCGTCAATCCGATGGAGGAGTAGGGATACTGATCCTGATCGCTTGGTAAGGGTTCTCATGTGAGCTACAAGACTGATCCTGGAGGCACATGCTCCTCCACAGGCACAGCACGGGAGGGGATCCTGTCGCCTTGTCTGACCAGCGCTGGGGATGCGCAATCTTCTCCCCCACTCTCTCGCCCCCTAACGCTCGTAGTTCTACAGATGTGTTGCTGCCACGTGTAAAACGGCTTCAGCAGATGCAGCTGTCTTGCTCGGAGCATCCACCCCCTTGCCTTTGGCACAGGAACCTTCCTTGGAGGCACGGGGATATTCATTCCAGACTGGGACATTTCGTGGATTTGAAATCAAAGCACAGTACAGACAATGTACGCCCAAATTCTATAGCCAGGAACAAAACTACAATGTTGTTGTTGTTATTATTGTTAATGATTGTGGCAGAGGTAGTGGTTATTTTTTTTTTTTTTTTTGGGGGGGGGGGGTTAGGGGGCTTAGGGGGGACAGCGGACGCAAAAGCAAGTTGACTGTCGATGTATAACAAGTGGGGATAAGTTAAAAACAAAACAACACATAACAACCAAAACCACAAACACAAGACTACACTTAGGCAATCTCAGGTCACAGACAGGTCTTTTTGTTCGAGAAAAGAGATACCCTACAGTTTATCTGTTGAAGGTGTCATCACACACACACACAAACACACACACACACACACACACACACACACACACACACACACACACACACACACACACACACACACACACACACACACACACAAACACACACACACACACACACACACACACACACACACCACTATTAAGAAAGAATTACAAAAGGTGAAAGGAACAGCCGTCAAGATCACAGCAGGTCACACACACACACACACACACACACACACACACACACACCACACACACACACACACACACACACACACACACACACACACACCACACACCACCACACCACCACCACCACCACCACCACCACACCACCACCACTATGATGAAAGAATTACAAAGGGGAAAGGAAAGCCGTCAAGATCACAGCAGTCACACACACACACACACACACACACACACACACACACACACACACACACACACACACACACACACACACACACACACACACACACACACACACCACTATGAAGAAAGAATTACAAAAGGTGAAAGGAACAGCCGTCAAGATCACAGCAGTCACACACACACACACACACACCACACACACACACACACACACACACACACACACACACACACACACACCACACACACACACCACCACCACACACCACCACCACCACCACCACATATGAAGGGTACAGGCAACAATAGGTCTGCACTTATGTTGACTGGAGATGCGATAAAAAGTATCTATACCTGGGAATTGGGGATAAAACCTATCTATATCCGGGAGGTGGGGATAAAAACGATCTGCACCTGGAAGATGGGGATAAAGACTATCTGTACCTGGAGATGGGGATAAAAGCTAGCTATACCTGGGAGGTGGGGATAAAAACTATGCATACCTGGGAGATGGGGATAAAAATTATCTGTACCCAGGAGATGGGCATAAAAATTATTGTACCTGGGAGGTGGGGATAAAAACTATCTGTACCTGGGAGGTGGGGATAAAGCTATATCTGTGAGGTGGGGATAAAAACTATCTATACCTGGGAGATGGGGATAAAATCTATCTATACCTGGGAAGTGGGGACAAAAACCATCTATACCTGGGAGGTGGGGATAAAAACTATCTATATCTGGAAGATGGGGATAAAAACTGTCTATACCTGGGAGATGGGGATAAAAACTATCTGTACCTGGGAGGGGGGCATAAAAACTATCTGTACCTGGGAGGTGGGGATAAGAACTATCTGTACCTGGGAGATGGGGATAAAAACTATCTATACCTGGGAGGTGGGGATAAAAATTATCTGTACCTGGAAGATGGGGATAAAAACTATCTGTACCTGGGATTTGGGGATAAAATCTATCCTGACCTGGGAGGTGGGATAAAAACTATCTATACCTGGGAGATCGGGATAAAAACTATCGATACCTGGGAGGTGGGGATAAAACCTATTTATACCTGGGAGATGGGGATATAAACTATCTGTATCTGGGAGGTGGGGATAAAAACTATCTATATCTGGGAGGTGGGGATAAAAACTATCTATATCTGGGAGATGGGGATAAAAACCATCTATACCTGGGAGGTGGGGATAAAAACCATCTATACCTGGGAGGTGGGGATAAAAACCATCTATACCTGGGAGGAGGGGACAAAAACCATCTATACCTGGGAGGTGGGGATAAAAACCATCTATACCTGGGAGATGGGGATAAAATCTATCTACACCTGGGAGGTGGGGACAAAAACTATCTATATCTGGGAGGTGGGGATAAAAACTGTCTGTACCTGGGAGGTGGGGATAAAAACTATGTATATCTGGGAGGTGGGGATAAAAACTATCTGTATCTGGGAGGTGGGGATAAAAACTATCTATATCTGGGAGGTGGGGATAAAAACTATCTGTATCTGGGAAATGGGGATAAAAATTATCTGTATCTGGGAGGTGGGGATAAAAACTATCTATATCTGGAAGATGGGGATAAAAACGATCTATACCTGGGAGGTGGGGATAAAAACGATCTGTATCTGGGAGATGGGGATAAAAACTATCTATACCTGGGAGGTGGGGACAAAAAACATCTGTACCTGGGAGGTGGGGACAAAAACATCTATACCTGGGAGGTGGGGACAAAAACCATCTATACCTGGGAGATGGGGATAAAAACTATATCTGGGAGATGGGGATAAAAACTATCTATACCTGGGAGATGGGGATAAAAACTATCTATACCTGGGAGGTGGGGATAAAAACTATATCTGGAGGTGGGATAAAAACAATCTACATCTGGGAGGTGGGGATAAAAACTATCTGTATCTGGGAAATGGGGATAAAAATTATCTGTATCTGGGAGGTGGGGATAAAAACTATATCTGGAAGATGGGGATAAAAACTATCTATACCTGGGAGGTGGGGACAAAAACCATCTACACCTGGGAGATGGGGATAAAAAGTATCTATATCTGGGAGATGGGGATAAAAACTATCTGTACCTGGGAGATGGGGATAAAAACTATCTATACCTGGGAGGTGGGGATAAAAACTATCTATATCTGGAAGATGGGATAAAAACTATCTATACCTGGGAGGTGGGGATAAAAACGATCTGTATCTGGGAGATGGGATAAAAACTATCTATACCTGGGAGGTGGGGACAAAAAACATCTGTACCTGGGAGGTGGGGACAAAAACATCTATACCTGGGAGGTGGGGACAAAAACCATCTATACCTGGGAGATGGGGATAAAAACTATATCTGGGAGATGGGGATAAAAACTATCTATACCTGGGAGATGGGGATAAAAACTATCTATACCTGGGAGGTGGGGATAAAAACTATATCTGGGAGGTGGGATAAAAACAATCTACATCTGGGAGGTGGGGATAAAAACTATCTGTATCTGGGAAATGGGGATAAAAATTATCTGTATCTGGGAGGTGGGGATAAAAACTATATCTGGAAGATGGGATAAAAACTATCTATACCTGGGAGGTGGGGACAAAAACCATCTATACCTGGGAGATGGGGATAAAAAGTATCTATATCTGGGAGATGGGGATAAAAACTATCTGTACCTGGGAGATGGGGATAAAAACTATCTATACCTGGGAGGTGGGATAAAAACTATCTGTACCTGGGAGGTGGGGATAAAAACTATCTATATCTGGGAGATGGGGATAAAAACTATCTATACCTAGGAGATGGGGATAAAAACTATCAGCACCTGGGAGGTGGGGATAAAAACCATGTATACCTGGGAGGTGGGGATAAAAACTATCTATATCTGGGAGATGGGGATAAAAACTATCTCTATCTGGGAGATGGGGATAAAAACTATACCCGGGAGGTGGGATAAAATCTATCTGCACCTGGGAGGTGGGATAAAAACTATCTATACCTGGGAGATGAGTATAAAAACTATGTATACCTGGGAGATGGGGATAAAAACTATCTATACCTGGGAGATGGGGATAAAATCTATCTACATCTGGGAGGTGGGGACAAAAACCATGTATACCTGGGAGGTGGGGATAAAAACTATCTGTATCTGGGAGATGGGGAAAAACTATATCTGGGAGATGGGGATAAAAACTATCTATATCTGGGAGATGGGGATAAAATCTATCTACATCTGGGAGGTGGGGACAAAAACCATGTATACCTGGGAGGTGGGGATAAAAACTATCTGTATCTGGGAGATGGGGAAAAACTATATCTGGGAGATGGGGATAAAAACTATCTATATCTGGGAGATGTGGATAAAAACTATCTGTATATATGTTGACCTGGAAGATGGGGATAAAAATTATCTATGCATTTGTTCACCATCTAGATGGTGACAAAAACAAGTGTACATATGTTAACCTCGCGAGCTCGGAGAATATGGATGAAAACTACACAAACTGTACCTGCGAATATGGATAAGAACTATCTATACATACTTTGACTTCGAAATAGATATAAAATCTATCTGTACTTGGGAGATGAGGATAAAACCTATCTGTACTTGGGAGATGAGGATAAAAACTATCTGTACCAAGGAGACAGGGATAAAAACTATCTGTATATATGCTGACCTCGGAGATAGAGATAAAAACGATCTGTACCTGGGAGATAGCGATAAAAACTATCTGCACCTGGGAGATAGAGATAAAAACTATCTGCACCTGTGAGATGTGGATAAAAACTATATATACCTGGGAAATGGGGATAAAAACTATCTCCACCCTTGACTGACCAAGAGCTATCCTGTCAAATTGGAACAGAGATCTTCAGATGGTAAGTCAGACGTCGTAACCATAAATCATGGTTACAGTCCCCATCACAGGGGTTTTGCAAACGTCAAACGACAGCCGTCAACATCCCAGCAGGGCACTTCTCGTCTGCGTAGTGATATTATTTATAACCACTCGGATAGCGACAATTTATTTGAATCACACACACACACACACACACACACACACACACACACACACACACACACACACCACGCACAACACATACACACACACACACGCGCACGCACACACATACACACACGCACGCACACACACACACATACACACACGCTCACGCGTGCATAATGCACACAAACACAAACATACATCACAAGCACACCAGATAGCACCCCACAACACACGCATACGCACACAAACACACACCACACACACACACCACACACACACACACACACACACACACACACACACACACACACACCACACACACACACTCACACATACCCACACATACACGCACACACTCCACAAACAGTCAGGCAGACAGACAGACCGGCAGGCAGGCAGGCAGACAGGCAGAGAGAGAGAGAGAGAGAAGGGGGTTAGAGGGAGAGGGAGGGAGAGAGAGGATTAAAGGGGATAACAAAAAATATGATGAGAACAGCCGTCAACATCACAGCAGGCCATATCTTGGCTGCACACATTCCCAGTTTGCCCACCACTACTCGCCCTACTCCCACTCATCTCTCCCACACACACACACGCACACACACACACACAAGCATCATGTAGACTTCAAACTTAGTGCACATGATCTACACAATGAAGGAGGCAGATGCATAAACATTCCACGCTAGAGAAGATAAGAAATGTACAGTTAATGGTGTGACTGAGGATGAACTTCTCTTCTTGGATGAGTACATTAAATACAAAAACAACAAGACTGAAACTGATGAAAAAGGTTCAGAAAATCATACTCCTTTAACAGTCGATTGCTCTAAATCTATTACGCTTTATCCAAACGATTTACCTGAGGAAGGTAATTTTGTAAATACTTGTACAGGATATGTCTATGATCGCTTGCATTTGGGAAAACTAAAAGATTCTTAGTCGCCCATACATATTTTATGTTCCCGCTGAAGATGATGATGATGATGATGATGATGATGATGATGACTGTGAAATTAGTAACTGCTGGAATCACTGACTGTCAACTTATTACAACAGATCTGCTCTGCCTTGGCTTCTGAAGGCATATAACTGTGTTCAAGTTCTGCCTTGCGAGTTAACCACACAAACCAGCAACAAAAGCAAAGGGCAGTGAAAGAAGTGCAGTATATAGGGTATCAGCGGGACACTTACTACAGTCAAAGTGACTGTATTCACTGCGGACACAGACACGCGGAGCCGGGTTAACTGGAATTAACGGCTGTCATCTATAACTATGAGATCACGAACAAGCATGTACGTGTGAGTGAGTGAAAGGAAAGGGGGGGGGGGGAGGGGTGTCTGTCATGTGCAAGAGAAAACGATAAAACAGCGTTGCGTTCATAACTAGATGCAGATATACAAAGATGATAAACTGAAAAATCTAAGCATGAGTCACACATCTCCTCCTCGGGAAACGTGGATTCCCTCAAAACAACGAACACCTGCACTTAATTATACATTAGCTGTATAGTAATTAGATAAGTATTATTTGTCTGTCTGTCTGCCTGTCTGTCTCTGTCCTGTTTGTCGGTCTGTCTGTGGCCATCTGCGGTATCTTTATCTGACGTGCCAGCTATGTACTGTATAGATGTCTGTGTTATTCTGTCTGTCTGTCTGTCTGTCTGTCTGTCTGTCTGTGTCCTGTCTGTCTGTCTATGTCCTGTTAGTGTTTGTCTGTCTGTCTATGTCTTTGTCCCGTTTATCTGTCTGTGTTCATCTGCGGTATCTTTATCTGACGTGCCAGCTATGTACTGTATAGATGTCTGTGTCATGTGTGTCTTCTGTCTGTCTGTGTCCTGTCTGTCTGTCTGTCTGTCTATGTCCTGTTAAAGTTTGTCTGTCTATCTGTATTTGTCCCGTTTATCTGTCTGTGGTCATCTGCGGTATCTTTATCTGACGTGCCAGCTATGTATTGTACAGATGTCTGTGTTATGTGTGTCTTCTGTCTGTCTGTCTGTGTCCTGTCTGTCTGTCTATCTGTCTATGTCCTGTTAAAGTTTGTCTGTCTGTCTATCTGTATTTGTCCCGTTTATCTGTCTGTGGTCATCTGCGGTATCTTTATCTGACGTGTCAGCTATGTACTGTATAGATGTCTGTGTCATGTGTGTCTTCTGTCTGTCTGTGTCCTGTCTGTCTGTCTATGTCCTGTTAGTGTTTGTTTGTCTGTCCTGTTTATCTGTCTGTGGTCATCTGCGGTATCTTTATCTGACGTGTCAGCTATGTACTGTATAGATGTCTGTGTTATGTGTGTCTTCTGTCTGACTGTCTGTGTCCTGTCTGTATGTCTGTCTATGTCCTGTTAAAGTTTGTCTGTCTGTCTATCTGTATTTGTCCCGTTTATCTGTCTGTGGTCATCTGCGGCATCTTTATCTGACGTGTCAGCTATGTACTGTATAGATTCTGTGTCTTGTCTGTCTGTATGTTTGTGTATGTCCTGTTAGTCTATCTATCTGTCTCTGTCCTGTGTATCTGTCTATGGTCATCTGCCGTATCTTTTACCTGACGTGCCAGCTATGTACTGTATAGATGTCTGTGTCCTGTCTGTCTTCTGTCTGTCTGTGTCCTGTCTCTCTGTCTGTCTGTCTGTCTGTTTGTCTGTCTGTGTCCTGTCTGTCTGTCTGTGACCAAGTGTTGTATCTTTATCTGACGTGTACTGTATCTATACTGACTGCCTGTCTGTCTGTCTGTGGCCAAGTGTTGTATCTTTATCTGACGTATGCTGTATCCATGCTGTCTGTCTGTGTGTCTCTGTCTGTGGCCAAGTTTTGTATCTTTACTTGATGTATGCTGTGTTGTATCTTTATCTAACGAGTACTATATCCATGCTGACTGTCTGTCTGTCCTGTTTGTCTGTCTGTGGCCAAGTGTTGTATCTTTACCTGACGTGTACTGTATTCATGCTGACTGTCTGTCTGTATGTGGACACGTGTTGTATCTTTACCTGACGTGTACTGCATCCATGCTGTCTGTCTGTCTGTGTCCTGTTTGACTGTCTGTCTGTTTGTGTGTCAGTTTGTCTGTGGCCAAGTGTTGTACCTTTACCTGACATATGTTGTATCCATACTGTCTGTGTGTCTGTCTGTCTGTGGCCAAGTGTTGTATCTTTATCTAACGAGTACTATATCCATGCTGACTGTCTGTGTGTCTGTCTGTCTGTGGCCAAGTGTTGTATCTTTATCTAACGAGTACTATATCCATGCTGACTGTCTGTGTGTCTGTCTGTCTCTGGCCAAGTGTTGTATCTTTACCTGACGTGTACTGTATCCATACTGACTGTCTGTCTGTGTCATGTTTGATTGTCTGTTCGTGTGTCTGTTTGTCTGTGGCCAGCTGTGGTATATTTATCTGACGTGACAGCCATTTTTGTATTGTCTGGCCATGATTCATCTTGGGAAAGTACGATGGTCGTTTCCCGTTGCCTTCCATCGGTTTTTTTTTTTACGGTCTCTCTGTTAGCCTTTGTCGTTCCCACGACAACCTACAAGGCAGTAGGGTGATTTTTTTCAGGGTTTACTTCCTTAGCCTTATTCTCTCCCGAGATGTCCACAAGGCAGTGGAGCTATTTACCCATAGCTGAAGACAGAGAGGGTGGAGGATGTGCTTGCAGCAACAAGTGATAAATACATATGGAAGGCCATGATCGCCAACGCCATGTGGCAAGGCACTTGATGATGATAATGATGATGGTGATGATGATGATAGCCATTTACTGTATCCATGCTGTCTGTCTTTCCGTCTGTCCGTGTTGTGTTTGACTGTCTTTCTGTGTCCTGTTTGACTGTCTGTCTGTGGCCAACCGTGGTATCTTTATCTGACGTAACAGCCATTTATTGTATCCATTATGTCTGCAGTACTCACTTGCTGTAGCTGCCACTTTTTGAGATGTTAAAATTTTCCTTTTCTTAACACGATAAAAAGATATTTCATACTACCCCATAGTGTGTGTGTGTGTGTGTGTGTGTGTGTGTGTGTGTGTGTGTGTATGTGTGTGTGTGTGTGTGTGTGTGTGTGTGTGTGTGTGTGTGTGTGTGTGTGTTGTGTTGTGTTGTGTTGTGTTGTGTTGTGTTGTGTTGTGTTGTGTTGTGTTGTGTTGTGTGTGTGCGTGAGTGTTTGTGTGTGTGTGAGTGTGTTGTGTGTGTGTTGTGAGTGAGTGTATGCGCGTGCATGCCTCTGCCTGTGCCTATGTGTGTGCGCGTATGTGTGTGGCTCTGTGTGTGTGAGTGTGTGCGCGTGCCTGTGTGTGTGTGTGTGTACGTTGTGTTAGCTGTGTGTGTGTATGCGTGTGTGTGTGCGCGTCTGTGTGTGCGTGCGTGCGTGTGCGTGTGTGTGTGATTATGTATGTCTCTGTCTGTCTGTCTTCTTCTCTCTCTCTCTGTCTCTCTCTTTCCCCTGTCTCTCTCTCTCTCTCTCTCTTTCTGAGTGTTTGAACGCACACATCTCCACAGAGATAGACATATGAGCATACACAAATAGATGTTAATATATGTATACATAGCCTACATACATGCGTGCCATCCTCCGTGACTAGAAAATGATGAGGACCTAACCTAGTTGTGATGTTAAACTGTAGTTTGATCTCCAACCCCCCCCCCCCCCCCCCCCCCCAATGGAGAGATTTATTTAGAGATGATATTATATGAAATCACTGCTTCATTCCTTCACATACGATGACTGAGCCTAGCTATTTCACTAGGATAACTCTTCCGTGATCCTCGAATGGTGCATATACTGTACCTTTCCTACTCGTGCCTATCCACACATAAAGATCCTTTAAATCAACAGCGCAGAACAGCCAAGACATCAAATAACATGTGAACGAATGAAAAATAAACTTCAATAAAACAACAACAAAGACATCGAATCCAGATGACTCATATTCCAACAGGAAAGCATCGCCGTTGTAATTATCTTCATAAATGTTGTCACAAGGAGAGAGAGAGAGAGAGAGAGGAGGGGGGGGGGGGGTGGGGGGTAGAAAAAGCACCAAGCCGACAAGGAAAGGGGAAAACGTCCGGCAGGAGAGTGAGAACAGCGGTACAAGGGGAACAACCCTTGTGAGCAGACCACAACACGGAGATGGAAGCAGTACACACTCTATTGCCGCCAGCAGCCTGTGCTTTCTGCTTGTACGTTTCTGTTGTCAGGTTAACAGTATGCCTGTCACAGGCTGACATAGCTACACATTTTTGTTGTCAGGTTAACAGTTGGCTGTCACACGCTGACACAACTACATATTTCTATTGTCAGGTTATCAATTGGCTTGCGCAGCTACACATGTCTGTTGTCAGGTTAACAGTATGTCTGTCACAAACTGACATAGCTACACATTTCTATTGTCAGCTTAACAGTAATGTATGTCTGCCACAAGCTGACACAGAGAAAAGTACTTTTTCTGTTGTCATGTTGTCACTAGTTTTCTATCGTCTATGCATGTGTCTCAATGGATCAAAGTATTATTATCATTAGAAATCATTTAAATTCAGCGCTATTCTTCAAACTAAATTGGGTTCACTATGCATTACAAACAATCAGACTTTTAGTGGAGTATGGAGAACTCAACCAAGAAACCGTCGTTCCTTATAAGTGCAGTTATTTGACAAGTTCTCTCTCTCCCATAAAACCACTGTCATTGTAACTCCTACAAAATTGCTCTCAGCACAATCAAACTGTTGTTCCTCATGATTACAGTTATATAACTTGTTCTCTGTCTCCTACAAAACTGCTTCCAAAAGCATCAAATTGTTGTTGCTTGTTGCACAGGATGCTGTTTATCTTACACTGCACATTTGTACTCTTTACCGTCCTGACCTATTGTCTTCATGCTGCTTCCACCAGTCGTTAAGAAGAGATCAGTGGTGCACTGCATATCGTATGCTGAAGTTGTCTGTACTTCTGATCTCAATTAGTGGCCAAATAGCCTCCTAAACTAAGCCAAGACTGGGGAAGACAGTAGGCCTATACACTTTACAGAGATACGTTTGGGAAGCTGTCATTCTCATTACAATTAGTGGGTACGCAGATTGAATTCACACGTGAGATTGTTCAGCCTACCTGTCAGCTGCAGCCCCATTTTCCATAAATGAAAACAGCAACAATTACAGCAACACAGATATTATTTCTACCTACGCGGTAATCATCATCATCATCATCATCATCATCATCACCATCACCACCATCATCACCATCAACAACTCATTATCTTTATCAGAATCACCATAATCATCCTAATACCTTATCTAACCCTAATTACCCCAAAACTCACACCACTAGATGCTTACAGCGGAATCTGTATCATCTATTTATAAACTTACAGGTGTATGGAATATGCGGGGAAAAAAGCATTATCTAAAGTTTTTGAAAAATTACGTCAGCAAATAAGTGAGTTATTCTGTGAGAGAGAGAGAGAGAGCGACAGAGACAGAGAGAGACAGAGACATGCAGACAGAGAGACAGACAGACAGACAGAGACAGACAGACAGACTGACAGACAGACAGAGAAACCTTGGAGGGGGTAAGGATAGTACAAAATGAAGGACTAGTGAAGGCAGAGAGATATTACCGATTCCCTCATCCTACCAACCAGCTGCAAAACCTTCACCCTTTCATCCAAGTAGCGAATGGATTACGTTTTTACTTTGTATCATGGCTGATAATGTAGGCATCCAATGGACAAGGTGACATGGTCAACAGACTGATTCTTCCAGTATTAGAATGACCACGACAGAGGCGTCACCAACTCACTAGTACCACAGACTGTGGAGAGAGTGAGGACAGCACACACAAAAGACAGATTAATACTGATTTATTCTTTCAATGTCATAGACACGACACAAAGACAGACATGGCATAGAGACAGACATGGCACAGACACGACACAAAGACAGACATGGCATAGAGACAGACATGACACAAAGACAGACAGGACATAAAGACAGACATGGCATAGAGACAGACATGGCATAAAGACAGACATGACACAGAGACAGACATGGCATAGAGACAGACATGGCATAGAGACAGACATGGCACAGACATGGCACAGAGACAGACACGGCACAAAGACAGACACGGCACAGAGACAGACACGACACAAAGACAGACACGACACAAAGACAGACACCACACAAAGACAGACACGGCACAGGCATGGCACAGTGACAGGCATGACACAAAGACAGACACGGCACAAAGACAGACACGACACAAAGGAAGATACGGCAAGAAGACAGACATGGCACAGACACGGCACAAAGACAGACATGGCATAGAGACAGACATGGCACAGACATGGCACAGAGACAGACACGGCACAAAGACAGACATGGCATAGAGACAGATATGGCACAGACATGTCACAGACAGACACGGCACAAAGACAGACACGAACAAGACAGACACGACACAAAGACAGACACGACACAAAGACAGACACGACACAAGACAACACGAACAAGACAGACACGACACAAAGACAGACACGACACAAAGACAGACATGGTACAGACACGACACAAAGTCAGACACGACAGAGAACCGTCATCAACTCACCAGCACCACAGACTGTGGAGGATTGGAGGCAGACTGAGAGGAGGCAGCAGAAGAGGCAGCACAGGTAGTGGTGACAGTAGAGGCAGCAGCAGCACTGGCAGGCGAAGGAGAGGAGGTGGTAGAGGGGGAGGGAGAGGGCGAGGACCTTGTCGTGAGCTCACTCCTCTGCTTGAAGTGAGCAGGCATGTTCTCCGCGTTACACGCTGGCTGGGCCATCACTCTGTCTGTAACACGGCAATCAATCGATCAATCAATCAATCAATCAATCAATCAATCAATCATCATTCACTCACTCACTCAATCGATCGATCAAAAACCTCCATCATGATCATTACAAATGGACAGGTAAGTTCTCCACATGACAGGCGGGCTATGCCAACATTCCGTCAATCGATCAATCAAGCAATCAATCAATCAATCAATCATCACCCCCATCATGCGAAATGGGTATGCGAGCTATCTGCCATCACTAAACTGGTGTCTGGAACACATAAAAAAATCATGTATATAGACACACACACACCACACGTGTGTGTGTGTGTGTGTGGTGTGTGTGTGTGTGTGTGTGTGTGTGTGTGTGTGTGTGTGTGTGTGTGTATGTGTGTGTGTATGTGTGTGTGTGTGTGCGTGTGATCGTCCCCCTCATCACCATCGCTGTATCATCGCCATCAACAGTCCAATTATCACCATCTTCGCCATCATACCTCCATCATCATCTCCATCCTCATTATCTCCTATCACCACCACCACCACCATCATTACGGCCATACCACCACAGCTTTACAGGTATGTGTGGAGACCATGGACACAAATCAAGCAGAACAAGCTTTAGCAACACATTTTCATTATCGTTATTATCATACATCATTTTTAAAAAGCGTTATTTTTTTAAACTCATTTCAATCAGTACACACGTATTACACATAATGGAACTTTTTAGTGAAGCACGGATAACTCAAAACAGACAAGTTGACCATATTCCACTATGTTGTTGCACAGTATGCATCTTTGGCAGGCGTGCATGCTGGGTGTTTTCATGTTTCCATATGCCATTGGACACTGACATGATTTACAGGATCTTTCACGTACGCATTTTATATTTTGCATGCGTATACATACACACGAAGGGAATTTAAGCACTGG
>JAPXFY010000017.1:56039972-56072472 GCA_030674185.1 Monoplex corrugatus
TCACAACAAAAAGGCATCTTGCCGACATGACACTCTGGTTTTGGCATGCCACTGTCACAACAAGAAGATATCTTGCTGACATGATACTCTGGTTTCGGCATGCCACTGTCACAACAAAAAGGCATCTTGCCGACATGACACTCTGGTTTTGGCATGCCACTGTCACAACAAGATATCTTGCTGACATGATACTCTGGTTTCGGCATGCCACTGTCACAACAAAAAGGCATCTTGCCGACATGACACTCTGGTTTTGGCATGCCACTGTCACAACAACAAGATATCTTGCTGACATGATACTCTGGTTTCGGCATGCCACTATCACAACAAAAAGGCATCTTGCCGACATGACACGATACTCTGGTTTTGGCATGCCACTGTCACAACAAAAAGATACCTTGCCGACATGACACGATACTCTGGTTTTGGCATGTCACCGTCACAACAAAAAGATATCTTGCTTACATGATACTCTGGTTTTGGTATGCACCTGTCACAACAAAAAGGCATCTTGACGACATGACACTCTGGTTTTGGCATACCACTGTCATAACAAAAAGATATCTTGCCGACATGATACGACACTCTGGTTTTGGCATGCCACTGTCACAACAAAAAGAATCTTGCCGACATGACACTCTGGTTTTGGCATGCCACTGTCACAACAAAAAGGCATCTTGCCGACATGACACGACACTCTGGTTTTGGCATGTCACTGTCACAACAAAAAGGCATCTTGCCGACATGACACGATACTCTGGTTTTGGCATGTCACTGTCACGAAAAAAAAAACCCGTCTTGCCAACACGGCACTCTGGTTTTAGCTTGCCGTTGTCACAACAAAAAGACATCTTGTCAATATGTCAGACTGGTTTTGGCATGCCAGTATCACATGAACAATGCCACAAAACCAAGACGTGGTGACTGGCCACAGCAGCAGGGTCAACATGAGGCGTGGTTGGTGTAGAGTTCCCGCCGTGTGGTCTGACCCCAAGAGCTCCAAGTCTGACCCAAAAACAACTTTGTATTTTTGGCTTCCGTACAATCAAGCTGTAAACATCACTGAACAGATACTGACCTTGGTCAGGGCCGGGGAAGGTAAAGCATTTTTTGTATATGTTTATACTGTCTGTGTAGAGCAGCAAGGACTGGCTGCAAGACAGGTCCGATGGACGTAATGTTACTGTCCTTGAGCAACAGAGTGTTTTAGAAGCCGAAAAGGTTTTGGTTTAATTAAAATGTACGTATACTTATGACCTGTTTCACTTATAAACTGTTTCTGTTAGACCGATATATGACGTAAAACCTTCAAGAAGATATCGGTTTACGGAAAAACAGCGCCCAGCCATCACTCAAGGTCCAGTGAAGAAAGGGAGAAAGGCCTCTTCCAACTGGGAACTGAACCCTGGATTGGACTTCTCCCAGGTTATTTCTTTAACCACATGACCACTACTACATCTTTATCATGATTTTGCTAGTAGTCAGAGTGTGTCGTAACAACAAAAATGAACCAGACCTAACAGTGGCCTGTTTACGTGTGGAGATGAATCTGACTGCACAGATTGTACAGGTTCGAATCTGGCATGAGAAGACTTTGTACACGCAGCCTTCAATCAAATCAACTGTGAATGTGTATATGACACTGTTCACGATTGGAGAAGGTAAAACAGTGATGGAGACAGCACAGGCACCACCCTCATAATGCTGGTTCCTAGAAAAGCTGAGGCTTGTCTACGATCTCTCACGGATATTGCTATGGGACAACCTGAAGCTTTTTAAAACTAACCGCATGTCCACCTTGTAATCCACATCGCAACAGGTGGACGACCTCATCGTGTCTGTGTGCGTGTGTGAACAAATCTGTGCGTTCGTGCGTGTGCGCCCGTCGTGCGCGTGTGTACGCACATGTATGTGTATGTGTGCGTGCGCGTGCGCTGGTCTGCCTACTTGCCAACGAGCACATGTATGCATGTGAATGTATGTATGTGTGCGTATGCACGGCACTCATTTTGCGAGTAGGCATACCTAAGTATGTGTACGTGAGAGAGAGGGAGAGACAAAGAGACTGAGTGAGTTACGTGGCGCAGTTTTGTGGGTGTAGGCTGTATTTTTTATCAAATGTAGGTCGTGGTAAGACTGACCCCTGCACGAAAAGTAGACACAAGTATGCCTGAAACACCCTCCATTCCAGATGACAGTGTTACCTAACATAATTATACCACCCAGACAATGACAATAAACTTCCGTAACCTCTTGTGTATTTTCTCCTCTACATTACTGTAACAGTCTTCTTATCAGTGCTCCTCTGTCTGTTATCCGGCCTCTATAGAGAGTTCAAAATTTCACTGCAAGACTCGTCCTTAAAGCTTCTCGCTATTAGATTTCAAAATCTCTGCTTTCTACGCTCCACTAGCTTCCTATTTAACAAAGTATTAGATACAGGGCTGCTTGTATGTGTTATAATGCCACTGCTACTGTTATTTTTATTTAAAGCCCAGCCACTGTGTGTTATAATGCTGTCTCTGGTACTGCTCCTGCTTACATCTCTGAATTGCTCTATACCTGTTCTCCTTAAGGAGAAATGTGGTGACCAGTTTCTTAATGCGGCGCCTCAATGACTCTTCACAGAGTTAAATGAGAAGAAGAGAGGAATTCATGCTTTTGCAATTCATTTTTATTCTATTTGTTTAATTTGAAGAAGTACATTTAACCTTTAGGTCTTCATGTTATACATTTATTGTAGCGAGGACTATGCTACTATCCTTCAGTTATAAAGTGTTTTCACCATACACATGGCACCTGTGACGTTAGTGCATATGGAATTTGTTCCGAGCGCGGAGACGTCATCTTGAGAAACTGAAACTGAAACACACACACACACACACACACACACACACACACACACACACACACACACACACACACACACACACACACACACACACACACACACACACATACACACACACTCACATATACACACACAATCTCCTGGGTAATATGAAGTAATCTTGCTTTGCATTTATAAATATACAGCCCTGAACAGGGCAGGCGTGTTTTCTCCAAGTAATACAGTTAATCTTGAATGTGTCAGGTTTTCAGTAGGCCTCACAGATAATGACTCTGCCTGCAAGTGATGGTGAGAGAAAAACAGCAATACCCTGCGTTGACACAGAGACAGCGTGTATGGGAAGTTAGGGAGATGTCGTGTACAAGTTACACATACGTCGTGTATAAGCTACAAAGACGCCGTGTATAAGCTACAAAGACGCCGTGTATAAGTTACACAGACGTCATGTATAAGTTACACAGACGTCATGTATAAGTTACACAGACGTCATGTATAAGTTACACAGACGTCATGTATAAGTTACACAGACGTCATGTATAAGTTACACAGACGCCGTGTATAAGTTACACAGACGCCGTGTATAAGTTACACAGACGTCATGTATAAGTTACACAGACGCCGTGTATAAGTTACACAGACGCCGTGTATAAGTTACACAGACGTCATGTATAAGTTACACAGACGTCATGTATAAGTTACACAGACGCCGTGTATAAGCTACAAAGACGCCGTGTATAAGTTACACAGACGTCATGTATAAGTTACACAGACGCCGTGTATAAGTTACAAAGACGTCATGTATAAGTTACACAGACGCCGTGTATAAGTTACACAGACGTCGTGTATATGTTACACAGACGTCGTATATAAGTTATACAGACGCCGTGTATAAGTTACACAGACGTCGTGTATATGTTACACAGACGTCGTGTATAAGTTATACATTATCATCATCAAGTGCCCTGCCACATGGCATTGGCGATCATGGCCCTCCTTATGCATCTATCCCTTGCCGCAAGCACATCTTCCACCCTCTCTCTCCGCAGCCACTCTGCAAGTCCGTCCAATATTTTTCCCTGGGTCTACCTGGTGCTCTCTTTCCCTTCAGCTTTCTTGTTGTGACCAGGTGGTCTAATTCCCCTTTCCTCATAAAATGGCATAAAAATGTTGCCTGTCTTTTCCGTATCTTCCTTATGAATGATTTTCTTGTGTCTGCCTCCATCAAGACTGTCTGGCTTTTTTTTTTTTTTAAATGTCCATGGAACTCTCAACATTCTTCTTAGAAACCACATCTCGGCTGCCTCAATCTTGTTCTGGCTTTGCTTGTTGACTGTCCACGCCTCACAACCGCATAACATTATCGGTTCTATATAACATTCAAGATGTTAATTGATTGGCATTTGTTGGTAAGAATGTATAAGCTACAGAGACGTCGTGTATAAGTTACACAGACGTCGTATATAAGTTACACAGACGTCGTGTATAAGTTACAGAAACGTCGAGTATAAGTTACACAGACGTCGTGCATAAGTCACACAGACATCGTGTATAAGTTACAGAAACGTCGTGTATAAGTTACATACATGTCATGTACAAGTTACTCAGACGTGATGAATAAGTTACAGAAAAGTCGTGTATAAGTTACACAGACGTCGTGCATAAGTTACACAGACATCGTGTATAAGTTACAGAAACGTCGTGCATAAGTTACATACACGTCATGTATAAGTTACACAGACGTCGAGTTTAAGTTACAGAAACGTCGTGTATAAGTTACACAGACGTCGTGCTTAAGTTACACAGACGTCGTATATAAGTTACACAGACGTTGCGTGTAAGTTACACAGACGTCGTGTATAGGTTACATAAACGTCGTGCATAAGTTACATAGACGTCATGTATATGTTACACAGACATCGCACATGAAAAGTTATAGAGACAGCGGGTATATGATGTTGTCAGACCGCTTGCTGAAGTCGGTCATGTCAACAGCCTCACACTAATGTCTTTATAACTTGACGTCAACAAACAACTACTGTCAATCAGAGATCATGTACGCACTGACGTCACTTTACAATTTATATCAGCAGACACCTACTGTCAGTCAGACGTCATCTACACTCTGACGTCTCTTTACAACTTAACGTCAACAGAAATTTGTCTGTGTGAATGATATGACGTTTCTTTACACGTTTATGTCAGCAGACAACTACTGTCAGTTATACATCATCTACACAATGACGTTTCTTTACATTTTTATGTCAGCAGACAACTACTGTCAGTCAGATATTATCTACACACTGACGTCTCTTTACAACTACGATTATGTCAACAGACCGGTCAATCCTTGTCAGTCACCACTTCCTCCACACTGTAACGCTGTATGAAGCATGTTATCATCAATGATGTACTTTATGGCCGAGTTCCAGCGTCTGCCATACAGCCAGTAGATAAATCTGGGCATTCCTTCACAATGTACGCCCTATATACCAGGCAATATCCTCAGGAAGATCTTTCACCAAAACTCTGGTCGCATGCAAAATTCGACGTCTTAAAAATTTGCCAACAACAATCCTTCCTGATCGCGCGCGCGCGCACGCGCGCGTGCGTGTGTGTGTGTGTGTGTGTGTGTGTGTGTGTGTGTGTGTGTGTGTGTGTGTGTGTGTGTGTGTGTGTGTGTGTGTGTGTGTGTGTGTGTGTGTGTGTGTGTGTGTGTGTGTGTGTGTGTGTGTGTGTGTGTGTGTGTGTGTGTGTGTGTGTGTGTGTGTGTGTGTGTGTGTGTGTGTGTGTGTGTGTGTGTGTGTGTGTGTGTGTACGTGCGTGCGTACGTGAGTATGTGTCCGAAAGAGAGAGAGAGAGAGAGAGAGAAGACAGAGAGAGAGAGAGTACGTCTAACCATATCCAGACCACATTTTCAGGTCAACAGAAGGTGGACAACAGGCTGTGGCCCGCGTCATGTGTAATATCATAAAGGTGGGGAAGAACAGGATAGAAAGACCGATTAAGGAAAAAAAATATATGTAAAAGACTACATGGTCTCCATCCACCTTATCCTAGAAACTTGGAACATTAAACTTCGCTGCACTTAACCAACCTACAAACAACAAACACTGACTTAAAAATGCAGTCAAATAAACAAAACTTATTTCATAACAAATTTCTCTGCCAAAGAAAACATTCCTAAACATAACGCTCACAAGTGCTTTGTGTTGTGCTGAGTTTCAGTTTCACTTTCAGTTTCAATTTCTCAAGATGACCTCTCCGCGCTCGGAAGGAATTCCATATGCACTAACGTCACAGGTGCCATATGATGGAGAAGATCCAGAGTGATCACGGCACAGTCTTAACCCTGCACATAAACCCAAGAACTGGCTAGGTCCTGATGTCCTACCTAGATTGTTCCATAACCCTGGGGTCGTAGGGGAGTGAGGTGGCAGAGACCTCAACTTTTCCCAGTGCCAGTGCCACGAGGGCGGCGCCCATTCCCTCTCCTTCGCTTCAAATTCATATTCATATTCACATTTCTTACCAATACGTCAGAAAGGCAAGAAGGCTAATTGGTCTTCAAGGGGTGGGGACCTGGGAAATCAACCTATCTCTCCAATGTTTTGTTTTTTAAAAACAAGGCACCCGGCAATGCCCTGCTCTTCACGATTTTCAACTGCCGAGGGATCTTTAGCGTGTGCAGCCAGAAGGCATACGGGTCCGACTTGTTTTTCGTCCCCTTCCAAAGGACTAAACGTTCAGTTCGATTTTCCGGTCAAACTGAGGAGAAAAGTCGAGGCCTCTACGGAGAACGAACCCTGAAACCTCGAGTTAAGTTATTGGCAGGCAAAAGTCTGAACTATTCTGCCACTCTTCTCCCTATGAGAAGCTGGATGAAAATGCTTTACTTCTCCCAAATATGATGCGCGCTTGCGTATGTGCGTGCGTGCGTGCGTTTGTGTGCGTGTTTGTGTGTGCGTATGTGTTTGTTTATGCGCACGCATTCACAAACTGAAATGAAGTGCGAGAATGTTGACCATGACGTAAGCACTGACAGCCCATAAGTGAAATATGTCTGAGTGAATAAATATCAATACTGATAGCCCTTATAGTATACAAGTAGAATGTGTCTGTGCGAATAACATGACACCAATGACAGCCCTAAGAATACAAAAAATAGAATATGTCTGCGAATAATATAACATAATATAGTGACAGCCCTAAGAATACACAAGCGAAATTTGTCTGTGTGAATGATATGACAGCACTGACAGCTTTAAGAACACACAAGTAGGATGTGTCTGTGTGAATGATATGACAGCACTGACAGCCTTAAGAACACACAAGTAGAATGTGTCTGTGTGAATGATATGACAGCACTGACAGTCTTAAGAATACACAAGGAGAATGTGTCTGTGAGAATTATATGATAGCAATGACCGTCAACTACAACTTTTACTCTTGATACAGAAAATCCACATGGAAAACAACACTAATAAATAAATCTGAAAGAAATTCGTGATCTCTTGTTCTGATATTCTTTTCAATGTGGCATTTGTACCTGTTTTAGTATGTTTATTTGTTTGCGAAAGCAAAAGCATCTTATCATACACATTTGTCATTTGAAGTGATGTCTGTTGTATATGCCATGTTCGGTTGGTTGTTCTGTCGCATTATTTTGTGGTGGTGGAAGTTTTAGTGAGATCTTTAATAGAAACAAGATGCAAATTGCCCTAACTAAGGTGCTGCTGCCTTACTGCTGATCCCTGCATAATATGGCCTGAACATGGTATAGTCCACACACGAACAGAACAATTCTGTGATCACAATGAAGGGTTCGTTTCTCTATAACAATAAGAATGGAACGCATCTGCTTTGAAATATGATTTCTGGAACTTAACAGCGCCTATCTTCACATACTGGTAAGTCAGTTCTTTACGTGCATTTTCTCTCTCTCTCTCTCTCTCTCTCTCTCTCTCTCTCTCCTCTCTCTCTCTCTCTCTCTCTCTCTCTCTCTCTCTCTGTGTCTCTCTCTCTCGGATTGTCAGCTTTAAGTGATCAATTCGTATAAATATCTTGGGCTGATTTTTACTACGAAATTAAGCCTAACAGCAGTCTGAACTGAAATGTGTACGAAAGCAAAAAGGGGCGTGATTGAAATATTGAGAACGATGAAAAAATCAAACTCTGTTGATCCCTCTCTTTATTGGAAGCTTTTCGATACACAAACTGAACCAATACTAACATACGCAGGAGAAGTCAAAGGTACTTTAGAAAATAAACACATGGAAATTGTACATACATTTGCAATCAAACGTTTCCTCAATGTGCCAATTCATTCTTCTAATAAAATGGCGTATGGAGAAAGTGGCAGATATCCGCTAAGTATTCGTACAAACTTTAAGTGCGTAAAGTACTGGCTAAGAATTTAGAAACTACCAACAACAAGATTATGTAGACAGGCTTATGATATGATGCTACACGAACACGAAAGAGGAAAACATAATTGGATAAACAATTTAAAGAACATTTTGACAAATAATGGGTTTGGAATAGTTTGGATTAGTCAGGGTGTAGGCATTAAATTGTATTTTTATCCGAACTCAAAGACCGTTTAATTAGCTCTTATAAACAAAATTGGCATTCCCAGGTAGGAAAAGATCCAAAATGTGCATGGTATTTCTCCTTTAAAAATATTTTCCAGGCACAAAAATATCTTTCAGTTGTTACAAATAGATGGCACCGGAGCCTACTTGCAAGTTTTAGAACAAGAACACTTGGTCTTGATGAGAGTCAAAGATGGTTTCAGCGGAGCAGTGAGAAATGGTTTACTTTGTAGATTATGCCAACAAAAAAAAGGAAGACGAAAATCATTTTATTTTTGAATGTGAAGCTTATAGTACTGTTAGAAATAGATGTAATATATTTTCCTCCCCAGCAGCGTTAAGACATGATCTAAGGTCATTATTAGCATGTGAAAAAACAGAGAATTTACAATCAATCTAAATACATCGCGGAAGCACATGAGATACGAAGAAGAAAATTGCTGCTTTAATTTCAATATGAAAAAGTTTTCTGTTAAGACTAATCGCTTTTTCCTTAACCAAAATAGTACAGGTCAATATTAGGCATAGTAAGCGCGCGTCAAGCGTCAAGCGTGCGTCCTGTCTGTCTGTCTGTCTGTCTGTCTCTCTCTCTCTCTCTCTCTCTCTCACACACACAATACACACACAAACACACACGCACACATACACACACAAACACACACGCACAAACACACACACAACACACGCACAAACACACGCACGCAAACACACACGCACGCAAACACACACACACACACACACACCACCACACGCACACACACACACACACACACACACACACACACACACACACACAAAAGGAGGACCACATGTGGGCTGGGGGCAAGGTAATGAAGCCGAAAGGAGGAGGAAGTCCAGGTTAAGTCAGTCAGGGTCAATGTGTTGTCCCCGCCACTACTCAAAGTACTAATACATTGTCTGGGGTGCACGTGGCTCCTGCTACAAATAGACGGGTCTAAAACGTTTGACATGATAGGGAGGTAAGAGAGGGTGTGTTATTAAACTGGGTGTAAACGACACGGAGAATACACGATACAGCTGACAGAAGTGTAAGACGAGTAAGGTCGTCACTGCTATGCCTTCTGCACTGCTTTTATCGACTCCTCTTCCGATCTCTCTCTCTCTCTCTCTCTCTCTCTCTCTCTCTCTCTCTCTCTCTCTCACACACACACACACACACACACACACACGCGTGCACATCCTCGCTCCTCTCTCTCTCTCTCTCTCTCTCTCTCTCTCTCTCTTTCATAATATCCGTTTTTTAGGAGTTAATTTAATACAGACACGAGGGACATGTACGTGTGAATCTGTGAAGAAAATGTATCAGTCAAGAGAGTCAACCATTTGAGGTCACAACTACATCAGGTGCACAGAAACACTATGTGACAATGATTGTCTTGGCCATTGTCACCTGACTGGATTCAAATCAATAAAAATTGTAAGCCATACTATATGACACTACAAGAAAATTATTCATTGAAAAATAACATGATGCTATACGGAAACTAATGGTTGAAAAACAACACGATGCTATAATATGGAAACTTATCACGGAAAAACAACATAATGCTGTATGGAAACCGATCACGAAATGATTCATCGATGTCAGTGACCATTTTAGAGTAGATACACAAAATGCGTCAGAACAGAGCAAAAATGGAGATGTACAGTATGGTATAACCATATTTTTTTTATATATACCTATGACCGCGGCTGGCTTGAAGGTGACTGACTTACCGCTAACAGTAACCTGACACTAGTTAACGTCTAACTGACTGTAGTTCTCGCCTTGTGTCGCCTGCTGCAACGTCTTTCCTTGTAACTGTGACATTTTACTGTCTTTCTTCTTTCCTGCTGGTCTTGTAATTGTGAAATTTACTACATCTTTCTTCTTTCTCCCCCTCTCTCTTTCTTACTCGAACTGCAGCATTATTATATTGTTACCCTCTGGTTTCCTCATGTACTATGTCTTATATTATTGATTTATGATGTGTTTGTTTTTCACTATTTCTTAGTTTTTAGGCAGAGATGTACACTAGCATCGAAGGACCTCTGCGCCTGGCTGGCTCATGGATTTATTTCAAGGCTCAAGGCTTGTGCCGTGATCATTCTGTGACGTCAGTGCATATGGAATTTATTCCGAGCACGGAGAAGAAACTTGATTACTCGGCAAATATACATTCTGACATCTGATTTATACTCAATAACCACACATTCTTACGCTTGTTAGTGTTCTCCACTCATGTCTACCTAACACTCAGTTACCATGTATCCTGGAACTGTTTATCGCCAGTTCTAGTCCCATTCACTGTGGTTCTGGCAGTTCTCTCTCCCTACCCCCTATGTTTCCAAGTGATGCTTAATTAGAACAGTACGCTCTGGCTCCTCCAGTGACCATGCTAACCGAGACTAGCTTTTTGTCGACTTTTAAAGTCTCTCTCTCTCTCTCTCTCTCTCTCTTTCTCTCCCCCTCCCTCCCTTCTCTCCCCCTCCCCACTCTCTCTCTCCCCCTCTCTCTCTCGTTCCAGGTCTAGATCTTTGCATGGAACAGCACTTAACGACCAGGCAGTGAAACTAACACGGTACCGCCTCTTTCAGTGACTTTAACGGCAGTCCAGAGAGTTATTTTTCTTCAGGTTTCCCGCTGTTGGTAAAACAGAACAGCATGGCCTGACAAGCTCAATTACAATCATACAGTTACCTTATATTTTTTTGTCTGGCCCTTACGCTTGTCCAAACAACATGCAGTGAGTAACTCTTTCCCACATGATATGTAGTTCAAAGAAAAAGACACACACAGGCCTGATCGCTGCCAATCTCAATACGGCAACCACTCTAATGGAATAAGTTCCCAACCTCCCCTTCAGTTTCCAAACCTCAACAGCGCACACAGTATTTGGCAAGATGAAGGTATCTGCTACAGCTGAGAAATCTGGGTGAAGTACATATGAAAATGTTCAAGTACAATGAGTGCTCTGACCAATTCAAATTCATGTTTCCAGATGAGGTGGCCGTGTGTTCAGGCAAATGTGTATGTCTATTGTCAGTGGCACCATGTGTCTATGTATGGCAATCCTTTTCTTGTCAAACAAACCCATAAAACAATGGTCCCTGTGTTGGGAACTATCAGATAAGAAGACAGGCTAAGACAGAACAAGACTGAGCAACGATTGTGAACAGAGAGCAGGGTTAACTGGTCCTGAGATCTTTGTTCCAAGTCCTGTCATTTGGGTCAAGGCAACTCGTACTCATGTATTTCATGTTCCTTTCTTAGCTGTTTCTCTCCTGATCTATCATTTTTTACCTACCAGCTCAGAGTGACTGTACTCATTCACGTCATGTTCCTTTCTTAGCTGTTTCTCTCCTGATCTATCATTTTTTACCTACCAGCTCAGAGTGACTGTACTCATTCATGTCATGTTCCTTTCTAAGCTGTTTCTCTCCTGATCTGTTATTTTTACTTACCAGCTCTGAGTGACTGTACTCATTTATTTCATATTCCTTTCTTAGTTGTTTCTCTCCTGATCTATTATTTTTTTACCTATCAGCTCAGAATGACTGTACTCATTCACGTCATGTTCCTTCCTTAGCTGTTTCTCTCCTGATCCATTATTGTTCAGAGTGACTGTACTCATTCACGTCATGTTCCTTCCTTAGCTGTTTCTCTCCTGATCCATTATTGTTCAGAGTGACTGTACTCATTCACGTCATGTTCTTTTCTTAGCTGTTTCTCTCTTGATCTATTATTGTTCAGAGTGACTGTACTCATTCACGTCATGTTCTTTTCTTAGCTGTTTCTCTCCTGATCCATTATTGTTCAGAGTGACTGTACTCATTCACGTCATGTTCTTTTCTTAGCTGTTTCTCTCTTGATCTATTATTTTTTACCTACCAGTTCAGAGTGACTGTGCTCATTCATGTTCCTTTCTTAGCTGTTTCTCTCCTGATCTATCATTTTTTACCTACCAGCTCAGAGTGACTGTACTCATTCACGTCATGTTCCTTTCTTAGCTGTTTCTCTCCTGATCTATCATTTTTTACCTACCAGCTCAGAGTGACTGTACTCATTCATATCATGTTCCTTTCTAAGCTGTTTCTCTCTCTCCTGATCTGTTATTTTTACTTACCAGCTCTGAGTGACTGTACTCATTTATTTCATATTCCTTTCTTAGTTGTTTCTCTCCTGATCTATTATTTTTTTACCTATCAGCTCAGAATGACTGTACTCATTCACGTCATGTTCCTTCCTTAGCTGTTTCTCTCCTGATCCATTATTGTTCAGAGTGACTGTACTCATTCACGTCATGTTCTTTTCTTAGCTGTTTCTCTCTTGATCTATTATTGTTCAGAGTGACTGTACTCATTCACGTCATGTTCTTTTCTTAGCTGTTTCTCTCCTGATCCATTATTGTTCAGAGTGACTGTACTCATTCACGTCATGTTCTTTTCTTAGCTGTTTCTCTCTTGATCTATTATTTTTTACCTACCAGTTCAGAGTGACTGTGCTCATTCATGTTCCTTTTTTAGCTGTTTCTCTCCTGATCCATTATTTTTTAACCTACCAGATCAGAGTGACTATACTCACTCGTTTCAAATTCTTTCCTCAGCTATTTTTTTCCTGATCCACTATACTTTATCTCCCAGCTTGAGCTCTTTCATTTTTATTTAGAAATTTATTGCACGCGCACTCGTGTGTAGGATTTAGACAACTATGTGGAGACTTGCGTTTGTGTCATGGCCATCATCTATCCTTTCCTGTCAGGAAACACCAATGATGTCATTTACCAGCCAAGAGGCTTTGCTTCACTGTCTAAAAGAAAGATGGGGAACGCAGAAACGAAAAGACAAAAAAGTCATTAAAGAAGAAAAACTCAATACGACCAACTTTGTCAAAAAATACACACACACACACACACACAAAGACGACAAATATTGGAAGGTGGTAGATGGGGGGTCACGCTGGTAAGAGTCGCTTTGATCCCATTTATATTTCTGATGATGTCCATGTAGTCTTTGTTTTGACCATTGTACAATGTGTGTCAGTAATGTTGATGTTATCATAAGCAAGACTGTAATATTATCCGTGACTGTTCACTGTGTGATTTCACCATAACCAGGACTGTTCACTATGTGATGTTACCATAACCAGGACTGTTCACTGTGTGATGTTATCATAACCAGGACTGTTCATTGTGATGTTACCATAACCAAGACTGTTCATTGTGTGATGTTATCATAACCAGGACTGTTCATTGTGTGATGTTACCATAACCAGGACTATTCATTGTGTGATGTCATCATAACAGGACTGTTCATTGTGTGATGTCACCATAACCAGGACTGTTCACTGTGTGATGTTACCATAACCAGGACTGTTCACTGAGTGATGTCTTCATAACCAAGACTGTTCACTATGTGATGTCATCATAACCAGGACTGTTCATTGTGTGATGTCATCATAACAGGACTGTTTATTGTGTGATGTCACCATAACCAGAACTGTTCACTGTGTGATGTTGCCATAACCAGGACTGTTCACTGTGTAATGTTATCCAGGACTGTTCATCGTGTGGTGTTACCATAACAGGACAATTATTTCTACAGCACAGGACAATTATGTCTACAGGGCTTGGCAAACCAAGTCTACAGGTCGGGACATTTACGTCTACAGGACAGGACAAACACATTTACGGCACAGGACAATTATATTTACAAGGCAATTAAGTATCCAGAATAGGACAACTATGTCTACAGGACAGGACAATCACGTCTACAGGACAGGACAATTATGTCTACAGGACAACACAGTTATGTCTATAGGACAGGACAATTATGTCTACAGGACAGGCAACCTAGTTTACATGCACACCACAGATTGAAAATGTTTGAATCGATGATCAGTATCAGCATCTTGGCACAAATCATCCGTTTGAAATATTAGTAATATTAGTCTTCACGTCACTGTCTACATGTACAGTATGTGTCTTACCTGTAGCTAAAAGGTAAGTCTTTACGTCACTGTCTACATGTACAGTATGTGTCTTACCTGTAGCTAAAAGGTAAGTCTTTACGTCACTGTCTGTGTTATAGCATGTCTTACCTGTAGCTCAAAGGTAAGTCTTTACGTCACAATCAACATGCACAGTATATGTCTTACCTGCAGCTAAAAGGTAATTCTTTACGTCACTGTCTACATGCACAGTACGTGTCTTACTTGTATCTAAAAGTTTAGTCTTCACGTTACTGTCCATATGTACAGTATGTGTCTTATCTGTAACAAAAGTTAAGTCTTTACGTCACGGTCTACATTATACATGTACTATGTCTTACCTGTACCTAAATGGTAAGTCTTTACGTCACTGTTTACATATACAATATATGTCTTACCTGTAGCTAAAAGGTAAATCTTCACGTCACTGTCTATGCACAGTATGTGTCCTACTTGTACCTAAAAGGTAAGTCTTCACGTCACTGTCTAAATGTACAGTATGTGGCTTACCTGAAGCTATGGCTTACCTGTAGCTAAAAGATAATTCTTCACGTCACTGTCTATATGTATAGTATGTGGCTTACCTGTAGCTAAAAGATAATTCTTCACGTCACTGGAGGAAGTGGGCGAGCCATGGAGCACCGTGGGAACACTGGTCCTCTGGAACCAGAACAACACAACCCATTGTACACGACACGTCTAAAACAAGACAACACACCTTAAACAACACGTCTCAAACAACACATCTCAAACAATACAAGACATCTTCACACATGTTAACACATCTTAAACAACCTGACACACATCTTAAACAACACTTGTTAAACAGTCCAATATACCTTATGTAAATAACTCATCTTAAACAGCAGAACACATTTTAAGCAACATTTGTTAAACCACCCAAGGCATCTGAACACATCTTAAGCAGCACAACGTCTTAAGACAACACAATACACTGGTTCTTTGAAATGTGACACAATACAATATAATTTCAACACAACAACTCGCATACTTTATTTTGAAATATAAAAAAAGGTGAACAAAACTAACTGAAAGAACACACTTCACTGGTTCTCTGAAATAACAACAACACAGCACATTTCAATTCCATAGTCCCCTAAAAGTACAGACTACAATTCAAGCAACGCAACACACTTTACCAGTCCTCTGAAATAAGACATTTTTCACACTAGTCCTCTGAAACAAGACACTGTTCACACTAGTCCTCTGAAACAAGACACTGTTCACAACAGTCTTCTGAGATAAGACACTGTTCACATCAGTCTTCTGAAATAAGACATTGTTTACATCAGTCATCTGAGATAAGACACTGTTCACATCAGTCTTCAAAGACAATATTCATGGCAATCTTCTCAAAGAAAACATTGTTCACAACAGTATTCTGAAATAAGACATTTTTCACAACAGTCCTCTGAAACAAGCCATTGTTCACGAAAATCCTCTAAAAGAAAACAATGTTCACAACACTCTCGTGAAATGAGACACTGTTTTCACAACAGTCTTCTGAAACAAGACATAATTTACAACAGGCGCCTGACAGAAGACACTGTTCATAACAGTTTTGTGAAAGAAGACATTGTTTACAACAGTGCTCTGACAGAAGACAGTATTCACAACACTGCACTAGAATGGTCAACACGTACTTTACTATAATGCCATGTCAGCAGTGGACAGTACAGTGCACACCTCACGCTAGGTGTGTACATATTCAGTACCGTGTCATGCCTACCCTACCCTTCCCTACCTTACCCTACCCCAGTTGCACGCATCACTGGTAGGGAGGGGGATGTCACGGTTGTAATTAAGCGTGACCACACAAACACTGCCACAACATACCAAAACTCTTCACCGCCTCTTTACACACAAAACACTTGCCATCACTCCCACCCCTGGAGAGGGAAATGATACCTGTTCTATTAGACTCTATTTTATCTCTACTACACTGAAACAACAAACCCCAGGATCTTTGGCTTACAAAACCTACAAGGACACCAGAAACTCACGACATATAATGCTAACAAACCCTACATAAACTCACACTGTATTACGCTAACGAAACCTATACATTCACAATGTGTTATGATAACAAAATCTACATAAACTCGCACTGTACTATGCTAAATAAATCTACAAACACTCGCACTGTATCAAACTAACTAAATCTACACAAAGTCCAGAATCCGACACTGTTTTATGCTAACAAACCCTATATAGACTCAATACACTGAGCTACATAAATCTACAGATACTAACATTATACTCTGCTAACAAAACCTACAAAACATCATCGTTCATGTATAGTTTTGTCAAACAGGCCTTTGGGCATGCAGGTTCATTAAAAACAGCACGAAAACATAAAAATTACATCAAAATTGGCTCTCGTCCATCCTGCTAAAAGGAAAACGCCATAGGATTAAGGGTAGAGAAAGATAAGCAAGCAGAGAGACCAAGTTATTGTTACTGCTATTTTTGTTTAAAGCCCAGCCGGCTGCATAGAGCCATATCGGGGCTATAACCGTTTCAAAACATACACAATAATCAAGAAAGAAAAGGAAAAGAAAATTAATTACACATATCAATGCGTTCACGCATATAATCTAAGGAGAGCTCCTACACTAACCGGCCTGAATTACCTTAAACTGCTTCCGCATATCACGTTTCCCTAGGGCGAAAAATGCTTTTAATAAATGTGCCCAATCATCCTAAGAGAAAATATGTAAAACTTTATCGAACGATCACATGCAGGTGAATGGATCAGCAAGACAGAAAATGACGGGAAGAAATGACAGAAAGCAAAGGAGGAAGAAAGAAACAAAGAGTGACGAAAAAAAGGAAATTTCTAGCACCGGATTTCCAGAAGATGAGGGTACTATTTATACTGATAGAGTCCCCGGCATCCCGGGGGGGGGGGGGGGTGAGACAAGTGGAACTGCCCTAGTGAGGTTGACCTGAGTTAGCGAAGTGAAGTGTCTGACCCCTCACTTCCTAACGAATATTATCTGACCCCTCACTCCCTAACGACCATAGTACGAGCTCGTATGTCACCAGCAGGTCAGCGTCAGAAGTTTCGGTTTCAATTTCTCAGAATGACGTCTCCGCGCTCAAAATGATTTCCATATGTATTTGATGCCATAGATGGCATGTGATGTAAAAGAACCACAATGATCATGGCATGTCTTAAGCCTACACATAAGCCCAATCCACTGGCCAGGTCCGGAGGTCCTAACTAGCATATGGATTTTATGTCTATTTATCAGCCTGTGATTGGAACAATCTCAGCCACATTGTAGTGAAATATATATCTGTATGTATCTCTGTATGTAATGTTATAAAAAACATTTTTTTATACAAAACCCAGCCCTCCAACGCGACCTGATCATAACAATGTCTTTACACAACCACATCACAGAAACCCATCCCTAAACAATACAACAGACAACATCTATCCGCCCACCTATACCATTTAATATTGTCTCCATCGTCCAACTCTCACAGCCAAGTCTTCGCCCTTAATAAAAAAAAAAATCAAGAGAAAAAAATAAACAAACGAACGAACATCACCACAACAATAACAAACCATAATCTGCCCACCACATTCCTCTTCGCACATCCCCTGACATCTTTACAAGGTACAGGGATATCTAAGTCCACATCCCTTCACCTGTCTTTTCCATTCTTCTCACTTTCTCTGATCTCTGAGTCAGCTAAAGCCCACACACTTTCCCTTCCACGCAGCAGGAATCTGCGAACTGTTATTTTTGAGACAGTACCAGCCACTGTAAATACTATTCATGACTCTCTCTCTCTCTCCCCTCCACTCCCACCCGTGTTGGCTGACATACACTAAACCACAAGAAATAGGGCGATGTATATCTAAACAAGGATTTATATTGCGATACAGGGCTATTTTTATGTATGCGTGTATAAAACAAACGTGCCGATTATCATTCTGAACAGTTACCACGTTATGAAACATCTACGTACTTGTAAAGACCTTTTCATGAGGGGCAATGGCCTATCTCACATGAATCTCTCTCTCTCTCTCTCTCTCTCCTCTCTCTCTCTCTCTCTCTCCTCTCTCTCTCTCTCTCGTTCTCTGTGGATCCTATATTGTGTTGTTTTGATCCTATATTGTGTTGTTTTAATAAGTAGATTAGCAGCAGCATATATGTTCGTAAGCCTACATGCTAATATCTACAGCACTTGAAAATTCTCTGTCTGTCTGTCTGTCTGTCTGTCTGTCTGTCTGTCTGTCTGTCTGTCTCTCTCTCTCTCTCTCTCTTCAGTTGTATTCTCTCATAAATCACCCTGTTTTATCACCCATATATTATAGATGACAAATCACAAGTCAGCATATTGTGTGTTGTGACTCAGTCCATGCCAATTATGGTCTATCAAGGGGTGAAGTCACTCAGTCCCCCAGTCAGTGCAGTGAACTGGGTGGGAGTTTTCATGACGAGCAAGAAACGCCCGTCACTCTTTGATCTACCTATCTTACCCCTCTATCACCACAGCCTGAATAATTATGCCTCACACACACACACACTGTGTGTGTGTGTGTGTGAGTGTGTGTGTGTGTGTGAGTGTGTGTGTGTGTGTGTAGTGTGTGTGTGTGAGTGTGTGTGTGTGTGTGAGTGTGTTGTGTGTGTGTGAGTGTGTATATGTGTGTGAGTGCGTGTGAGTGAGTGTAGAATATGTCCTCAACGCTTGTTCAGCCCAATATGATGGACGACGTGGGCACAACGTCGCTTTAAATAAACATGATTAGGGGACTACATGTACAGAGCCTATGGACAGGTGCTACATGAAAACAGTTACACGTACAGAGCTTATGGACAGGTGCTAAATGAAAACAGTTACATGTACACAGCCTACGGACGGGTGCTGCATGAAAACATTTACATGTACACAGCTTATGGACAGGTGCTACATGAAAAGTTACATGTACACAGCCTATGGACAGGTGCTACATGAAACCTTACAAAAAGTACAAGTACACAGCCTATGGACAGGTGCTACATGAAAAGTTACATGTACACAGCCTATGGACAGGTGCTACATGAAACCTTACAAAAAAGTACACGTACACAGCCTATGGACAGGTGCTATATGAAAAGTTACAAATACACAGCCTATAGACAGGTAGTACATGAAAACAATTACATGTACACAGCCTATGGACAGGTGCTACATGAAAACAGTTACATGTACACAGCCTATGGTGAGGTGCTACATGAAAAATTACAAGTACATAGCCTATGGACAGGTGCTACATGAAAACATTTACATGTACACAGCCTATGGACAGGTGCTACATGAAAAGTTACAAGTACACAGGCTATGGACAGGTGCTACATGAAAACAGTTACATGTACACAGCCTATGGACAGGTGCTACATGAAAACAGTTACATGTACACAGTCTATGGACAGGTGCTACATAAAAACAGTTACATGTACACAGCCTATGGACAGGTGCTACATGAAAACAGTTACATGTATACAGCCTATGGACAGGTGCTACATGAAAACAGTTACATGTACACAGCCTATGGACAGGTAGTACATGAAAACAGTTATATGTACATAGCCTATGAACAGGTGCTACAAGAAAACATTTACATGTACACAGCCTATGGACAGATGCTACATGAAAACAGTTACAAGTACACAGCCTATGGACAGGTAGTACATGAAAACCATTACATGTACACAGCCTATGGACAGGTGCTACATGAAAACAGTTGCATGTACACAGCCTATGGACAGGTGCTACAAGAAAATATTTACGTGTACACAGCCTATGGACAGGTGCTACATGAACACAGGTACATGTACACAGCCTATGGATAGGTAGTACATGAAAACAGCTACATGTACACAGCCTATGGACAGGTGCTACATGTAAACATTTACATGTACACAGCCTATGGACAGGTGCTACATGAAAAAGTTACATGTACAGAACCTATGGACAGGTAGTACACGAAAACAGTTACATGTATACAGCCTATGGACAGGTGCTACATGAAAACAGTTACATGTACACAGCCTATGGACAGGTAGTACATGAAAACAGTTACATGTACACAGCCTATGGACAGGTGCTACATAAAAACAGTTACATGTATAGAGCCTATGGACAGGTGCTACATGAAAACAGTTACATGACGTGTACAGAGTCTATGGGCTGGTGCTACATGAAAACAGTTACATGTACAGAGTCTATGGGCTGGTGCTACATGAGCTCAGGGTCCTACATGTTCACAGCAAGAGTAAGAGGACACGTGATAAAGGATCATAGCGGCTTACATGTGCCGAGCAAGAAAATACATGATGAATGAACACAGTGAGGGGCCTATATGTACAGAGCAAGAAGACATGATAAATGAACACAGGGACCTACATGTACAGAGCAAGAAGACACGATAAATGAACACAGGGACCTACATGTACAGAGCAAGAAGACATGATAAATGAACATAGTGAGAGGCCTACATGTACAGAGCAAGACATGATAAATGAACACAGGGACCTACATGTACTGAGCAAGAAAACAAGCGAGAAAGGAACACAGGGACCTACATGTACAGAGCAAGAAGACAAGTGATAAATGAACACAGGGATCTACATGTACAGAGCAAGAAGACAAGTGATAAATGAACACAGGGACCTACATGTACAGAGCAAGAAGACAAGTGATAAATGAACACATTGGCCTACATGTACAGAGCAAGAAGACAAGTGATAAATGAACACAGGGACCTACATGTACAGAGCAAGAAGACATGATAAATGAACACAGGGACCTACATGTACAGAGCAAGAAGACATGATAAATGAACATAGTGAGAGGCCTACATGTACAGAGCAAGAAGACAAGTGATAAATGAACACAGGGACCTACATGTACAGAGCAAGAAGACAAGTGATAAATGAACACAGGGACCTACATGTACAGAGCAAGAAGACAAGTGATAAATGAACACAGGGGCCTATATGTACAGAGCAAGAAGACAAGTGATAAATGAACACAGGGGCCTACATGTACAGAGCAAGAACATAGTGAGGGGCCTACATATACAGAGCAGGAAGACAAGTGATAAATGAACATAGAGATAGAGGCCTACATGTACAGAACAAGACAAGTGATAAATGAACATACTGGCCTACATGTACAGAACAAGACAAGTGATAAATGAACATACAGGCCTACACGTGAAAAGCAAGAGGACAAGTGTTAAGTGAACATGGTTACATGTGCAGAGCAAGGACACAAGTGATGAATGAACCTAATGATATTGTTCCTAACAGTTCCTTCTCAGACTGTTTATTTATGTTTATCAAACACTGATTTCAAAGAGGAGATACTATGTAATCATAAGTGATGATTATGCCGACTGTTTCATTTGTTTATCAAACGCATCTGAACAAGGACATACTGTGAGTAATCACAAGTGATTACTGTTACTTTACGTAACAACAATCCCTCAGCTAACAATACAGTCTTGTCTACGTTGTGTTTCGTTTATGTAGGTTGTATTCATCTTTGTACAGCGAACAGCTGTATGAAAAGATCTACACTGTTGTGTGATGTGACCTTTTTTTTTAACTATATAAATGATCCTTAAGAATTTCTGGTCCGCTCTCCTGGAACAAACTTCCTCTCTCAGTCCGTCAGCAACCTACTTTTGTCTCCTTCAAGTCCGCTCTCAAAACTCACCTTTTCTCCTCTGCATAAAATCCTACCTCACTCAATCCCCTCTGCAGCCTGTCTCCACTCGGAGGGGAATCACATTGCAATATATAATTGTATATAATATGCTCTCTATAATTTTCCATTGTTTTTATTCTTTCTCCCCATTTATAGCCGTGTGTGTGTGTGTGTGTGTGTGTGTGTGTGTGTGTGTGTGTGTGTGTGTGTGTGTGTGTGTGTGTGTGTGTGTGTGCGTGTGCGTGGGTGCGTGTGTGTGCGTGCGTGCGTGCGTGTGTGTGCGTGCGTGCGTGTGTGTGCGTGCGTGCGTGTGTGTGTGTGTGTGTTTCAGCGCTTAGATTTGATTTTATCAAGATTTTGCGCTATATATAAATATTGTAATTATTATTATTATGTCCACTAAAACGATAACAGGTCTAGCAACTACTTTAGCTGATCGGGGCATGGCATTATAGCCTTTTTCATTATTATCGTACTCCCGTTCAAACAGACCTATACTGTTGACACCTATATTTCAGACTAAATACATCAAGAACACTGAGATTTGGTTCAGCTAGTCTATAGTGAAATATGAGAAGAAAGGCAAGAGACAGATACTGTGTTATGCTGTGCCACACACAGAGAAAAACAGACAGGCTAATCACCCAGACAAAAAATTGAATGTCACCCAGAACACAAGCAGAAGTGAAACCAAGCAAACATTAGGGCAACACACCAAGCCTCATGTTTATGTAACGGCCAATGTGGCCACTACTGGAGTCATTATTTACCATAGACAATAATGCTACTCAAACTGACTGCAATGAGCATAAACTACAATCATAATATCAAGCTTCCTCAGACCAATTTCAATGTAGAGAAACTAGACACACGCAACAACATTTTACAAACTGATTTCAGTGAAAATAAATATAATACAGACATACAACCAAATTTTAAAGACTGGTTTCGATAAACATAAAAAACAGACGAAGTAAACCAAATAACCGACAAAAATGAACTTAAAGCGAGAAGCAAGCCATGCTTCATGGTAAAATCTGTGTTACTGTGGCCTTAATGTTTGAACATACTGTGTCAAGTTGTGTGTAACTGAGGCCTGCAGTGAAATAAAAAAAAGTCATTAGTTTTTTGTAGGACCTATCAATAAACAGTCCAAACAGTCCCAACTAAACATGTTGCTAGGTCCAGTCATTGTGACCCCATAATGGGTACAACATTTCCACTGAAAAATGTTGCTAAGTACAGTCGTTATAATTAGATAGTGGGTCACACATGCTGCTAGGTCCAGTCATTATGACCAATTAATGGGTACAATATTTATACTGAAACATGTTGCAAGGTGCAGTCGTTTTAACCAGATAATGGGTTACTTGTATTGCTAGGTCCAGTCATTTGACCAATTAATGGGTACAATATTCATACTGAAACATGTTGCAAGGTGCAATCGTTATAACCAGATAATGGGTTACTTGTATTGCTAGGTCCAGTCATTATGACCCAACAATGGGTAGAATATTCCCCCTTTGATAATGTTGCTAGGTACAGTTGTTATAACCATAGGATGGGCCACGTGTTGCTAGGTCCAATCATTATGATCCCATTAACGGGTCACACCTGTTGCTATGTCCAGTCGTTATGACTAGTCAATGGGTCACACATGTTGCTAGATTCAGTCATTAAGACCACATAATAGGTCACACATCTTGCTAGATCCACCGTTATGACCACATAATGGGTCACACATGCTGTTATATTCAGTCGTTATGACCAGAAAATGGGTCACACATGCTGTTAAGTCCAGTCGTTATGACCAGATAATGGGACACACATGTTGTTATGTCCAGTCGTTATGACCAATCAATGGGTCACACATATTGTTATGTCCAGTCGTTATGACCTGATAATGGGTCACACATGTTGTTATGTCCAGTCGTTATGACCAGATAATGGGTCACACATGTGTTATGTCCAGTCGTTGTGACAAGACAATGGGTCACAATGTTGTTATGTCCAGTCGTTATGGCTAAATAATGGGTCACACATAGTGATAAATTTGGTCATGCCCAATACACACAACTTACGCATTTTCACCTTTTCCATTGCGTTAAAACATAGGTACCAATCCATTTTTGAAAGGCTAAGAAGTCTGATAATATATGTTGTTGCATCCTCTCTCTCTCCTCTCTCTCTCTCCTCTCTCTCTCTCTCTCCCCAGACACACACACACACACACACACACACACACACACACACACACACACACACACACACACACACACACACACACACACACACACACACAGGGTTTACTTAATAGGTAGACTGAAAAACAGCGAACAACCAACCGACCTAAGAAACAAAATATCAAGGCAAACAACAGGAACAGGTGTGTGCGTTTGTATGTGTCTCTGTGCATATGTGTGTCTGTGTGAGAGCGATGTATTTATTTGTTTAAGTATCTTCAAAACCTAAAACCACGAACCTTTACAACGGCAGCCAAGAATCGTGTCCTAACACTCTCATCCAATTCACACATCCCAAAGAAAATAAACGTCTCCAACGAATGAAAACATCACACCTTTCCTGAAAATCAGTAGCACAGGTGCCAGGAAGGAGGATAAAGTGGCTGAGCAGACATAGAATAAAAAAAACAAACTTTAGAGCATTCTCTAAACTGCCTGCACCTCTTCACTGTTACTGGCATAGACTGTGAGTGACTGAACTGTGATGGCAGTTGGCACCTTCACATTACGTGGTCCACTTGAAGTTCTAAACGCTTACAATGTGTTTCGGGTAAAGCTGTGTCGTTGTACCTGCAAGACAGATGTCTTCTGAAACTGCACTCACTCGTTGCCTATTAACTGGGTTTACAGGCAATGAACTCAAGTAGTTCGACGCTGATTTCATAACACTGCTGGCCAAGACTGTGTGACAAAAGTGAACCACTGGAAGCAGAAGCTGGCACGTTCACATTATGTAGTATACTTGAAAGTACACTCAGTCACAATGGTCTCTAGTAATGGCGAGCCATTCATCCCTAGAAGACAGATCTCTTGTGGCAATAGAGATGAAGCAGAAACGGTATTTAAAAGCTCTTCAAGGCATCACTACTGACAATACGCACACAGTTTCACTACTGACAATACGCACACAGTTTACTATCTAGGTTTACTGTAGACTCTGAACAGAAAATGGGTTTACACACAGGCACTGGAAGTGGTCCATAAGTTTTACTCTGTCGATGTGGTGATGATGACAGGGTCCCGCGTGTCACACGATAACTGGAGGAAAAAATAATGTCAGCTTGAACAGTGCACCGTTTCTGAAAGCTGAAACTACACGAGGTATCCTCTATCTCAGCCTGCTTTACAATACATGGATATCCCCTCTCTCAGCCTGTCTCTCGTCTTGCCTCACAATACACAATGTATCCTCTTTCTCAACCTACCTTAAAATACACAAGGTATCCTCTATCTAAACCTACCTCACAATACACAAGGTATCCTCTCTCTCAACCTACCTCACAATACACAAGGTATCCCCTATCCCTTCTCTCTGACTACCTCACAATATACGCAGTATTCTCTGTCTCTCTGCCTGCCTCAAAGTATACAATGTATGCTCTCCTCTCTCTCAACCTACCTCACAATATACACAGTATCCCCTCTCTCAACCTATCTCACAATACACGTACACAAGATATCCCCTCTCTCTTTCAGCCTGCCTCACAATACACAAAGTATCGCCCTCCTCCCAGCCTACCTCACAATACACAAGATATCCCCTCTCTCTTTCAGCCTGCTTCACAATACACAAAGTATCGCCCCTCTCCTCTCAGCCTACCTCACAATACACAAAGTATCGCCCCTCATCTCAGCCTACCTCACAATACACAAAGTATCGCCCCTCTCCTCTCAGCCTACCTCACAATACACAAAGCATCTCCCCTCCTCCAAGCCTATCTCACAGTCACAATACACAAAGTATCCCCTCTCTTTCAGCCTGCCTCACAATACACAAAGAATCCCCTCTCCTCTCAGCCAACCTCACAATACACAAAGTATCCCCTCTCTTCTCAGCCTACCTCACAATACACAAAGTATCCCCTCTCCTCTCAGCCTACCTCACAATACACAAAATATCCTCTCTCCTCTCAGCCTACCTAACAATACATTAAGTATCCCCTCTCTTCTCAGCCTACCTCACAATACAAAAAGTATCCCCTCTCCTCTCAGCCTACCTCACAATACACAAAGCATCGCCCCTCCTGTCAGCTTACCTTACAATACACAAAGTATCCCCTCTCCTCTCAGCCTACCTCACAATACACAAAGTATCCCCTCTCCTCTCAGCCTACCTCACAATACACAAAGCATCGCCCCTCCTGTCAGCTTACCTTACAATACACAAAGTATCCCCTCTCCTCTCAGCCTACCTCACAATACACAAAGTATCCCCTCTCCTCTCAGCCTACCTCACAATACACAAAGTATCCCCCTCCTCTCAGCCTACCTCACAATATACAACGCACAACGCATCCTCTCTCTCAACCTATCTCACAATACACAATGTATCCCCCCCCCCTCTCTCTCTCTCTCTCTGTTGCCTTGCAATACACAATGTATCCCTCTCTCTGTCTGTCTCTCTCTCTCTGCTGCCTTGCAATACAAAATGTATCCCGTCTCTGCTGCCTCACAACCAGACTGAAGATAGATTGCTTTTTACTGAAGTGAGGGGACGGGGTGGGGGGCGGTTAGGTATATGACCCCCTAACAACACGTGGTATGCTAGACACAGAAGCCAAACAAGGGTTGGCATTGGACAACTGTGGAGTTGTAACCAGAAACCTCCAGTGGGACACACAGACGCTTTGTGTCTTTTGCCTCAGGCCTCCAACCTGGCGCTTCTGCCGTCTCAAGCCCATTGTGCCACACTAAGTGTCGCCTCTAAACACATTGCATGTGAACATTATGCAGCAAGCAGAAACCAAACGCTGGTTGCAAACAAATCATCGATCGCTATATCATGAAGTGGTTTTGTTCTATGCAAAGCACTGAGATACGATGATGTAACGGCCGATTTTAAATTAAATGATCGCCACTGCCAAGCTGAAGCGCCATACTTAAACGTACTGTCACTTAGTTTAAAAGCACACCACCCTCTGACTACATCTTGCCCATTTTCGTGAAGATTAACGGTTCGTGATATTTTCAGTGTCTTGACGTGAAACTGAAGTACTAAACATACTCAGGGAAAACAAAACTAAGAGGAAACAGTAAGTGAAACGTTGAGACAGGCATTCCACGTATCCTAACTGTTAGGTTCTTTATGACCATGACTTCGCTGAACACTGAACACTCATTCAGCTGGATCTATTACCATAGCTGAAAACCCACACAATACTTTCAGAATCCGTTGAAATAATATTGTTGGAGTGAGGGCAACAGTGACCCAATATAAATCTGTCTTGTCAAGTTCCATTCATGAACAAATGTTTGATCAGGCTTTAGTGAAGGGTCCTACCCCTACGATCACTGTGACTCGGAAATTCATCCATGACTGTATGGATTTCGTTTTGTGAAAAATGAACCATGACTATTTGAATTTCGTTTTGTGGAAATTGAGCCATGACTATCTGAATTCCGTTTTGTGGGAAATGGACCATGACAACTTGAACCAGGCTTTTGCCACTATTTACTGTACATATTAACACAGATTGATTTGCTAACATCATACTGATTAACACAGAGTGGCCTGCTAACACCTTACACATTAACTCAGAGCGATCTGCTAACACAGTACACATTAACACAGAGTGACTTGCTGACACCTTACACACTAAATCAGAGCGATCTGCTAACACAGTACACATTAACTCAGAGTGATCTGCTAACACCGTGCACATTAACATAGAGCGATCTGCTAACACCGTACACATTAACTCAGAGCGATCTGCTAACACAGTACACATTAACTCAGAGCGATCTGCTAACACAGTACACATTAACTCAGAGCAATCTGCTAACACAGTACACATTAACACAGAATGATCTGCTAACACAGTACACATTAACACAGAATGATCTGCTAACACAATACATATTAACTCAGAGCGATCTGCTAACACAGTACACATTAACTCAGAACGATCTGCTAACACAATACATATTAACTCACAGCGATCTGCTAACACAACACACATTAACTCAGAGCGATCTGCTAACACAGTACACATTAACACAGAGCGATCTGGTAACACAATACACATTAACACAGAGCGATCTGCCAACACAGTACACATTACCACAGTGATCTGCTAACACAATACACATTAACACAGAGCGATCTGGTAACACAATACACATTAACACAGAGCGATCTGCCAACACGTACACATTACCACAGTGATCTGCTAACACAGTACACATTAACACAGGCCATTCCGCTAACACCGTACACATTAACACAGAGTGATCTGCTAACACCGTACACATTAACACAGAGTGATCTGCTAACACCGTACACATTAACACAGAGTGATCTGCTAACACGCACACATTAACACAGAGTGATCTGACTAACATCAATTAACACAGAGTGATCTGCTAACAACAACCAGTACAACATTAACACAGAGTGATCTGCTAACACGTACACATTAACACAGAGCGATCTGCTAACACAGTCACATTAACACAGAGCTGATCTGCTAACACCGTACACATTAACACAGAGCATCGCTAACACCGTACACATTAACACAGAGCTGATCTGCTAACACCGTACACATTAACACAGAGTGATCTGCTAACACGTACACATTAACACAGAGTGATCTGCTAACACCGTACACATTAACTCAGAGCGATCTGCTGACACCGTACACATTAACCAGAGCATCTGCTAACACCGTACACATTAACACAGAGCGACCTGCTAACATCATACACATTAACTCAGAGTGATCTGCTAACACCGTAACATTAACACAGACTGATCTGCTAACACCGTACACATCAACCACACGTAGACATTATCACAGAGTGATCTGCTAACACAGTACACATTAACACAGAGTGATCTACTAACACCTTACACATTAACACACAGTGATCTACTAACACCGTACAAATTAAACACAGTGATCTGTAACACCGTACACATTAACACAGAGTGATCTGCTAACACCGTACACATTAACACAGCGATCTGCTAACACCGTTAACACAGTAACACAGAGTGATCTGTAACACCGTACACATTAACACAGAGTGATCTGCTAACACCGTACACATTAACACAGAGTGATCTGCTAACACCGTACAATTAACACAGAGTGATCTGCTAACACCGTACACATTAACACAGAGTGATCTGCTAACACCATACACATTAACACACAGTGATCTGCTAACACCGCACACATTAACACAGTGATCTGCTAAAACCGTACACATTAACACAGAGCGATCTGCTCACATCATATTAACAAGAGTGATCTGCTGACACAGTACACATTAACACAGAGCGATCTGCTCATATCATTAACAGAGTGATCTGCTGACACCGTACACATTAACACAGAGCGATCTGCTCAAAACATATTAACAAGTGACTGCTGACACCTACACAGAGTGATCTGCTCACATCATATTAAACAGAGTGATCTGCTAACACAGTACACATTAACACAGAGTGATCTGCTCACATCATATTAACAGAGAGTGATCTGCTAACACCGTACACATTAACACAGAGTGATCTGCTCACATCATATTAACAGAGATAATCTGCTAACACCGTACACATTAACACAGAGTGATCTGCTCACATCATATTAACAGAGAGTAATCTGCTAACACCGTACACATTAACACAGAGTGATCTGCTCACATCATATTAACAGAGAGTAATCTGCTAACACCGTACACATTAACACAGAGTGATCTGCTCACATCATATTAACAGAGAGTAATCTGCTAACACCGTACACATTAACACAGAGTGATCTGCTAACACAGCACACATTAACACAGAGTGATCTGCTTACACCGTACACATTAACACAGAGTGATCTGCTAACACCGTATAGATTAACTCAAAGCCATCTGCTATTGTTGTCATTGTTACTGTTGTTTAAAGCCCAGCCGACTGCGTAGAGCCATATCAGGGCTATAACCACTTCAAAACATACAAGACTTCAACAGGGGAAAAAAAAAAGAAAATTAAGTACACATATCAACGCATTCGCGCACATAATCTAAGGACATGCCCCTGGCGTTTACCACTCTGTCCAATATATCGCACAGGGGATTTAAAAAACGCACCTGAGTACAAATATAAGCATACCAAAAGACACCAACACATATAATAATAGGCATAAATTACCTAAAATTGCTTCCGCATATCTCACCTCCCTAGAGCCAAAAATGCACTTAATACATGTACCCAATTATCAATTCTACATGTAAGAAAAAGTACGTAAGACTTTATCGAACACATACAGATGAATGGACCAGCAAGAAAATGATAGGAAGGAATGACAGAAAGCACAGCAACGAGGCAGAAACAAAGAGAGTGATAGAAAAGAGGAAATTTCCAGTACAGAAATGCCAGAAGGTGGGGATACTATTTATACTGAGAGAGCCCACGGCATTCCCACGGGCGGATCAGAGTGATCTGCTAACACCCGTCTCTAAATAATTTGACAAATTAGTAATGACTTTCTTCGTCTTCACATAAATAGTCAATAAGTTGATTTGTGCCAGCCAGGATCAGGGCAACATGTACCAACATCAAGAGTTTTCCAATACATACCCAAATTTCAAAAATCTCTCTGAAATGACTTTCTGTACACACACTGATTGTCTGACGTACCCTCCCCCCCCCCCCCCACACAAACACTTCCCTTCCTCCCCAGCCCTTTTTTTTCACTTATGTATTTCTTTATCAGTATCTTTAGTTCTTCGCAGACATATAGATTAGAAGGGACAAGTTTCAAAAATGGCTTTTTGTTACCTAAAAGCCATTTTTGAAACTTGACATTTCTAATCTATATGACTTATAGCGTGACAACTTTTAAAAATGGCTTTTAGTTGCCATTTATAATCTATATGACTTATACCGCTAGAAAATATTGTAATTATTATTATTATTAACTACAGTATCATTGTCACTGTCTCTCCCCTTTCCTTTCCCCTATCTGTCCGACACCTTATCGCAACCAAGTCAGTCGGTGTGGAGAGGAAAAAGCTCAAACTGATAAATCCCATCAAACTATCAATATCATCTCCATTTTTCATTTCATTTTCTGCTCCTCTACACTTAGTGTCAAAGTCTGCATGACGTAAGATACACTTTTGTCTTCCTATCCCACTGCACAGGTTTCTGTCTGTACACTTGGTGTCAAGGTCTGCTTGCTGTAAGGTACAACTCTCGTCTTCTTATCTCGTTGTACAGGTTTCTGTCTGTCTGTACACTTCGTGTCAAAGTCTGCATGATGTAAGGTACAGCTGTCTTTCTATCCCACTGTACATTTGGTGTCAAGGTCTGCTTCATGTAAGGTACAGCTGTCTTCCTATCCCATTGTACATTTGGTGTCAAGGTCTGCATGATGTAAGGTACAGCTGTCTTCCTATCCCATTGTACACTTGGTGTCAAGGTCTGCATGATGTAAGGTACAGCTGTCTTCCTGTCCCATTGTACACTTGATGTCAAGGTCTGCATGATGTAAGGTACAGCTGTCTTCCTATCCCATTGTACACTTGGTGTCAAGGTCTGCATGATGTAAGGTACAGCTGTCTTCCTATCTTATTGTACACTTGGTGTCAAGGTCTGCATGATGTAAGGTACAGCTGTCTTCCTATCTTATTGTACACTTGGTGTCAAGGTCTGCATGATGTAAGGTACAGCTGTCTTCCTATCTTATTGTACACTTGGTGTCAAGGTCTGCATGATGTAAGGTACAGCTGTCTTCCTATCTCATTGTACACTTGGTGTCAAGGTCTGCATGATGTAAGGTACAGCTCTTGTCTTCCTGTCCCATTGTACACTTGGTGTCAAGGTCTGCATGATGTAAGGTGCAGTTCTTGTCTTCCTGTCCCATTGTATACTTGGTGTCAAGGTCTGCATGATGTAAGGTGCAGTTCTTGTCTTCCTGTCCCATTGTACACTTGGTGTCAAGGTCTGCATGATGTAAGGTGCAGTTCTTGTCTTCCTGTCCCATTGTATACTTGGTGTCAAGGTCTGCATGATGTAAGGTGCAGTTCTTGTCTTCCTGTCCCATTGTACACTTGGTGTCAAGGTCTGCATGATGTAAGGTGCAGTTCTTGTCTT
>JAPXFY010000017.1:56074972-56109972 GCA_030674185.1 Monoplex corrugatus
GCCCATCACAGAAACCTACACCATATTTTGGATACGTGGACAAAGTCCATCACAGAGACCTACACCATATTTTGGATACATGGGCACAGCCCATCATAGAGACCTACACCATATTTTGGATACATGGATACAGCCATCACAGAGACCTACACCATATTTTGGATACGTGGATACAGCCCATCATACGAAGACCTACATCATATTCTGGATACTTGGATACCGCCCGTCACAGAGGCCTTCACCATATTTTTGATGTATGGATACAGCGCATCATACAGAAACCTATACCATATTTTGGATACACGAATACAGCCCATCACAGAGGCCTTCACCATATTTTGGATAAATGAATACAGCCCATCACAGAGGCCTTCACCATAATTCGGATACGTGGATACAGCCCATCATACAGAGACCTACACCATATTTGGATACGTGGATACAGGCCATCACAGAAACTTACACTGTATTTTGGATACATGGTTACAGCCCAATACAGAGATCTAAATGACACCAGTGAATATCACAATCAAATGTTGGGCCTCATTTAGGAAACAAAACCAAAATACACATGCAAAACTTTGAAATATTAGAATAGCCTGACTATCTTCTTCAAGCCAATCTCCGTGACAGTTTACACAGCGTAGCCCCCTGTCTTTCTAATGCTTTCCGGAAGATTTTCCCCACTTCCCCGCTATGTCCCTGATGGTCTGCTTCCACACACCACACACACCTCCTACAGTAGCTATGACAGCCAGACAGAGTGAGAATGAGAGAGAGAGAGGACGGAGGGAGAGGGAGAGACAGACACACAGACGGACCAAAGGAGGGAGAGGGAGAGACAGACACACAGACGGACCAAAGGAGGGAGAGACAGACACACAGACAGACCAACGACACAGAGGTTGGAGAGGGGAGGGGGGTAGAGACAGTTTTGTCCGTCCACCTATCAATATTTGTCGCTTTATACAGCAAAAAACCATTCAGTGGGCCTAAGTGACACTGACATGCAGACATAAGACGGGAGAAAACAGATAAAAACGATAACAGGCAGGCAGGCAGACAGACAGACAGACAGATTGATCGACTGACTGATCGTTATTTTCGAAAAAGAAAAAGCACTGACACGACAGACAGATATGCAGACAGATGTCGGGGTAACAGCGATACAATTAAACACTGACACGATGGCAAAATATCGATGAGGTTTACAGATAATGTCTTAATGAGCAAAGAAATGGGGGGAAAAATGGAAAGCGTGCATTGTAGGACTCTGGATCAGGTGATATCGTCCTTGATGCAAGTACACTTGTCTACATTATGTAAAACAGATGTCTATTTTATGTATATGTGCGATGGCTGTGAAACATCGTGTACAATCCCAAAGTTTGCCAAAAGAAAAATAAACAGAAATATCAAATATCAATCTGCATGTAACTGATGCCCATGAATAAACCTCAGAAGTGTCAGCGTTTCTGTTGTTCATGGTCCGTGTTTATTGATATCAATGGCTGGTCTATATCCCACATTTTGTGATTAAGTATTGACTGATAACTGTTGATGGTCCGTGTTGACTGATGTGATTACCTGTTGACTGATGACTGTTGATTACATACTGTCTGATAACTTGATGGTCCGAGCTGACTGATTATCTATTGACTGATAACTGTTGACAGTCCGTGTTGACTGATGTGATTACCTGTTGACTGATAACTGTTGATTACCTACTGACTGGTAACTGCTGATTACCTAGTACTGACTGGTAACTGTTGATGGTCCGTGTTGACCGATGTGACTACCTACTGACTGATAACTGTTGATTACCTATCGACTGATAACTGTTGATTACCTATCGACTGATAACTGTTGATGGTCCGTGTTGACCGATGTGATTACCTACTGACTGATAACTTGATTACCTATTGACTGGTAACTGTTGATTACCTATTGACTGGTAACCGTTGATTACCTATTGACTGGTAACTGTTGATTACCTATTGACTGGTAACTGTTGATTACCTATTGACTGATAACTGTTGATTACCTATTGACTGATAACTGTTGATTACCTATTGACTGGTAACTGTTGATCACCTATTGACTGGTAACTGTTGATTACCTATTGACTGATAACTGTTGATTACCTATCGAGTGATAACTGTTGATCACCTACTGATTACCTAATGACTGGTAATGTTGGTGGTCCGTGTTGACTGATGACTATTGATTACCTATTGACTGATGTGATTACCTACTGACTGATAACTGTTGATTACCTATTGACTGGTTACTGTTGATTACCTATTGACTGGTAACTGTTGATTACCTACTGACTGATAACTGTTGATTACCTATTGACTGGTTACTGTTGATTACCTATTGACTGGTAACTGTTGATTACCTACTGACTGATAACTGTTGATTACCTACTGACTGGTAACTGTTGGTGGTCCGTGTTGACTGATATCAGTGACTGGTCAGTACTCACATTTTGTGATCACCTATTGACTAATTACTGGTGATTACCTATTGACTGATGACTGTTGATGGTCCGTGTTGACTGATGTGATACCTACTGACTGATGACTGGTCATGGTTCGTGTTGACGGATGTGATTACCTATTGACTGATGACTGTTGATTACCTACTGACTGATGACTGTTGATTACCTATTGACTGATGACTGTTGATTACCTATTGACTGATGACTGTTGATTACCTATTGACTGATGACTGTTGATTACCTATTGACTGATGACTGTTGATTACCTACTGACTGATGACTATTGACTGTTGATTACCTACTGACTGATGACTGTTGAATACCTACTGACTGATGACTGTTGATACTTACTAATGACTGTTGATTACCTACTGACTGATAACTGTTGATGGTCCGTGTTGATTGATGTGATTACCTATTGACTGATAACTGTTGACCACCTATTGTCTGGTGACTGTTGATGATCCGTGTTGACTGATGTGATTACCTATTGACTGATGACTGTTGATTACCTACTGACTGATGACTGTTGATTACCTACTGATGACTGTTGATTACCTACTGACTGGTGACTGTTGATGGTCCGTGTTGATTGATGTGATTACCTATTGACTGATAACTGTTGACCACCTATTGTCTGGTGACTGTTGATGATCCGTGTTGACTGATGTGATTACCTATTGACTGATGACTGTTGATTACCTACTGACTGATGACTGTTGATTACCTACTGACTGATGACTGTTGATTACCTACTGATGACTGTTGATTACCTACTGACTGATGACTGTTGATTACCTACTGATGACTGTTGATTACCTACTGACTGATGATTGTTGATTACCTATTGACTGATGACTGTTGATGGTACGTGTTGACTGATGTGATTACCTATTGACTGATGACTGTTGATTACCTACTGACTGATGACTGTTGATGGTACGTGTTGACTGATGTGATTACCTATTGACTGATGACTGTTGATTACCAACTGACTGATGACTGTTGATCACCTATTGACTGATGACTGTTGATGGCACGTGTTGACTGATGTGATTACCTATTGACTGGTGACTGTTGATCACCTATTGATTGATGACTGTTGATGGTACGTGTTGACGGATGTGATTACCTATTGACTGATGACTGTTGATTACCTATTGACTGGTGACTGTTGATGGTACGTGTTGACTGATGTGATTACCTATTGACTGATGACTGTTGATTACCTACTGACTGATGACTGTTGATTACCTACTGACTGATGACTGTTGATTACCTATTGACTGATGACTGTTGATTACCTATTGACTGATGACTGTTGATTACCTATTGACTGATGACTGTTGATTACCTATTGACTGATAACTGTTGATGGTACGTATTGACTGATGTGATTACCTACTGACTGATAACTGTTGACCACCGATTGTCTGGTGATTGTTGATGGTACGTGTTGATTGATGTGATTACCTATTGACTGATGACTGTTGATTACCTACTAACTGATGACTGTTGATTACCTACTGACTGATGACTGTTGATTACCTACTGACTGATGACTGTTGATTACCTACTGTCTGATGACTGTTGATTACCTACTGATGACTTTTGATTCCCTACTGACTGATGACTGTTGATTACCTATTGACTGATGACTGTTGATGGTACGTGTTGACTGATGTGATTACCTATTGACTGATGACTGTTGATTACCTACTGACTGATGACTGTTGATCACCTATTGACTGATGACTGTTGATGGTACGTGTTGACTGATGTGATTACCTATTGACTGATGACTGTTGATCACCTATTGACTGATGACTGTTGATTACCTACTGACTGATGACTGTTGATGGTCCATGTTGACTGATGTGATTACCTATTGACTGATGACTGTTGATTACCTATTGACTGGTGACTGTTGATTACCTACTGATGACTGTTGATCACCTATTGACTGATGACTGTTGATTACCTACTGACTGATGACTGTTGATGGTACGTGTTGACTGATGTGATTACCTATTGACTGATGACTGTTGATTACCTATTGACTGGTGACTGTTGATGTACGTGTTGACTGATGTGATTACCTATTGACTGGTGACTGTTGATTACCTATTGACTGGTGACTGTTGATTACCTACTGACTGGTGACTGTTGATTACCTATTGACTGATGACTGTTGATGGTACGTGTTGACGGATGTGATTACCTATTGACTGGTGACTGTTGATTACCTATTGACTGGTGACTGTTGATGGTACGTGTTGACTAATGTGATTACCGATTGACTGGTGACTGTTGATGGTACGTGTTGACTGATGTGATTACCTATTGACTGATAACTGTTGATCACCTATTGACTGATGACTTTTGATTACCTACTGACTGATGACTGGTCATGGTTCGTGTTGACTGATGGCAATGCCTGGTCCATATCCCACGTTTGTGATTAGTACCTACTGACTGTTAACTGTGCACATAGCAACATCCTGTCTTGTGTGCAAATAAGACTGTCGGTAGTTTTTGTCTGTGGAAAATGGCCAAGTGGCAGGAAATGAGAGCTGTTCATGCCATTTTTTAAATTTTTATTAAGTGAGAGGAAGGGAGGGACGGAAAGAGAGACTGGGAGGAGGGACAGAAAGAGAGAAGGGAGGGGGAGAGAGAGGGAGGAAGGGAGAGTGTGTTGTGTGTGTGTATGTGTGTGTTTGTGTTTGAGAGAGAGAGCGACAGACAGACAGACAGACAGACAGAGAGTCATGGACAGAGAGAGAGAGAATACCTGCAGTACGTTTCCCGAAGCAGCCTGCATCCTGTGTGCACACATTTTTCTCATCTGCAGAAGCCATCAATAGAAATGAAAGGGAGAAAAGTATCCCTCTTTCAGCCTACTTCACAATACACAAGGTATTCCCTCTCTGTGCCTACCTCACAGCACATAAGGTATCCTCTCTCTCAAGGTAAAAGAGTCCATCAAATCCAATGCTCATACCAAATGGCAGAAAATGACAGATAAATCCGTACAATTCAACGGTCATATCAAACGGCAGAAAAGGACATATGTCTATAAAATCCAAAGATTCAAACTAAATGGTAGAATAGGACAGATAACTCTGCAAAATCCAAGGATCAAACTAGATGGCAAAATAGGACAGATAATTCCGTAAAATCCAAAGGCTATAACTAAATGGTACAAAACAACAGATGTCCATAAAATCCTAGGATAAAATTCAATAGCAGAAAATGTCCATAAAATCCAAATATCCGATTAAATGGCAGAAAACAACTGATATGTCCGTAAAATCCGAGGGCCAGACTAAATGGCAGAAAAGGACAGATAAATAATACAACCGTTATATAGTGTCATGTGTACTCTGATATTAGCACTGAAGAAATCGTCACTAAAACACTGAACATTAAGACCCTGACCGATCACAAAGCTAAGGAAGACCCACTTACAGTACTGTACATTAAGCCTTTGACCGAAAATATACACAAAACAAAGGAAGACCCACTATAGCACTGTGCATTACAGCCTTGACTGTTGTTCACAAAACAAGTAGTTACAAACAATAGACCTACAGGCATATAGCCATTGACTGTAGTAACTGTTCACAAAACAAAGTAAACTGTTCTAACCACAAAACAAAGAAAACCCACTACAGCACCATTACAACCCTTGACTGTAGTAGACTGTTCACAAAACAAAGTAGAGTTCACAAAACAAAATAAGACCCACTACAGCGCCATTATAGCCATTGACTGTAGTAAACTGTTCACAAAACAAAGTAAACTGTTCAAAAAGTAAACTGTTCATAAAACAAAGGAAAACCCACTACAGCACCATTACAGCCCTTGACTGTAGTAGACTGTTCACAAAACAAAGGAATAATAATAATAATAATTACAATATTTATATAGCGCAAAATCTTGATAAAATCAAATCTAAGCGCTAAGGAAGACCCACTACAGCGCCATTACAGCCCTTGACTGTAGTAGACTGTTCACAAAACAAAGGAAACCCCACTACTGCGCCATTACAGCCCTTGACTGTAGAAGACTTCGCAAAACAAAGAAAGACCCACAATATCACCATTACAGCCCTTGACTGTTGTAGACTGTTTACAAAACTCTCTCTCGCTCTTAGCCTGGCTGTGTTGGCAGGTCTGGGCTGCCTGACTGCTTAGGTGCTGCTGCACCTTTCACCGCCCCAGCCTCTTCGTTCGCTGCCACGCTTTCCTGATGCCATGCGTCTGGGCTCTTCTCTACTCCCTGCCCCCTATCACCACCACTGTGCCCCTCCACCACCACCACCTTCCTCCCCTCTACCACCGCCATCTTTTCCCTACCACTGGTGACTTCGTCTTCTTCTTCATCTCTCCTCCACTGCTCCTGCCCCTGTCCTTGCCGACGCAGACTTCGTCTTCTCCTCTGCCATCTTCACTTTCACCTTCTGGCCTGATGGTGCCGCCTTCACCTTCAGTCCCGATGGTGCCGCCTCCACTTCTGTCCCGCTGGTGCCGCTTTCATCTTTTGTCCTACTGGTGCCGCCTTCATCTTCTGTTCGCCGGTGCCACCTTCATCTCCACTCGGCCTACGCCATCCCTGACTTCGCCTGAACATTTATCGTCTCCGCCTTCTCCACACAGCCCCTGTGACTCTCGCTCCCATACTGTGACTCACCCACACATGACTCTGTGTTCCATGGCTCACCTCCATTGCTTCAGTTTTCACCTTCTTTGTTCTCCAAGTTACCCACTCATCAACACTATAAGACTGTTTCAAATAGCCCACTACCAATGTCCCAGTCTGTTTGTGACTCTGACAAACTGAAAATGTGTCTATTTCAACGTTCAGTCAGTATGCAAGGATAGCAAAGCAGATGTCATTGCTGACATTTATCTTAGATGACCATGTTGACATTGCATTTCTCACTGAGACATGGCTTAACCCCCTTGGTCATGAACCCATACATGCGAGTCTCACTCCGACTGGTTACAGGCTTGCTTCTTTCCACGCCCTCCCAGTGGCGGTATGGCCATCCTCTGCATCGACTCACTCCATTCTCGCCTATCTTTCTCGCAGTCTGTCTTTCTCACATCCTTCTTTTGAGCACGTTGAAGTATCCTTCCAATCCACCCCTCACCCTATCACCTTCTCCTGTGTCTATCGACCTCCACCTAGCTCTGCCAAAAGCTCACCACACCCACGTTTCTCTCTGACTTTGACCAACTACTTGACCACTACTGCCTCTTAACTGGAAATCTCATCATTCTAGGTGTCCGCAATGACAACACTGACTGTTACGACATGAGACATATCTACAACTCGCTGTCTAATCACAATATGACTCAACACATTTCTGAACCAACCCATCAAAAAGGTACACTCTTGACTGGATCATTTCTCGTGATCACCACAATTCAGCTACAGACAACTGCTTAGTTCTTTCTACCCGTCTAACTTCAGCCCTTCCATCTGACCACTCTGTAATTCTCTGTTCTCTTGACATTTCTCCCCCTTCCCGTACCAAGCGCACAATAACTCGACGCAATCTCAAATCTATCGACCTGTCCACTTTTTCATCTGATGCTTCCCGACTCCTTTCTGAAAAGTCACATAACCTTGCCGATGAATTCGATACTACTCTCCACCATCTTCTGGATACTCATGCTCCAGCCACAACCCGTCTTTTACCTGACCACCCCCCTGGCTCACTCATGAGATTGCCTGTGCAAAACGTGCCCACCGCAGAGCAGAGCGCCGCTGGCGCAAATCCAAATTCACCGTTCAATGGCAACTTTTCCAAGCCTCTAAAACAAAAGTATCCACCCTCATTGCATCTGCAAAAACAAGCTTTCTTCCAAACCAAAATCCTGAATGCCTCTTCTTCAAAAGAACTCTTTACAATCATGAATCATCTCCTTGGCACAAGAAAAGATTTACCTTTCCCAACAAAACACACTAATGAAGAACTCCCATCTGTATTCTCCAAGTATTTCACCACCAAAATACAAACTCATCGTGACAAGTTTGACAGGACACCCTGTCAACCCTGCCCACCTGACCCTTACTTCTCTGGCACACCTCTTACTACTTTTACCCCAGTCTCACAAGAAGACATTCTCAACACAATCAGATCCATGTCGTTCAAAACCTGCGAACTGGATCCTCTTCCAGGTTCTCTCTACTCCGACTGTCTGCCTACTCTCCTCCCATTTATCACTGAAATCATCAACACTTCTCTCCAAACTGGAACTGTCCCGGATTCTTTCAAGTCTGCCATCGTTCACCCTCTCCTCAAGAAATACAATTTAGATCCTAATGAACTGAAAAACTACCGGCATATATCTAATCTCTCTTTCTTGTCAAAACTCCTTGAAAAAGTTGTCCTCAACCAGCTGAACTCTCACCTGTCTGCCAACAATCTCCTCAATCCTTTCCAGTCAGCCTACCATCAGTGCCACAGCACTGAAACTGCCCTACTACACATTCTCAACAATCTCCTCCTTGCAACTGATACTGGCAAAGTCTCTCTCCTCATACTCCTTGATCTGTCTGCAGCCTTTAATACCACTGATCATGGTATTCTCCTCTCTAGACTCCATCATACTTTTGGCATCTCTGACACTGCTCTCTTGGTTCACTTCATATCTATCAAACAGAAAACAAACTGCTCTCATCAATGGCACTTACTCTCAACCTGCACACCTGACCTGTGGTGTTCCACAAGGATCTGTCCTTGGCCCTGTTCTTTTCACTCTTTACACCTCCCCTGTCCACCATCATCAACTTCCACTCTATAAGACACCACTTCTATGCTGATGACACCCAACTTCAAGACAGTGACTCACCTGACCATGTACAGCGCCTCTTGACTCGCACCACAGACTGTTAATCGGACATTAAGAACTGGATGACATACAATAAACTTCAGCTTAACGACGACAAGACAGAAGCTATCCTCATTGGCACCCGTCAGAAACTTTCTCAGCTGCCTCCTCTTTCTCTCCCATTATGTAACACATCAGTCCCAATTTCTGATTCAGCTAAGAACCTTGGTGTCTGCCTTGACTCTACCCTCTCCATGAACAACTTTGTTTCTCGAACTGCCAGATCTTGCTACTATCACCTCCATCGTATAAGCCTGGTCAGGAAGTATCTTTCTGTCGAAACAACTGCAAAACTCATTCTCTCCTTCATAATGTCTTGCATTGACTATTGCAATTCACTCCTGTCTGGTCTTCCTGCCTCCACCATTCACATCCTACAGCGCATTCAATACAAATGCTGCACGCCTTGTACTCAAAAAGAAAAAAGCTGACCACATATCTCCTCTCCTGGCACAACTTCACTGGCTCCCTGTATCAAAGCGCATACAGTACAAACTAGACATCATGTGCTACAAAAGCCTCAATAACGCAGCTCCCGATTACCTGTCAAGCTTACTTGAGATCTATGTTCCCTCACGTACCCGCTCTGCCTGCGATCCTCTCACTTTTCGCTTTCCACGAACTAAGCTCAATACCTATGGTCCACGAGCCTTCTCTGTTTCTGGTCCACTCTCCTGGAACAAACTTCCTCTCTCATTCCGCCAGCAACCTACTTTTGTCTCCTTCAAGTCCGCTCTCAAAACTCACTTTTCTCCTCTGCATAAAATCCTGACTTCACTCAACACCCACTGCAGCCTGTCTCCACTCGGTGTGGAATCACATTGCAATTTATATTTGTATATGTTTTCTATAATTTTCCATTGCTTTTCTTCTTTTTCCCCATTTATAGCCATGGGTGTGTGTGTGTGTGTGTGTGTGTGTGTGTGTGTGTGTGTGTGTGTGTGTGTGTGTGTGTGTGTGTGTGTGTGTTGTTTGTGTGTGTCTGTGTGTGCGTGTGTGTGTTTGTGTGTGTGTGTGTGTGTGTGTGTGTGTGTGTGTGTGTGTGTGTGTGTGTGTGTGTGTGTGTGTGTGTGGGTGGTTGTGTGTGTGTGTGCACGCGTACGTATGTGTATGTTCAGCGCATAGATTTGATTTATATCAAGATTTTGCGCTATATAAATATTGTAATTATTATTATTATTAATTATTAAAACAAAGGAAAATCCACTATATCACCATTACAAACTTTGACCCTAGCAGACTGTTCACAAAACAAAAAACGAAATATGATAGGCATAGAGTTGACACAGCTTGTAACAGGGCTGGTATAGTGGGAGACAGTGTATTTTTAAGTGTTGTGTATAAGGGTGGCTAGGTTAGAATCCCAATGCCAAACAAGTCATTGTATCCGTGGGTGGGAATAGTTAGGTTGGAATCCCAATGGTAAACAGTATATTTTTTATTCTGGGGTGAGTGTGGTTGAGTCAGTATAAAAATGTTGTCATAACTGCATAACTGTCTGAAAAGTAAATTTCTTCTGCAGCGTCCACGAAAAATCTTGTATTGCATTTTCCTATTTCTGATCTTCCAAAATGACTAAATCCTATTCTTTGACAGCATAGCAAAGTGGCAGAGAGTTGAGAGAGGAGGAGGGGGTGATCATTTTCAACAGATGCCAAGGGAAAAAGTTTGTGTCACAATGACGGCTAATTAAATGACTGCTCCACTTCTCACAGATGGCCCTTCACAGCCACTAACAGGACCTGAGGTTAAACCTGTGACTGGCCTATTTGTCAGGATCTATTTTGGTCTCCTTACCTCTGCTGCCGCCTCTTCAAGCAGACCACTGTCTTGTTTTATTACCCTGTCTCCACCTGATACCCCTTTAAGGAGAGGAAGATGTAGGAAAAGATACTATTCTCGGCCATAACGTGTGTCTTTTAAATGGATCTCTCACCTAATATGGGTTCTATATCTGGTTCAGATGGAATCTCAGGTTTGAATGGATATAATCCGTTCCGAGTCAGGGTGACTGAAAAGGTGCAGTCCCTTTCTATACGTGGACAAGCAACAGAAGGGAAACTTGATTCAGTAACAACAACAACAAACGCAGTTTCAACTCGGCTTGTGCCAAGTGGACGTTTTGATTGTTTTGTTTGCTGCTCTTCTAGTTTCACTGATCATGTGGTCTTCTTTCCCTCTCTGGCTACACGTCTTTAAGTTTACAAACAGACCCACGTTTTGCTATCACTGGACGTGTCTTTAGGCTTGCAAACAGACCCACGTTTTGCTATCACTGGACGTGTCTTTAGGCTTACAAAGAGACCCACGTTTGTTATCACTGGACGTGCCGTTAAGTTTACAGACCCACGTTTGTTATCACTGGACGTGTCTTAAAGTTTACAACTGCTGTCACTGGACGTGTCTTTGGGCTTACAAACAGACCCACGTTTGTTATCACTGGACGTGCCGTTAAGTTTACAGACCCACGTTGTTTCATGACTGTCTTAAGTTCAGCTGCTGTACTGGAGTGTCTTTGGGCTTACAAACAGACCCACGTTTTGTATCACTGGACGTGTCTTTAAGTTTACAAACAGATCCACGTTTTGCTATCACTGGAAGTGTCTTCAGGTTAACAAACAGACCCACGTTTTGCTATCACTGGACGTGTCTTTAAGTTTACAACAGACACACGTTTGTTATCACTGGACGTGTCTTAAGTTTACAAACAGACCCACGTTTTGCAATCACTGGACGTGTCTTTAAGTTTACAAACCGACCCACGTTTGTTATTACTGGACGAGTCTTCAAGTTTATAGACCCACGTTTTGTATCACTGGACGTGTCGTTAAGTTTACAGACCCACGTTTGTTATTACTGGACGAGTCTTCAAGTTTATAGACCTACGTTTTGCTATCACTGGACGTGTCGTTAAGTTACAGACCCACGTTTTGTTATCGCTGGACGTTTCGTTAAGTTTACAGACCCACGTTTTGCTATCACTGGATGTGTCGTTAAGTTTACAGACCCACGTTTTGTTATCACTGGACGTGTCGTTAAGTTTACAGACCCACGTTTTGCTATCACTGGACGTGTCGTATAAATTAGATCCAGACCCACGTTTTTATTACTGGATGTTCTTAAAGTGTACAGACCCACGTTTTGCTATCACTGGACGTGTCTATAAGCTTACAGACCCACGATTTGCTATCACTGGACGTGTCTATAGCTAACAGACCCACGTTTTGCTATCACTGGACGTGTCTATAAGCTTACAGACCCACGTTTTGCTATCATTGGACGTGTCTATAAGCTTACAGACCCACGTTGTGTTATCACTGGACGTGTCTATCAGCTAACAGACCCACGTTTGTGCCATCACTGGACGTGTCTATAAGCTTACAGACCCACGTTTTGCTATCACTGGACGTGTCTATCAGCTAACAGGACCCACGTTGTGCTATGACTGGACGTGTCTATAATACAGCTTATAGACCCACGTTTTGCTATCACTGGACGTGTCTATAAGCTACGGACCCACGTTTTGCTATCATTGGACGTGTCTATAAGCTTACAGACCCACGTTTTGCTATCACTGGACGTGTCTTTAAGTTTACAAACAGACCCACGTTTTGCAATCACTGGACGTGTCTTTAAGTTTACAAACAGACCCACGTTTTGCTATCACTGGACGTGTCTTTAAGTTTACAAACAGACCCACGGTTTGCTATTACTGGACGTGTCTTTAAGTTTACAAAATGACCCACATTTTGCTATCACTGGACGTGTCTTTAAGTTTACAAACAGACCCACGTTTTGCTATCACTGGACGTGCCCTTAAGTTTACAAACAGACCCACGTTTTGCTATCATTGGACGTGTCTTTAAGTTTACAAACAGACCCACGTTTTGCTATCACTGGACGTGTCTTTAAGTTTACAAAAGACCCGTTTTGCTATCATTGGATGTGTCTTTAAGTTTACAAACAGACCCACGTTTTGCTATCATTGGACGTGACTTTAAGTTTACAAACAGACCCACGTTTTGCTATCACTGGACGTGTCTTTAAGTTTACAAAATGACCCGTGTTTTGCAATCACTGGACGTGTCTTTAAGTTTACAAACAGACCCACGTTTTGCAATCACTGGACGTGTCTTTGGTTTGCAGACAGACCCACGTTTTGCTATCATTTACAAACAGACCCACGTTTTGCTATCACTGGACGTGTCTTTACGTTTACAGACCGATCCACGGTTTGCCATCACTGTCCTCTCCTCACTTCCAGTTAAAGTGCACTGTGTGTGTATGATTCGCTATGTTCTTTGTTCACAGATCCACGTTTTTGTGGTACGCTTTTTGTGCTACTGTTTTCTATTGGCTCCAACTAACGTGTATACACCGAGTAATGGCAATGTTAGGGTTCGTTTGAAAAGGCAGACTGATCAAGATGTAAGTGGCGGCCGTAAAGCGCTCTTAATGGAGCGGAACGCTGCAGAACTAAACGACAACTGATAGCAATTCAACTTTGTGTATAATGTACTCTGTTCACATCACAGGAATACACAGGGCAATATCACAGATCATGGGAACTGCCACGACATTCTACACATCACTCAATTATTGCTATGGTGGATATACACAGGCTACCGTTCAAAACCACTTCTCGCTGATCTCTTTTTCAGACCGCTTAGCAGCTTTCTCTTGCCCTTGCTCCCCCACCCCCTCCCCCAACGTCGAAGCCCTGAAGAACGTGTTCCCCAAAACAGAGGTAATCAATGTCAGCACTGTGCGTCTTTATCGATGAAAGGCGTGCAACATTTCTTGTCGACTGAAAGATGTTGTTTCCCCTTCGCTTTCCCTTGTCTGTGAAACTCTACTAGAAACTGGAACCATGCGCAAGGTATGGAAAAGATGATCACACAACTGATCACAAAATGAAGGAATAAACAACAGAGGAAAGACTGAATACAGGGCGAATGACCACACAGATCTTGTCAAACCTAAACACAAAAGGGAAATGTCAAGTCACAGAGAACTAAAATCAAGTCACAAGAGAACTAAAATAACTATTGTGCATTCTTATCACAACCGGTGAAAAAAGTCCCAAGTACAATGATCGTTCGATCCCGATTGCTAACGATTTCCCTCCAAGGACTACTCAGCCAAAAATGGCTTTCTCTCGTTGTATGTTTACAAAAATCGGTACAGACCTTACAGAAGGCCGTTTCACAAGAGTGAAACATCAAGAATACGAGATGAAGACATGAGTTTGATTGTTCAATACTTGTATGCCGCGACACGCCTGGCTTTCCTGTCGGCCTACAGTCTGTTTTCATTTGCATTAACGAGTTTTAATATTAAGAAAGACAGAGAACATTTATTATACGACACTCAAAGCAAGCCACAAAAGCAAACTTCAAAGATAAAAGCTGTTTCAAGCAGGGGTTAAACATGCGCACAACTCCACACAAAAGCGAGCACACACACAGATGGAACACATACACACATGGAACACACGCGCGCATACACGTACACACACGCTCAAACGCACACTTAACACGTTCTCTTTCCCTCCTTGCAGCGTACAGCACTAACATGATGCATTACTCTGTGCAACATGACCAATATATGGCCGTCTGATACTATACAATTGTACATAGAATACAAATTATTACAACTGTGTGGGGAAGATGGGGGGAGGGAGACATGTATGGCCGTGTGGTACTGTATGTCTTGTACATAGAATACAAATCATTACAACTGTGTGGGGAAGATGGGGGGGGGGGGACATTATGGCCGTGTGGTACTGTATGTCTTGTACATAGAATACAAATCTTTCCATCTGTATGGAAAAGATGCGAGGTGGGGTGGGGTTTCAAGTTCAAGTTCATTTTGTTTATAGCCCAGCCGACTACTACAGCTAACACCATGTCAAAAACCAGGTTAAAATAAAAGACAACAATTAAAAAGCCACGCTCACCGTTAACACTGCAAGTCTAAAATGCAATGAAAGCAAACCATACTAGAGACGTAAAATCATATCAGGTGAAATCTATTGATCTCTTGTAAAAACTGGAAAATTGCATCAGGACGCACGTCTCGGAAGAGTTTTTAAGGAGTCCACCGTGTAGTGCTTATGTCTCACATCGTACAAGTCCCAGCAATCAAGAAGGAGGCAGAAGGGGGAACATGTATGGCCGTGTGATGCCGTATATATGTACGTATAGAATACAAATTGTTACAACTGTATGGGGAAGATGGGGGAACATGTATGGCCGTGTGATACTGTATATATGTACGTATAGAATAAATATTGTTACAACTGTATGGGGAAGATGGGGGAACATGTATGGCCATGTGATACTGTATACATGTACGTATAGAATACAAATTGTTACAACTGTATGGGGAAGATGGGGGAACATGTATGGCCGTGTGATACTGTATACATGTACGTATAGAATACAAATTGTTACAACTGTATGGGGAAGATGGGGGAACATGTATGGCCGTGTGATACTGTATACATGAACGTATAGAATACAAATTGTTACAAATGTATGGGGAAGATGGGGGAACATGTATGGCCATGTGCTACTGTATACATGTACGTATAGAATACAAATTGTTACAACTGTATGGGGAAGATGGGGGAACATGTATGGCCGTGTGATACTGTATAATTATACGCACGTATAGAATACAAATTGTTACAACTGTATGGGGAAGATGGGGGAACATATATGGCCGTGTGATACTGTATATATGCACGTACAGAATACAAATTGTTACAACTGTATGGGGAAGATGGGGGAACATGTATGGCCGTGTGATATGGGTATATATGCACGTATAGAATACAAATTGTTACAACTGTATGGGGAAGATGGAGGGGACATGTACGGCCGTGTGATACTGTATGCATTGTACACTGAATACAAATTGTTACATATATATAGGGAAATGGGGGGGGGGGGGGGGAATTATGGCTGTATGATACTGTATGTATTGTAGATAGAGCATCAAATGGAAACTTGCCTGTTCTCTCTGAGTTCAGTCAGCACACACACACACACACACACCACACACACACACACACACACACACACACACACACCACACACACACCACACACACACACTACTCTTTGAAAGCTACCTACATTCTCATAAACGGGTGTACGGAGTTCTACTGATGACTTTACAGTTTGCTGATATGTCTGTGTCTGCAGGTGTTTAACTAACTTCAATCTGCTTGGCTTACGGACAACAAACTCTTCAAACATTTCACCGGTAAATCAATCCTTAGCAGCTGAAATTCGCAACGCACTAAGAAGCCTAAAGCTCGCACAGTTACTGTGACATAAAACTGCCCACTGAAAAGTAAGTGTTTCTGCAAAAGTAAGGGTAAGTGTATGTGTGTGTGCGTGTGTGGTGTGTGTGTGTTGTGTGTGTGTGTGTGTGTGTGTGTGTGTGTGTGTGTGTGTGTGTGTGTGTGTGTGTGTGTGTGTGTGTGTGTGTGTGTGTGTGTGTGTGTGTGTGTATTCTCACGTTCAAAACTGAACTGAAATAAGGGGCTTCATTAGCTGGATTGGTCAGAGGCCATGTTAATAAACTACGGGTCGTGGGTTCCATCCTCAGGAGGGCCACAGCTGTTTAATACATGTACTGGTTGCCGGTTTTGATAGAGGCATGGGTTGAACACTTCATGTCTGGAGTAGATAGCTCCATTCACACCCACTCTTCCCCCTCCAAGCTTCAAGACATGGATACAGCCTCTAAATTGTCCGAGTACGATGAATCCTCTGGAACAAACTCCAAATTCATTTTAACCCCTTAACTCCCGCACTCGATCCACCAAGTGCAAAAACCCTTTGTTTTCCTAGCGTGGTCGACAATGCAGGATGCTGGTGGACAGTGTGGAAGTCAAAGGGTTAACACAATTCTTTCCTTGATACCCGACTCTGACACTGCGTTATCATCAACAAGGTACAGTGCCTCGACATGACTGTGCCGACAGATAAGAATGTAGAGTTAGAGAGTCATGTAGGACGGGCAAACAGCCACGAGCCATCTTCATCACGGAACGTGTCTACACGCTGTGTGATGTTCACACAGGGTCCTACGTTAACATTGTTGACCTGGCCACGTGTCTGGGGGTAATGAGAAACAGAGCTGCTAAACCCATTTGGTGCTGCCCCATTTGCAGCACCTCTCACCTGACCACACATACTGATCTGACACAGGTCACACTGTTTGCATCTCTACCGTCTACATTTCTACTGTCTGCTGTCTACACATGATGAATACAACAAACTACCATTAGATATGGGTTTCAGCCACTCCATGGAGCTAGCTTTTAATATCAAATGATGATAAACTGTGTCATTACTTTACAGTTTGCGGTTTGTTAAAGGGGAATTCATCACACTCGCTCAGTTCCATACGCTCGCCATCCAAATCTGCCAGTACACCTAATTATCTGCCAGACTCTTTGAGACTTCGCAAAATTTCATGTGCTGGCAAGGTCTTGAAATGGAAAAGTAGGAAGAATACGGGGCATCACCATCACGATCAGACCAATAAGATGGGCAGCCGACAGAGCCATTTCCATGCTGTGTATCATTAATGACACAAAAGCCAACATCCTTAACTTGCTGACGATGGCGTATGCAGACTGTGCAGAGCTGACACACTGTTGGCCAATCCACCAGAACAATACGTATACACTCCTTCTAAGCAGAACTACTCAAAAACAGGAATGTGGAGATGGGGGTGTGAAAGAAGAATGAAACAGAAAAAATGTAATCCAACAGAAAGACAGGCAGGAGTCAAAAAAAGAAGATAAAAGAACCCGCTTCGCGCTATGACTAGACTCCATGAAGAGCGTGTGGAAGCAAAAGCTGACTGAATTAATTGTGCAGATGGTGTGGGCTGAAAAGTCTTTCTCCCCGTGAGGAGAAGCATGCATGTCACTGATTAGACACAGTCCACACGCCTGTTGGCTGGCGCCTTTCATCTCTTTATCGTCTGCCGCAAAGTTAACACGAAAGATGGTCACTAAACACCAGCAACACCATCCTATTATTAAAGGAGCAGTAATGGCGCGCTTTGGATCCTGTTCGTTCCTATACATCTTGCGCATGACATGGCAGGGTTTCACTGCTTCTGACAACACTTTCACTAATTTTACCATATATATAATTCTAGCCTGACAGGATTTCACTGCTTCTGACAACTTTCACTAATTTTACCATATATATAATTCTAGCCTGACAGGATTTCAAGGCTTCTGACAACACTTTCACTAATTTTACCATATATATAACTAGCCTGACAAGAATTCATTACTTCTGACATCACTTTCACTAATTTTACCATATATTTAACCCTGGCCTGACAGGAATTCATCACTTCTGACAACACGTTGACTACTTTTACTATATATCTAACCTTAGTCTGGCAGGAATTCATTACTTCTCACAACACTTTCACTAATTTAACCATATATCTAACCCTAGTCTGGCAGGAATTCATTACTTCTCACAACACTTTCACTAATTTTACCATATATCTAACTCTAGCCTGGCAGGAATTCATTACTTCTGACAACACTTTCACCAATTTTACCATATATCTAACCCTAGCCTGGCAGGATTTCATTACTTCTCACAACACTTTCACTAATTTTACCATATATCTAACCCTAGTCTGGCAGGAATTCATTACTTCTCACAACACTTTCACAATTTACCATATATATAACTCTAGCCTGACAGGATTTCATTACTTCTCACAACACTTTCACTAATTTTGCCATGTATCCAACCCTAGCCTGACAGGAATTCATTACTTCTGACAACACTTTTACTAATTTTACCATATATCTAAACCTAGCCTGGCAGGAATTCATTACTTCTGACAACACTTTCACTAATTTTACCATATATCTAACCCTAGCCTGACAGGAATTCATTACTTCTCACAACATTTTCACTAATTTTACCATATATCTAACCCTAGCCTGACAGGAATTCATTACTTCTGACAACATTTTACTAATTTTACCGTATATGTAACCATAGCCTGGCAGGATTTCATTACTTCTCACAACAATTTCACCAATATTACCATATATCTAACCTTAGCCTGGCAAGATTTCATTACCTCTCACAACACTTTCACTAATTTTACCATATATCTAACCATAGCCTGACAGGTTTTCATTACTTCTGACAACACTTTCACTAATTTTATATCATACATCTAACCCTAGCCCAGTCTAACCCTGACCCTCACCCAGTGTGTTCATGAAGAAAACCATGATGCCAAGGGTGACGATTTGATACAGGAATAGGATCAGGACTAAGTCCCATTACATTGTAATCTTACATAAACTCCCAAAGAGAGTTAAACCACACACCACACACACACACACACACACACACACACACACACACACACACACACACACACACACACACACACACACACACACACCACACACACACCAATCCCTTGGATTCGTATAAAACCAAAAAGCTTTTGACAGTTCCCTTGATTGTGATTACTATTCTCGTATTTTCTGAACCATCAACTGCCATGTTGTCCTACTACTAATCATGTCAGTATTTCAAAGTAAACAAACACCTTTAACTGACAAAACACGACAACAACAAACTCTTGGCTAACTGCTCTTTGTCAATTATATAAAAATGACACCAAAGAAGAAAATCAGCCAGTTTAAGAAAACAAGGTGGAAAGGAAGACAAGGTCTGACAGCACTGTGCAAAGTGAGTTAATTTATCAATAACTAAAACTGTTATTGTTGTTTAAAAAGCTCGGCCGACTGCGTAGAAACATGTCAGGGCTATAACCATTTCAGAACACATACAATACTTCAACAGGAAAAAAGAAAAGAAAACTAAGTACACATTATCAATGCATTTGCGCACATAATCTAAGGAAAAGACCCTGGCCTTGACCACTCCGTCCAATTTATCGCACATGGGGACTAAAAAGAAAACCTGAATACAAACTTAAACATAAATAAGGACACTAAAACATACATAAAAAACGGGCCTAAATTACTTAAAACTGCTTTCGCGTCTTTCATTTCCCTAGAGCCAAAAATGCACAGAACACATGTACACATTAGCAATCCTAAGAGAAAGTAAGTATGACTTTATCGAACACATAGAGGTGAATGGACCAGCAAGGCAGGAAATAATATGAAGAAATGACAGAAAGCAAAGGAATAAGGCAGGAACAAAGACAGTGACAGAAAAGAGGAAATTTCTAGCACAGAATTTCCAGAAGGTGGGGATACAATATACTGAAAGAGCCCCTGACATCCCCACGGAATTACTAAAGAAAAATGAAATAAAAAAGACATGGCAACAAGGACATGATGGAGAATCAGGCAGGTAACATCCATGACAACAGGTAGATGATGGAGAATCAGGCAGGTAACACACATGACAACAAGTAGATGATGGAGAAACTGACAGGCAACCTACATGACAACAAGTAGATGATGGAGAAACTGACAGGTAGCCTACATGACAACAAGTAGATGGTGGAGAATCAGGCAGGTAACACGCATGACAATAAGCAGGTGATGGAGAAACCGACAGGTAACCCACGTGGCAACACGTAGATGATGGAGAAACTGACAGGTAACCCACGTGACAACAAGTAAATAATGGAGAAACTGACAGGTAACCTACATGACAACAAGTACATGATGGACAAACTGACAGGTAACCTACATGACAACAAGTAGATATGGAGAAACCGACATGTAACCTACATAACAAGTAGATGATGGAGAAACTAACAGGTAACCTACATGACAACAAGTAGATGATGAAGAAACTGACAGGTAACCTACATGACAACAAATAGATGACGGAGAAACTGACAGGTAACCTACACGACAACAAATGGATGATGGACAAACTGACAGGTAACCTACATAACAAATAGATGATGGAGAGACTGACATGTAACCTGCATGACAACAAGTAGATGATGGAGAAACTGACAGGTAACCTACATGACAACAAGTACATGATAAACAAACTGACAGGTAACCTACATGACAAGTAGATATTGAGAAACTGACAGGTAACCTACATGACAACAAGTAAATGATGGAGAAATTGACAGGTAACCTGCATGACAAGTAGATGATGGAGAAACCAACAGGCAACACACATGACAACAAATAGATGATGGAGTAACTGACAGGTAACCTACACAACAAGTAGATGATAGAGAATCAGGCAGGTAACACACATGACAACAAGTAAATGATGGAGAAACTGACTGGTAATTTACATGACAACAAGTAGATGATAGACAAACTGACAGGTAACCTACATGACAACAAGTAGATGATGGAGAAACTGACAGGTAACCTACATGACAACAAGTAGATGATGGAGAAACTGACAGGTAACCTACACGCAACAGGTAACCTACATGACAACGAGTAGATGATGGACAAACTGACAGATAACCTACCTGACAACAAGTAGATGATGGAGAAATAACCTACCTGACAACAAGTAGATGATGGAGAAACTGACAGGTAACCTACATGACAAGTAGATAATGGAGAAACCGACAGGTAACCTACCTGACAATAGGTAGATGACGGAGAAACTGACAAATAACCTACATGACAACAAGTAGATGATGGAGAAACTGACACGTAACCTACATGACAACAAGTAGATGACGGAGAAACTGACAGATAACGAACACGCGACAGGTAACCTACATGACAACGAGTAGATGATGGACAAACTGACAGATAACCTACCTGACAACAAGTAGATGATGGAGAAACTGACAGGTAACCTACATGACAACAAGTAGACGACGGAGAATCAGGCAGGTAACACACATGACAACAAGTAGATGATGGACAATCAGGCAGGTAACACACATGACAACAAGCAGATGATTGAGAAACCGACAGGTAACACATGACAACAAGTAGATGATGGAGAAACCGACAGGTAACCTACATGACAACAAGTGGATGATAGAGAAACTGACAGGTAACCTACATGACAAGTAGATGATGGAGAAACTGACAGGTAACCTACACGACAACAAGTAGATGATGGAGAAACTGACAGGTAACACACATGACAAGTAGATGATGGAGAAACCGACAGTAACCTACATGACAACAAGCAAATGATGGAGAAACTGACAGGTAATCTACACGACAAGTAGATGATGGAGAAACTGACAGGTAACCTACATGACAACAAGTAGATGATGGAGAATCAGGCAGGTAACACACATAACAAGACGTACATGATGGAGAAACTGACAGGCTACCTACACGACAATAAGTAGATGATGGAGATCTTGCTACTATCATCTCCATCGTATAAGACTGATCAGGAAGTATCTCTCTGTCGAAACAACTGCAAAACTCGTTCTCTCCTTCATAATGTCTCGCATTGACTATTGCAATTCACTCCTGTCTGGTCTTCCTGCCTCCACCATTCACATCCTACAGCGCATTCAAAACAATGCTGTACGCCTTGTACTCAAAAAGAAAAAAGCTGACCACATATCTCCTCTCCTGGCACAACTTCACTGGCTCCCTGTATCAAAGCGCATACAGTACAAACAAGACACCATGTGCTACAAAAGTCTCAATAACGCAGCCCCCGATTACCTGTCAAGCCTACTTGAGATCTATCTTCCCTCACGTACCCTCCGCTCTGCCTCCGATCCTCTGACTTTTCGCTTTCCACGCACTAAGCTCAATACTATGGTCCACGAGCCTTCTCTGTTTCTGGTCCATTCTCCTGGAACAAACTTCCTCTCTCAGTCCGTCAGCAACCTACTTTTGTCTCCTTCAAGTCCGCTCTCAAAACTCACCTTTTCTCCTCTGCATAAAATCCTAACTTCACTCAACCCCCCCCCCCCCCCTGCAGCCTGTCTCCGCTCGGAGGGGAATCACATTGTTATAATATATAATTGTATATGATATGCTCTCTATAATTTTCCATTGCTTTTATTCTTGCTTTTATTGCTTTTATTCTTTCTCCCCATTTATAGCCATGCGTGTGTTGTGTGTGTGTGTGTTGTGTGTGTGTGTGTGTGTGTGTGTGTGTGTGTGTGTTGGTGTGTGTGTGCGTGCGTGCGTGCTGTGCGTGCGTGCGTACGTGCGTGCGTGCGTGCGTGCGTGCGTGCGTGTCTGTTTCAGCGCTTAGATTTGATTTTATCAAGATTTTGCGCTATATAAATATTGTAATTATTATTAATTATATAAACTACAAGAACCTACACGACAAGTAGATGATGGAGAAACTGACAGTACCCTACATGACAAGTAGATGATGGAGAAACTACAAGTAACCTACACAACAAGTAGATGATGGAGAAACTGACAGGTAACCTACCTGACAGCAAGTAGATGATGGAGAAACTGACAGGTAACCTACACAAGTAATTGACGGAGAAACTGACAAGTAACCTACATGACAAGTACATGATGGAAAAACTGACAGGCAACCTACGCGTGTCTCATTTTTCCCCCTCCCTCTGTTCACCCCCTCCCCTCCCCCTTAACCCCGTCCTCTCTATAAGTATATATATATATATGTGATTGTTTTCTTTCCCAGAATACATGCATGCTAATTAAGAAAGATATGTCAATGACTAATAGTAATCTATATGGGTGGATCCAGTTCATTTAACAGTTACTGATCCAATCACACAAGGCACTAAGCAGTCGGTGTCTAACAAAGTATGTCACACTGACATCATGATGTCTTGGGTCACCAGGCAACGTCACACAGGATGTAAAGCAGACACTGTCTAAGTGCCACACTGACTATTCTGTCTTGGGTCACCAGACAAGGTCACACAGGACATTAAGCGGTCAGTGTCTAAGTGCGTCACACTGACTCCATACTGCCTTGGGTCACCAGACAAGGTCACACAGGATATTAGGCAGTCAGTGTTTAAGTGTCACATTGACTCCATACTGTCTTGGCTCAACAGACAAGGTCACACAGGGCATTAAGTAGTCAGTGTCTAAGTACGTTACATAGACTTCATGGTGTCGTGGGTCACCAGACTAAGGAAGTACCACGGTATACTTAAGTCACTGTTATTGTTATCTTTGTTTAAAGCCAGGCGACTGCGTAGATCCATATTAGGACTATAACCATTTCAAAATATACACAATACTTGGACAGGAAAAATAAATGGAAAAGAAAATTACGTTCACATATCGGTGTATGTATATCATACTGACGCCACGATGTCTTGGCTCACCAGACAAGGTCACACAGGGCATTAAGCAGTCAGTGTTTTAAGTGTCACATTGAATCCATACTGCCTTGCGTCACCAGACAAGGTCACACATGTCATTAAGCAGACAGTGTCTGTATGTCATTTTGACGTCATGATATCTTAGATCAACAGACAAGGTCAAACAAGCATTAATCAGTCAGTGTCACATGAATCATACTGCCTTGCGTCACCAGACAAGGTCACACATGTCATTAAGCAGACAGTGTCTGTATGTCATTTTGACGTCATGATATCTTAGATCACCAGACAAGGTCAAACAAGGCATTAATCAGTCAGTGTCACATTGACTCCATACTGTCTTGGGTCACCAGTCTATGTGAGTACCATGGTACACTAAGGTCAAACAAGACATTAAGCAGTCAGTGTCACAATGACTCCATACTGTCCTGGGTCACCAGACTATGGGAGTACCATGGTACAGTAAGGTCACACAGGACATTAATCAGTCAGTGTCACATTGACTCCATACTGTCTTGGGTCACCAGACTATGGGAGTACCTGGATACAGTAAAGTCACACAGGACATTAATCAGTCAGTGTTTAAGTGTCACATTGACTCCATACTGTCTTGTGTCACCAGACTATGGGAGTACCTGGGTACAGTAAGGTCACACAGGACATTAATCAGTCAGTGTTTAAGTGTCACATCGACTCCATACTGTCTTGGGTCACCAGACTATGGGAGTACTTGGGTACAGTAAGGTCAAACAGGACATTAATCAGTCAGTGTTTAAGTGTCACATCGACTCCATACTGTCTTGGGTCACCAGACTATGGGAGTACCTGGGAACAGTAAGGTCACACAGGACATTAATCAGTCAGTGTTTAAGTGTCACATTGACTCCATACTGTCTTGGGTCACCAGACTATGGGAGTACCTGGGTAGAGTAAGGTCACACAGGACATTAATCAGTCAGTGTTTAAGTGTCACATCGACTCCATACTGTCTTGGGTCACCAGACTATGGGAGTACTTGGGTACAGTAAGGTCAAACAGGACATTAATCAGTCAGTGTTTAAGTGTCACATCGACTCCATACTGTCTTGGGTCACCAGACTATGGGAGTACCTGGGAACAGTAAGGTCACACAGGACATTAATCAGTCAGTGTTTAAGTGTCACATTGACTCCATACTGTCTTGGGTCACCAGACTATGGGAGTACCTGGGTAGAGTAAGGTCACACAGGACATTAATCAGTCAGTGTTTAAGTGTCACATCGACTCCATACTGTCTTGGGTCACCAGACTATGGGAGTACCATGGCACAGTAAGGTTACACAGGACATTAAGCAGTCAGTGTCTAAGTACGTTACATACACTTCATGGTGTCTTCAGTCACCAGACAAGGTTACACAGGACATTAAGCAGTCAGTGTCTAAGTACGTTACATACACTTCATGGTGTCTTCAGTCACCAGACTAAGGAAGAACCACGGTATACTGAAGTTACTGTTATTGTTATCTTTGTTTACAGCCCAGACGACTACGTAGATCCATATTAAGACTATAACCATTTCAAAATATACACAATACTTGGACAGGAAAAATAAATGGAAAAGAAAATAACGTTCACATATCTGTGCATTCGCGCACATAATCTAAAGAGAGGCCCCTGGCGTTGACTACTCCATCCAATTTATCACACTTATCATCATCATTATCATGTGCCCTGCCCATGCCGCATGGCGCTGGCGACCATGGCCCACCACACGAATCTATCCCTGTTGCTGCACGTCTTCAGCAACCCTGAAGTCTATCCAATATTTCATCCCTGGGTCTACCTGGTGTTCTCTTTCCCTCCAGCTTTCCTGTTGTGACCATTCCCCTTTCCTCATAATGTCCTATAAATGTTGCATGTCTTTTCCTAATCTTCTTTATTAATGATCTTTTTGTGTCTGCCTCCTTCAAGACTGTCTCGCTTGTTTTCTTCGCTGTCCATGGGCAGTTAAAAAATACCTGAATACAAATTTAAACATAACTATGGACACTAAAACATATACAAAAACGGGCCTAAGTGACCCATAATTGCTTCTGCATACCGCATTTCCCGAGAGCCAAACATGCACGTAAGATTATCTAACAAATACATGTAAATGGACCACCAAAGCAGAAAATAATAGGAAGAAATGACAAAACATTTAATCGCTTGTATTACGTCAAGCGGTATTGACAGATATTTCTGCTGTGTTCCATCACATTGTGGACTTCACTGGAATGAAGTTTCCAACAGATTTGCTAAAGACGGTGCATCAAATAATGTAAAATGTCATAACGCTCAATACAGGCAATCTATCAGGTCAAGAAATTAGTTTTGTGTTACATCAGTTAATGCCAGTTTCTCATTTACTCAGCCTGATATCTCACTGCTCCAGACAGCTAGCGTCCTTGACATACAAACTGAGCTTTAATTCTCGGAAAATAAAATCCATACAAGATGTATTTGTTCAAAGGCATTATCGATTAACGATCTGTTTTCTGAATGTCCTACCTTACTTACGCTGTATAGTAAAAGTAATTTTGGTATCTTTTATAACAAAAACAATGACATTATTCCAATTGTCAAGCTAATTCTCAGATCCGCTGCTGGTAGATTATTATGAAATTTTCTTTAATTGTTGTATGTTGTTGTATGAAACTATTATCATTTAATTGTATAAATTGTCATTTGATTTAATTTTCCCCTTCTTCACTTCAAACTCTCCTATCTCTCTCTCTCTCTCTCTCTCTCTCTCTCTCTCTCTCTCTCTCTCTCTCTCTCTCTCTCTCTCTCTCTCTCTCTTCTCTCTGTTTGTCTAGCATCAAACTTGTGAACAGACATTACATAAAAGATTGTTTCTTCCAGGACGCTAAGCTGTCAGTATCGCAGCGTGCCATGTAGATTTCAGGCTGACTCGGGTCACCAGATTAGGGGAGTACCATGGTAAACTTTGACTACATTCGTGCGTTCATGTATAAAAATCATGCTGCATGATAAACTTATGAGGGGGCGTGTGTAGGACGACAAATAAGTCACAATGACAACATTCTACAATAACCAGTGTCATATGAAGCTTTGGTAATGAAGACAAGTTTCAAAGAACCAACAATACAAAGAAAAAGAAAGAACAACCCTGAACCATCCTTGTATAAGCAGTGGTTTGGTAAGACAGCAATCTACTACAATTTTTTCATGTTTTTTTTTTCTATCTTTTTAAATCACATTTTCAAAACAATGAATGAAGATCACAAAATCACAATGATATTGACTAAAAGGCTAATATGGAATCATGAACCAACCAAAGCAAAAAAAAAACATATGGACAACATAGAACATTATTTTATTAGCTGGCAGATTGGCAGATGCTTGTGGGCGGGCAAAGTGCCACACGTACATCAGTGAACAATGTTCACACAGCTCACTACACTCTGCCGCAGCCACATAATGCTTCAGGTAATGAGAAACAGGCCTGTAACTCAGTGTAAGACGGCAGCAGTAGGTGGTCCGGCACGCCTGATCAAAAACGTTCCTACATACCGTTCCGCTAATACAACGTCACCAGACGCCCTAGTACATGTATTATCTCACGTCACTGTGGACTCCTTGGGGACGGCATTGCTTCATCAGTGTCTGTACAGAACCTCACTGAGGGTGATACACTACACGCCCTTGTATTATCTCACGTGCTGTGGTCTCTTTGGAGACGGCGTTGCCACATCAGTGTCTGTACCGTCAGGGAGATTTTTACAGACCCTCACCGAATTCCTCCAGTTAACAATCACAGTATCACTTAACCTCATGTGGCCACATTTACTTGTGAGTGATGGCAATGCGGAAACCATGATGACCAAGTGAAGTAACACATCACAAGCCCATAGTGTGTGTGTGTGTGTGTGTGTGTGTATGTGTGTGTGTGTGTGAGACATTTTCCTTGTTAAGTTCCGGTTGTCCTCCCAGGTAAACACTTACCTATAGTACAGTGCCAAACTCCAAAGGCATCAGCTGTAATCTCTGAGTGTGTGTGTGTGTGTGTGTGTTTTGTGTGTGTGTGTGTGTGTGTGTGTGTGTGTGTGTGTGTGTGTTCGTTAAGTTTCTTAATGAATTAGATGGTGTGTATTTTATGCATATGTCTATGCATGTGTGTATCCGTTTCTATGGTGTATACAAGAAAGCACACGCGCGCCAGTATGCGCTGGGTGTGTGGTGTGTGTGTGTGTGTGTGTGTGTGTGTGTGTGTGTGTGTGTGTGTGTGTGTCCGTGCGTGAGTGTGTGCGTGAGTGCTTCACAGACAGACAGGCAGGCAGGTGTCAGATAGAGAGACAGGCAGGCAGACAGATAGACAAACTGACAGACAATTGTAACTAATGCTTCGTACTTCTAAAGCCGTATAATTTTATGCAACCATTTCAGTCGTTTATCATCGTCGTTTCACGAGGGACTGACATATAGAGGTGGATATTTTATCATAAAATTCACGTGTATTGTTTGTTTGACATTTTAAAGCCTGTGGTTCATCCGTTTCATGACATCGTGCGCGGTTGGCTTGTATTTCCTGCACGTATGCTTATGCTTTTTTTTTTTTGCGGGGGGGGGGGGGGGGGGGGGGGGGGGGTTGACGAGATGAGGCGTTGTACAAGTACTCATTATGATTATTACGATCACGTGCTGGCTCTTGGCTGTTCTGTTTTCACCAGGTAGGTGCACAGAAACACACACACACACACACACACAACACACATAACACACACAACACACACACACACACACACACACATGCGCTGACTAGGCAGAGATGTTTTAAGAAGTGGCAATATAACTGCAAATAGCAGGCCTGGAGTGGACATAGACATACAGTTGGCTGACTCCAACAGCATGTAGTTTTAGGTCGTAAAATGTAACACTATAACTGTAGAAAACAGGATGGACTGGACAAAGACACAGAATTGGCTGACCACAAGAACATGTATATGTAGGTTTAGGTAATAAGATGTAACAATATACCTTGTAGATAGTAGGTTTGAAGTGGACACTGACATAGAGTTGGACGACTACGACAGCATGTAGCTGTCAGGGTCGACTGACTAGAAGAACATGTAGTTTTACATGTAGGTAGTAAGATATAATAGTATAACTGTAGATAGCATGCCTAGAGTGGACAGAGTGGGCTGACCAACCACAAGAACATGTAGTTTTAAGAAGTAACATGTGACAATGTCACCAATGTCATTTTAAGCCAGCAATTTATTGTTTAGTGTTGATACCAGTCAAACCGAAATATCATAATGAAGACAGGGCTACAACAAATAAAATATCAGTAAAAGGTCAACAGGCCTGCAGACTGACTGTTGATGCAGATAACTGTGTTTTAAATTCAACATCATATACTGAATACACAGCAAAAAAATGATCAATGAAAGTTCAACAGGCCTACATATTGACTGTTGATGCAGATAACTGTCAATAGTAAGGAACACTGATAAAAGATCAATGAAAGTTCAACAGGCCTACAGATTGACTGTTGATACACATAACTATGTCAGTAGTAAGAAACATTGATAAAAGATCAATGAAAGTTCAACAGAGCTACAAATTGACTGTTGATGCAGATAACTGTCAGTAGTAATAAACTGATAAAGATCAATGAAAGTTCAACAGGCCTACAGATTGACTGTTGATACAGATAAACTGTCAGTAGTAAGAAATCCTGATAAAAGATCAATGAAAGTTCAACAGACCTACAAATTGACTGTTGATGCACATAACTGTCATACTAATAAACTGATAAAAGATCAATGAAAGTTCAACAGGCCTACAGATTGACCGTTGATACGCATAATTATGTCATAGTAAGAAACCTGATAAGAGATCAATGAAAGTTCAACAGGCCTACAGATTGACCGTTGATACGCATAACTATGTCAGTAGTAAGAAACCCTGATAAAAGATCAATGAAAGTTCAACAGGCCTACAGATTGACCGTTGATACGCATAACTATGTCAGTAGTAAGAAACCCTGATAAAAGATCAATGAAAGTTCAACAGGCCTACAGATTGACCGTTGATACGCATAACTATGTCAGTAGTAAGAAACCCTGATAAAGATCAATGAAAGTTCAATAGGCCTACAGATGACGTTGATGCAGATAAAAATAACTGTCGATAGAAGAACTCTCTGTCAGAATCAATGCAAACAGTTCCAGGCCTACTACTTCATGTCTCGCATTGACTATTGCAATTCACTCCTGTCTGGTCTTCCTGCCTCACCATTCACATCCTACAGCGCATTCAAAACAATACTGCACGCCTTGTACTAAAAAGAAAAAAGCTGACCACATATCTCCCCTCCTGGCACTTCACTGGCTCACTGTATCAAAGCGCATACAGTACAAACTAGACACCATGTGCTACAAAAGCTTCAATAACGCAGCCCTGATTACCTGTCAAGCCTACTTGAGATCTACACTACGCACAAAAAGTTAAGGATCACTTGCACAAAAATTCATAACTTTCAAAATAAGAAAGCCAATGCGTTGAAGTTTGGCAAACATTTAATTCCATGCTTTAGTGATAACGATACACAATTGCCTTCAATTTCGAGCAATCGTTTGGTGTGTACATTTGATCAAAGTGGGTACGTATCGAAATTTGATTTCCCAAAGTCATTGAAATCACAAGACAGGGCATTCTGATGCTCCCAAAAGTTCAGTAGTGCGTGTAACCGCCATGGCTGTTCTGGCACTCGACGCAGCGAGTCCTCATCGAGTTGACCAGGTTGGTGAAGATCCTCTGTGGAAGCGCCTGCCACTCAGCCTGCAGCATCTGGTAGAGGTGTTGGGCATCCCTGGGAGGGGGGGTGGTTGCTCCTCACTTTGCGATCCAGCTCATCCCAGAGGTTCTCAATCGGGTTGAGATCGGGACTGCATGCTGGCCACTCCATTCTGTTGACTCCAGACTGCTGCAGGAAGTCGTTGACCACCCTTGCCCTGTGGGGGCGAGCGTTGTCATCCTGGTAGACAGCCGTCGGTTCCATCTGCTGCAGTGTAGGCACAGCCAGCGCGGTATCGGAGGCCAGTCAGGTTACCTGTACATGATACAAGGGTGTTCTGTGGTGAAGGATGAAGGCCCCCCAGACCATTACAGAACCTCCACCAAAGGCCACCTTTTCTTGGACAGTGGTGTCAATAAAGCGTTGCCCTGGGCGCCTCCAGACCCTCAGTCAGCCGTCGTTGTGGTTCATGGTGAAGCGTGATTCATCACTGAACAGGACCTGGGACCATTGCTGACGTGTCCACCTCACATGACGTCTGCAGAAGGCGTGGCGTGCTGCCCTATGGGCTGGAGTTAAGCGTGGCCGTACAGCTGGGCGACGAGAACGGAGGTTAAACCCATGAAGGCGGTTCCGTATGGTCTGCTGGCTGATGTTGATGTTAGTAGCCACCCTCAGCTGCCTTAGAATGGTGCTGGAAGAAGCTGTTCTTATCTGCAGGGCTTGTCGTTCAATGAGACGATCTTCACGTGGGTTTGTCTTCTTTGGTCGACCAGACCTGCGTCTTTCATGGACCCTCCCAGTGGCTGTGAAGCGTTGAATCAGTCTGACAATGACCGAGATGGACACCTGAAGTCGCCTGGCCACTTCTCACTTGGGAACACCATCTTGGAACCATGCAACAGCTCGTCCCCTCTCAAACTCGCTCAATTTTCGTCGTGGAGGCATTGTCAGATCAGGCCTACTAATGGTGGAATGTCTTCTTATAAAGCCAAGCAAGAGACAGCATCTCACACATAAATAGCAGTGCTTGCACGTGCATAATGGTTTTTCCATCTGGCTTGTGAAATGTGTTCAGGCAGAACGGTCCAAAACAAGGTCCTTTTTCGCAAGTTTCCGCTTTTCCGTTTGCGGCCAAGCTCAGTAGTAGAGAATCCCGTGCAATTTTCGCACTAACACAACATCGCCCACTTACAGCTGAACAAGAATTCATAACAATTTGGCTGGACTGAGAAATAAATAACAGTAGCGAACTGAGTTTATTACGCACCTGTTTTCTCATAGTGATCCTTAACTTTTTGTGCGTAGCTTATCTTCCCTCACGTACCCTCCGCTCTGCCTCCGATCCTCTGACTTTACGCTTTCCACGCACTAGGCTCAATACCTATGGTCCACGAGCCTTCTCTGTTTCTGGTCCACTTTCCTGGAACAAACTTCCTCTCTCAGTCCGTCAGCAACCTACTTTTGTCTCCAAGTCCGCTCTCAAAACTCACCTTTTCTCCTCTGCATAAAATCCTAACCTCACTCAACCCCCTCTGCAGCCTGTCTCCGCTCGGAGTGGAATCACATTGTAATACATAATTGTATATAATATGCTCTCTATAATTTTCCATTGTTTTTCTTCTTTTTCCCCATTTATAGCCGCGCGCACGCGCGCGCGCGCGTGTGTGTGTGTGTGTGTGTGTGTGTGCGCGCGCGCGCGCGCGTGCGTGTATGTGCGTGCGTATGTGTCTGTTCAGCGCTTAGATTTGATTTTTATCAAGATTTTGCGCTATATAAATATTGTAATTATTATTATTATTATTATTATTTTCTACTTCTCCTCTACTGTGTATTATCCCCATGAACAGCACTGTGCTGGAATGATGATGAATCATCACACCACCACTATTCAACATTTTCTCCTTTTTATCCGACTGCAATGAGAACAAGGAGCAATATGGCCCCTTCTATAAAAATAACAGGAGCACGGGGACAGATGATTTGCCAAGTCAGTCACAGACAAGGGACTTGTCAGGACTACAAGTATCCTCTGTCCCACACCCTCCCCACTACTTCACGTGCAACCCCCCCCCCCTCCCCCACGTCTCCCTCTTTCACAAAGGTAATAGCAAAATCACTGGAGGTTGAACAACTTCACAGAGACCAAAATGTTTCGCTTACGCTGACACGGACACTTTACACTTGAAACAGAACTCTGATCCTTCCCAGTTCAGCGCTTCTTACCCCATCACTACACAACTCACAAATGCCTGTAGTTTTTATCCTTTAGTACAGATCTTACGTATTCTGGCACAGGTCCTACATACGCCTTATAGTTTTTATCGCTCAGTACATATGGTGGCACCGACCTTACATACGCCTGCAAGTTTTATCCCTTCGTGCACTCCTAAAAAAAACCTCAAACCATCCAGGCAATATACCTCCGAGCATAGGGCGCTCATAGGAACATAAGGATCTCAGTGAACCATAGGGATTCATTCAGACTCTCTGGATGTCAGAACTTCATTCTGACATGAGGCTGTCATGGTTGCTTTTGTCATGTCAGAAAACAGGGTCCAGCCCTGCTACTGTTTTATGTGACAGTGTCTGTCTAAGCACACTACACCCATTCCTCTTCTTCTTCTTGTTATGGTGTTGATGTATTACGCCAATGTACAACAAACAGTGTTGTTGTTCGTATAGTGTTGATGTTTTACGTCACTGAACAGCAAACAGTGCTGTTGTTGTTATGGTGTTGTTGTTTTGTGCCACTGTACAGCAAAGAGTGTTGTTGTTCTTATAGTGTCGATGTTTTACGTCACTGAACAGCAAACTGTTGTTGTTGTTGTTATGGTGTTAATGTTTTACGTCACTTTATTCTTTTTCTCACATTGGACACAGCAGCAGGGAAGTTTCAGTCTTTTTCTCAAAATTTTTGTATCTGGTGTTTGTTTGTTTTTTGTAATCTTACGCATGACAAAGGTCAGTTGGCCGAAAATTTGCGCCTGTCTTGTTTTGTTGTATTAAACACACGTTCGTATTCTTCTTTTGTGTTTTTTCAGGTTCCAGTGCTGTGGTTATGGTTTTGACATTTTACGTCACTGAACAACAAACAGTGCTGACGTTGTTATGGTGTTGATGTTTTACGTCACTGAACAGCAAACAGTTGTTGTTAGGTTTGATTTTTTCCAATGAATGTTGTATTTGTTATGGTTTTGTATCTTACGCATGAACAGCAAACAGTGCTGTTGTTGTTATGGTTTTGCGTTTTACGTCATGAACAGCAAACAGTGCTGTTGTTGTTATGTGTTTTGAGTTTTACGTCACTGAACAGCAAACAGTGCTGTTGTTGTTATGGTGTTGAGTTTTACGTCACTGAACAGCAAACAGTGTTGTTTGTTGTTATGGTGTTGATATTTTTACACAATGAACAGCAAACAGTGTTGTTGTTGTTGTTAGGGTTTGTTGTATTTTACACCAATGAACAGCAAACAGTGTTGTTGTTGTTGTTATGGGTTTTGTTTTAACACAAGCATTTT
>JAPXFY010000017.1:56114972-56137472 GCA_030674185.1 Monoplex corrugatus
TTGTTTACAACAAACAGTCAGAACCCTAAGCTTGCTACACTGACACACATACACACCAGAAATCCTTTACCAATAACGTCCACTGCCTGTTCTTTGTGACAAACAGTAAGAACCCTCAGCTTGCTACACTGACACACACACCAGGAATTTTTTTACCAACAATGTCCACTGCCTGTTAATTACAACAGTCAGAAACCTAAGCTTGACTTCAGTAACACACACACACACACAAAAGAAACCCTTTAACAACAGTTCCCCCTACCTGTTCTTTACAACAAACAATCAGAACCCTAAGCTTTCTACACTGACAGACACACCAGAAACAATGTACCAACACTGTCTACTGCCTGTTGTTTATTCATCTTGAGAAACTGAAACTGAAACTGAAACCGTTGTTAACAATAACAGAACTCCCAGCTTTCTGCGTTGTATTGTTTTTTTCCCCCAACCAAGTTCTGAGGAATATCCTGTACGAAGCCATTCACTCCTTCACAGATGGGGCTTGAGAGTGAAACGGTTTGGCACCTGTTCCTATTCCAAGAAGTGGCATTTTTCACAGAAAGAAAGATTGCATGACTGACCTATTTTTCCCTTTTCTCCCTCACCTCCATTGCGGCAGTTCGTACTCGGGTCATGGGAAAGAAACTGTGTGGTGAATATGATGCTCCTGGCCATATTTGATCTTTACACCACATGATCAGATAACTCATACGTCTACACAACATAAGAGATAATGCAGACCTGTACACATATGAGAAAGAAATAATGAAGACCTTTACACCACAAGATAAAAGATAATGGATACGTCTACACCACACGATAAGAGATAATGAATATATATGTCTACACCACACGATAAGAGATAATGAGTAACTCTATACCACATAACAGATAATGCATATCTCTCCCTCACACGATAATAGATAATGGATATATGTATCTCTACATCAAAAGATAGATAATGTATATCTTTACATCACGTGATAAGAGATAACAGATACCTCTACACCACATGATAAGAGATAATAGATACTTCTACACCACATGATAAGAGACAATAGATACTTCTACACCACACGATAAGAGATAATAGATACTTCTACACCACATGATGAGAGATAATAGATACCTCTATACCACGTGATAAGAGATGATACCTCTACACTGCATGATAAGAGATAATAGATACCTCTACACCACATGACAGATAATAGATACCTCTACACCACATGATGAGAGATAATAGATACCTCTATACCACGTGATAAGAGATAATAGATACCTCTACACCGCATGATAAGAGATAATAGATACCTCTACACCACATAAGTGAGAACATTACCTCTCCACCACATGATAAGAGATAATAGATACCTCTACACCACATGATAAGAGATAATAGATACCTCTACACAACATAAGAGATAATAGATACCTCCACACCACACGATAAGAGATAATAGATACCTCTACACCACACGATAAGAGATAATAGATACCTCTACACCACATGATAAGAGATACGAGATATCTCCACACCACACGACAAGAGATAATAGATACCTCTACATCACATGATGAGAGATAATAGATACCTCTATACCACATGATGAGAGATAATAGATACCTCTACACCAAATGATGAGAGATAATAGATACCTCTATACCACATGATGAGATAACAGATACCTCTACATCACATGATAAGACATAATAGATACCTCTACACCACATGGTGAGAGATAATAGATACCTCTATACCACATGATGAGAGATAATGGATACCCCTACATCACATGATAAGAGATAACAGATACCGCTACATCACATAAGTGAGAACAGGTACCTCTACACCACATGATAAGAAATAACAGATACCTCTACACCACACGGTAAGAGATAATGGATAACTGTACACCATACGAGATAATGGATACCACTACACCAAACGATGCACCAAACTAATACCTCTATGCCACACGATAACATAGAGACACATCTGCTCCACATGATAAAAAATAATGGATAACTACTCCACGTAAAAAATAATGAATACTTCTACTCCACATAAAAGATAATGGAAAAACTATTCCAACTGATAAGACATAATGGATACTACCCTCCATGATAAAAGGTAACTACTCCACATAAAAGAATTGATAACTCTACTCCATATAAGAGATAATGGATAACTCTCCTCCCTACGATGAGAGATAATGGATAACTCTCCTCCCTATGATAAGAGATAATAGATAACTCTCCTCCCCATAAGAAAATGGATAACTCTACACAAAGCAGTAACAGAAAATGGATAACTCTACACCAAATAGTAAGAGAAAATGGATAACTCTACACCAAACAGTAAGACAAAATGGATAACTCTACACCAAGCAGTAACAGAAAATGGATAACTCTACATCAAGCAGTAACAGAAAATGAATAACTCTACACCAAACAGTAAGACAAAATGGATAACTCTACACCAAGCAGTAAGACAAAATGGATAACTCTACACCAAGCTGTAAGACAAAATGGATAACTCTACACCAAGCTGTAAGAAAAATGGATAACTCTACACCAAGCAGTAAGACAAAATGGATAACTCTACACCAAGCAGTAACAGAAAATGAATAACTCTACACCAAACAGTAAGACAAAATGGATAACTCTACACCAAGCAGTAAGACAAAATGGATAACTTTACACCAAGCAGTAACAGAAAATGAATAACTCTACATCAAGCAGTAAGACAAAATGGATAACTCTACACCAAGCTGTAAGACAAAATGGATAACTCTACACCGAGCAGTAAGACAAAATGGATAACTCTACACTAAGCAGTAACAGAAAATGAATAACTCTACGCCAAGCAGTAAGACAAAATGGATAACTCTACACCAAACAGTAAGACAAAAGGGATAACTCTACACCAAACAGTAAGACAAAATGGATAACTCTACTTCACACCATAAGAGATAATGGTTACCTCTACTCCACAAGAAAAAAATATAAATGGATATCTCTACTCCACATGATAAAAGATAAAAAATACTTTTACTCCACATGATAAGAGATAATGGATACCTCTACTCCATACAATATATAAATGGATACTTCTACTCCACACGATAAAGGATGAAAGATACCTTTATTCTACATGATAAGATACCAATGGATACCTTTACTTCAAAAGATAAATTATGAGCATGATAAGTGCTGATGGAGACACTAAAACAGTAAGTGAAAGAATGCTGTAAATGCTAAGACTACTAAGAGGGACTTACATTTCTGCTGGTATGAATAGGTACATTGTGAACACATGATATGAATGGGTACATTCTATGACATGATGTACAAGGGTATATTCCGAACACATGACATAAATGGGTAAATTTTGATGACATCATATAAATGGGTATATTTTCAACACGTTATACAAATGGGTACATTCTGATGGCATGATATACATGGGTATATTCTGAACACATTATACAAATGGATACAGTCTGATGGCGTGAATATGCATGGGCATATTCTGAACACATGATACTGATGGGCACATTCTCATGGCATGAATATACATGGGTACATTCGGAACGCATGATATAAATGGGTCATTCTTGAAATGTTGTACATAAGTATATTCTGAACACACGATATAAATGGTTATGTTCAGAACACATGTTTTACTGTTGTAAATGGGTGATGGATACGATAAGAGATAACGGAAATCGGAAATATGTATTGGGAACAAACAGCAGTATTGAGAATAGAAAACGATACACACTCTGAGTCTTTTGTGAAGAAAACTATCAAGGACTCTGCTATCAAAACCAGTGAATTAGACCCCCTCCCGGCTTCTGTTTTGACACAATGTTTGGATACTCTACTCCCATTCTTTACATCTGTCATCAATCATTCACTGGTGTCAGGCATCTTCCCAAGCTCATTCAAATCAGCTATTGTCAAACCTCTCCTAAAGAAACCTTCTCTTGATCCAGATATTCTCAAAAACTACCGGCCTGTCTCCAATCTCCCCTTTCTTTCCAAGGTAACTGAAAAAATTATTTTACACCAACTTCTAGAACATCTTGAATCAAACCATTTATTATATCCCAATCAGTCAGCATATAGATCAGGACATAGCACTGAAACTGCTTTATTGAAAATTGTGAACGATCTTCTGACATCCCTTGATGATGGTGACATTTCTCTTCTCTCTCTCTTAGATTTGTCTGCTGCCTTCGACACTATAGACCATGAGATACTGCTTTGGCGCCTCCACAACTGCTACGGAATTTCTGGCTCCGCTCTCTCCTGGTTTCAGTCATATCTCTCTGACCGCACACAGACTGTATCTGTAAATGGCTTGCCCTCACCTCCCTCAGCCCTCAGATATGGCGTTCCTCAAGGATCCGTCCTGGGTCCAGTTCTCTTTGTTTTGTACACGCAGCCTCTCGCAAATATTATTCTCCGCCATTCTGTATCACATCATAGCTTCTCAGATGACAATCAAATTTACAATTCTGGTCCCATCTCTAATGTAAACAACATCGTACAAACCACTAAAGCCTGCATTTCCGACGTGAAAGACTGGATGACTTGTAACAAATTACAACTAAACCAAGACAAAACTGAAATGATTTTCATTACTCCTAAAAAACTTCTCAACTGTGACTTAATTCCATCTTCCATATCACTGAATGGGACAGACATCACCCTCTCCCAAAAAGTTAAGAATCTAGGTGTCACCATCGACAACACTCTTAACTTTCAGCAGCATGTCTCAAACATCTGTCGTGTCTGTTACCTTGAACTTCGTAGAATAGGTTCCATCCGTCATCTCCTTACTCTCGAAGCTACTAAAATATTAGTTTGTGCTTTCGTTCTTTCTCGTCTTGACTATTGTAATTCCCTTCTGTCTGGTTCCCCAAAACAGCTCCTTGACAAACTTCAGAAAGTACAGAACCATGCCGCTCGGCTAGTATTTCGGTCTTCCAAATTTCAGCATGTCTCTCCTCTTCTCCAAGACTTGCATTGGTTACCTGTGTTGAAAAGGATCCAACATAAAATTGCTGTTCAGTGCTTCAGATACTTCGACAATTCTATTCCCTCTTACCTGTCTGAATATCTTCAACTATACGTTCCATCTCGTCATCTTCGTACCTCAGCCGATACCCGCTTATTTCGAATCCCAACTTTTCGAACAAAATCATATGGTGAGCGATCCTTTTCTTTTCAAGCCCCTTCCTCATGGAATTCACTTCCCTACCCGCTGAGGCACAAAACAAGTCTTCAGTCATTTAAATCTGGCTTGAAAACGCATCTCTTTCCTCTCTGAAATTTATTAACCTAAAAGAGCTATGCTGTCTGCGCGCTAGCGTGCTTCTGTGTATGTTATTGCTGTGCGCCTATAGATATGTCTCGGGGTGGGAGGAGGATATGTGTGTGTGTGCCAGAGAGTAGGTACTAATATTTGATATTATTAACGGTGTGTATGTGCTTGTGGGATGGAGTGACAGAGGTCCGCCATGTATGATGAAAATTATATTAGGCCTATGTTTCTATGTTCGATGTAATGTGTATTGTACAGTTTGTAAGCGCTTAGGGCTTTCCAGAAAGATTAGGCGCTCTAAATGCCCTTAATAATAATAATGTATACGCTCTTTCCAAAATATCAAAAGAGGGGTCAGGTAGGGTTGTGTTCTGTCACCAGATTTCTTTCACTTTACAGCGAAAACACCATGAGAAACCTAGAAGAATGCTCTGGGATAAAGGTTGGAGGAAAAATGATAAACAACAATCGCTACGCAGATGACACCGTGTTAACTGCAGTAAATGAAAAAGACCTACAAAACCTTGTGAATATAACAGAAATAGCAAAAATAAAGGGCTGGAGCTAAATAGCGAATGGCACAAATTTGAGACAGGTTGATAAGTTTAATTTAAATATCTAGGAACGGTCATCTCACCAGATGGAAGATGCACATCAGAAATAGCCAGCAGAATCGGCCAAACCAAAACAGCATTCAAGAAGATGAAAAGCATTTTTACCAATAAATGTCTATCAATTAAGGTCAGAAAGAGAGTTCTTGATGCTACATAGAAACGATACTGTTGGACAGTTGTGAAGCGTGGACAGTCGACACGCAAAGTCAGAACAAAATCGAGGCAACTGAAATGTGTTTATTAAGAAGAATGTTGAGAGTTCCATGAACAGCAAAGAAAACAAACAAGGCAGTCTTGAAGGAGGCAGACACAAGAAGATCATTCATAAAGATTAGGAGAAGACAAGCAACATTTATAGGACATTTTATGAGGAAAGAGAAAATAGAGCACCTGGTCACAACAGGAAAACTGGAGAAAAGAGAGTACCAGGTAGACCCAGGGAAAAAATACCGGATGAACTTGCAGGGTGGCTGAGGACAGAGAGGGTGGGAGATATACTTGCAGCGACAAGGGATAGATTCGTATGGAGGGCCATGATCACCAACGCCATGCGGCAGAGCGCATGATGATGATGATGATGATGATGAACTGGGTGCACAGTGAACAAGATATAATGGGCATTTTCTGAACACATAATACAAATGGATACATTCTGAACACATGATATCATTGTACATATCTATGCTATAATCGTCAAGTGATAAAACAGGTAAATGGCAGACACTACAAGTAACACATCAGTAACGCTCATAACTCAAGTCAAGTGATAGCAGGGACTAACATTTCTTCTCATAAGTGAACAAAACATTTTCTTCTCAAAAAGTGATAAAATCACATATCTAGCTAGACACTACTGACTAGTGATAACAAACCCGTATTTTGGGATTTTTCTAAGGATCTGCTCGTTATCTGGGGTGTTGCCTACAGAGAATGTCTGTGGTGTTACCCTGTCTACATACACAACTAGTGCCTCAGTTTCTGGGGTCCTATCTGTGTCCAGGCTACCAGTAGCAGCTCAGATTACAGTGCTCCATATGCCCCTGTTGCTGATGGCAGAGAGTGGAGAGAAGGGAGTCTGAGTGGAGAGACGGTGTTTGAATGGAGAGATGGGTGTTTTATGGCAGACATACATCTTGGTCCCTACTTACGAGGCCACATTCCGCTTTCTGGCAACTGGTTACCTTACTTTTCCTGGCTTCCTTACTTTCACTTCTTTTACACATTTCTGCTGATCAGAGGCATATCTCTCTCTCTCTCTCTCTCTCTCTCTCTCTCTCTCTCTCTCTCTCTCTCTCTCTCTCTCTCTCTCTCTCTCTCTCTCAGGTTCTAGCTGAAGACAATCAGCATGACTGATAATCCGCTTTACAGCCGTCAAAACATCAACATAGTACTCTCTCTCTCTCTCTCTCTCTCTCTCTCTCTCTCGCTCGCTCCTCACACACACACACACACACACACACACACACACACACACACACACACACACACACACACACACATACACACACACACACGTACGTACGTATGCATGCATGTACACACGAATGAACTATTACATGCGCGTAAGCGGGAGGAAGAATAAAAGAGGGAAAGAAGCCGGGAGGGAGTCTTTGCATGTGTGTGAACGTGCGTATGTGTGTGCACGTGCGTTTGTGACGTGAAAGAGAAAGAGAGAGCTGTAGGCACACATCTACTGTCTTTATTACAGCTTTAGACACGGTTCTATTGTCTTTATTACAGCTGCAGACACATCTTTATCTTTAGTAGAGCTGTAGACACACATCTGTTATCTTAAGTACAGCTCTAGACACATCTATTACATCTAGTAGAGCTGTAGACATCCGTCTATTATTTTTATTACAGCTGTAGACATATATCTATTATCTTTATTACAGTCATAGACACACATCTACTGTCTTTATTACAGCTGTAGATACACATCTATTCTCTTTATTACAGCTGTAGACACATCTATTATCTTTATTACAGCTGTAGACACATCTGTTATCTTTATTACAGCTGTAGACACATCTATTATCTTTATTACAGCTGTAGACACATCTGTTATCTTTATTACAGCTGTAGACACATCTGTTATCTTTATTACAGCTGTAGACACATCTGTTATCTTTATTACAGCTGTAGACACATCTGTTATCTTTATTACAGCTGTAGACACATCTGTTATCTTTATTACAGCTGTAGACACACATCTATTATCTTTATTACACCTGTACATGTGGTTCTATTGTCTTTATTACAGCTGTGGACACACATCTATTGTCTTTATTAACCTGAAGATGTGGTTCTATTGTCTTTGTTATAGCTGTAGACACACATCGATTGTCTTTATTACAGTTGTAGACACAAATCTATTCTCTTTATTACAGCTGTAGATATGGTTCTATTTTTTATTACAGCTGTAGACACACATTTACTGTCTTCGGTAGAGCTGCAGACACACATCTATTGTCTTTATTACAGCTGTAGATACGGTTCTATTGTCTTTATTACAGCTGTAGACACACATTTATTATCTTTAGTAGAGCTGTAGAAACACATGTTATCTTCAATAGAGCTGTAGATACAGATCTGTTATTTTTAGTAGAGCTGTTGACATACATCTACTATCTTTATTACAGCTGTAAGCACACATCTGTTATCTTTAGTAGAGCTGTAGACATATATCTATTATCTTTAGCAGAGCTGTAGACACATCTGTTATCTTCAGTAGAGCTGAAGGCTTATATGATATATCTATTAACTTTACTGGGGATGAAGGCCATCTATTACTTTTATCAGAGCTGAAGGCACATTTATTAATTTCACCAGAGCTGAAAGCATTAGATGACAAGAGTAGTCAAAGACAGACAGATAGACTCACCTTGGTGGTCATGCACGTACAGAAGTAGGCTGTACGTGTTTGTGGACTTTGTGCTGTTCTCTGTCTGTTTATATTCCTCGCAACATGGGAGACTCTGTCAGTATTCCTCTCAACATGTGGGAATCTCTTATCAATATTGCTCTCAACATGTGGGACTCGTTGTCAATATTCCTCTCAACATGTGTGAGTCCGTCAACATTCTGTCAATATTCCTCTCAACATGTGGGACTCGTCAATATTTTTCTCAACATGTGGGAGCCTCTGTCAGTATTCCTCTCAACGTGTGCGACTCTTTCAATATTCCTCAGCATGCGGGACTTTCTGTCAACATTCCTCTCAACATGTGAGACTGTGTCAACATTCCTTTCAACATATGAGATTGTCTGTCAACATTCCTCTTAACATGTGAGACTGTCAATATTCCTCTTTCAACAATGAGATTGTCTGTCAACATCCTTTACATGTGAGACGTCAATATTCCTCTCAACATGAGAATCTATGTCAATATCCTCTAAACATGTGAGAATCCGACAATATTCTGTCAATATTCCTCTCAACATGTAGGTCTCTCTGTCAGTATTCCTCTCAAAATGTAGGTCTCTCTGTCAGTATTCCTCTCAACATGTAGGTCTCTCTGTCAGTATTCCTCTCAACATGTAGGTCTCTGTCAGTATTCCTCTCAACACATGGGTCTCTCTGTCAGTATTCCTCTCAACACATGGGTCTCTCTGTCAGTATTCTTCTCAACATGTAGGTCTCTCTGTCAGTATTCCTCTCAACACGTGGGTCTCTCTGTCAGTATTCCTCTCAACACATGGGTCTCTCTGTCAGTATTCCTTTCAACATGTAGGTCTCTCTGTCAGTATTCTTCTCAACACGTGGGTCTCTATGTCAGTATTCCTCTCAACACATGGGTCTCTGTCAGTATTCCTCTCAACATGCAGGTCTCTCTGTCAGTATTCCTCTCAACACGTGGGTCTCTCTGTCAGTATTCCTCTCACCATGTGGGTCTCTGGTAGTATTCCTCTCAACATCTGAGACTGTCAATATTTCACTCACCATGTGAGACTCTCTGTCAGTATTCCTCTCACCATGTGGGTCTCTCTGTCAGTATTCCTCTCAACGTGGGGTCTCTGTCAGTATTCCTCTCAACGTGTGGGACTCCGTCAGTATTCCTCTCAACACGTGAGACTGTCAACATTCCTCTTAACGTGTGAGACTCTTGCCAGTATTCCTCTCAAACACGTGAGACTGTCAACACTCCTCTTAACGTGTGAGACTCTTGCCAGTATTCCTCTCAACACGTGAGACTGTCAATATTCCTGTCAATATATGGGGCTCTGTCAATATTCCTCTCACAGATCTACGTCCGTCAATATATAACTTTGTCCCAAGTTCTCCAAAGCACTTCTTCAAATTGAAGAAACAATGTGCAGTAGTGGACTACTACTGTCAGTGACTGATCCCACAGTGTGGGGCCAACGTGGCTGATGTCAGTTAATTTAACTGTGTTGCAGTCTACAACACACTTCACTCAGCTCGTCACGGACAGTGTATTATGTTTCCTTCAATCTCTGTGGACTTCTATCACCTTAGATGTCTACAAACTACCTCGCATCAAAGGACTCTTTCATTGAGGCCGACTCCTCCCCTCATTCTCTCTCCTTAACCACCACACACGACCACTCTTATCAGCACCACTTCAGCGTCTTATAGACCAGTTTTCCAAAAATATGGACACTATTCGAGAGAGAGAGAAAAAAAGAAAATATTGCCGGCACTGAAAGTCAAAAGATGGAGGTGGGATTCCCCCAGTGGCGGTTATCTGTCGAAACACATGTGGAGTGAGTGATGCCGACGCCTGCACTGCTCTCTACCTACACGAAACCTGTTGTGTGATCACTGCACAGGGTACAGTCTAATATGAAGCGGGGTGCGCTCAGACACCGTGCTGTGAGCTGGAAGACAAGAAGGCCAGACGGGGTGTGTGTGAGTGGCTATAGACTGATGTGCAAAACCCACTCCCTGACTCAGGCCTTGCCTGCTCCTCCTCTTCAGCTGCCTGCAGTCGGAGCAGCATAACATAACAAGGTGCAAGTGTCGGACCACGTTACGCCAACCAAGCCAAGCGTTAAGGGTTAGATCTAGAGACAGCTATTTGGTCCCTGCCTCTATCACCTACACTCACGTTAAAATCTACTGTCTTCTTCTGTTTTGTCTCCTTGTCTCTATCACCTACACTCAGGTTAAACTCTGCTGTCTTCTGTCTCTATCACCTACACTCACGTTAAACTCTACTGTCTTCTGTCTCTATCATCTACGCCAACGTTAAACTCTACTGTCTTCTGTCTCTATCATCTACACCCACGTTAAACTCTACCGTCTTCTGTCTCTATCACACACACTCACGTTAAACACTACTGTCTTCTGTCTCTATCATCTACATCCACGTTAAACTCTACTGTCTTCTGTCTCTATCATCTATACCAACGTTAAACTCTACTGTCTTCTGTCTCTATCATCTACACCAACGTTAAACTCTACTGTCTTCTGTCTCTATCATCTACACCAACGTTAAACTCTACTGTCTTCTGTCTCTATCACACACACTCACGTTAAACTCTACTGTCTTCTGTCTCTATCACACACACTCACGTTAAATTCTACTGTCTTCTGTCTCTATCATCTACACCAACGTTAAACTCTACTGTCTTCTGTCTCTATCATCTACACCAACGTTGAACTCTACTGTCTTCTGTCTCTATCATCTACACCAACGTTAAACTCTACTGTCTTCTGTCTCTATCACACACACTCACGTTAACTTCTACTGTCTTCTGTCTCTATCATCTACACCAACGTTAAACTCTACTGTCTTCTGTCTCTATCACACACACCAACGTTAAATTCTACTGTCTTCCGTCTCTATCATCTACACCAACGTTAAACTCTACTGTCTTCTGTCTCTATCATCTACACCAACGTTGAACTCTACTGTCTTTTGTCTCTATCACACACACTCACGTTAAACTCTACTGTCTTCTGTCTCTATCACACACACTCACGTTAACTTCTACTGTAACACTGGTATCATCTCAAAAGTAACACTGCACAGACTCTTACAGCGTAGAATGGAAAGTGTTTGGACTTTTCCTCGAACAGAGATAAAAGAAAAGCGAAGAAAGTGAAAAGACAACTGGATAACGGGCAAGTTTGTCAAATCGTCTGTGTGTATTTGTGGGTTGTTAGCTGATTGTTGTCTATACGTATGTAAGTTTGTCATGATATGTGCCTACATTTTGCATCTGCTGTATCGACAGGTTGGGGTATATGAGCACTTGTACACGTGTGTGTTTCCTCTTTGCTGTTGTTGTCAGCCTTCACGCTGTGTGGATATGAGTGTGTATGTATGAATGCATATGTGTGTGTGTGCCTGTGCGGACGTGTGTATATGTGTATGTATTAACTGTTATTTGTTCTCATTTCTTACTTGTATGTGTGTGCGTCCGTGTGCGGGCGTGTGTGTATATGCATGTATTTACTGTCATTTGTTATTTCTCATTCTTTACTTACTTATTTCCTTTGATTATATGAGCAAGTGCATTGGTGCATGTACTTAATTTTTTTTCTTTTTTCCTTGTTGAAGTATGTTTTGAAACAGGTTATAGTCCTGCAGTCGGCTGGGCTTAAAACAAAAATAACAGTAATAACAGGTTTCATGACATGTCATGGAGTCAGTGTAATCGCAGTCTTTCACACTGTACCAACAGTATGAGATGGGGTGGGGGGTGTTATGTGATCTTGGTCCTACCATCAAGACAAATCGATAGCCACATCTCTGGAAAACGACAGGTAAATGGTTTTGCCCTTCCTGCCAACGACGGCTTGAAACGTGGAAACTGCTAGAGTCATTAGAGGTGCAAGAAGCTGAACTGAAGACAGAGGGCGGAACCTACATATATTATATGTTCTGTGACACCAAGGGCTTGCCAAGGTGCTCCCCTCTCTCTCCTCTCTCTCTCTCTCTCTCTCTCTCTCTCTCTCTCTCTCTCACCCACACACACACACACACACACACAACACACACACACACACACACATACACACTACACACAACACACACACACACACACACAACACACACACACACACACTCACACAGATGCAAAAACACAGTCACACACACACACAATTTCGGACTGGCGCGCACACACACACCCGCGCACGCACAAACACACACACACACACACACACACACACAATTTCGGATTCTGTTACCTCTCTCCTTCACACAATGATATCTGTAATGTATCCTTCACACTGTCAGCAACGTTGTTCTGTTTCACTACCCAATGCACAGAATAAAATAGACAAAACTACAAGTCTGTGTACAGAATGGAAATAGTACTAGCACTATTTACCATCCATTGCACTGAGTACAACAGACAAAACCACGAATACAAAGTGGTGCATGGAATGAAAAAAGTTCCAGTACTCTTTCATCATTCATTGCATAGAGTGAAAAAGATTAAGAACACAAATACAAGGCGATGTATAGAATGAACAAAGTACTAAAACTATTTCACCACCCATAGCATAGATTAAAACAGACTGAAGCTACAAATACAAGCCTACGTACAAGATGAAAAAAAAAGTACTCCTAGTGTCACTAGTGATCTTGCTCTGGCAATGACCATCTTCCAATGGCATGTAATAACAGAAACTGTACACATTGATCCTGTTCAGCTGATGATAAATAGAAATGACTCAAGTCGCTTCCTAAGTAATACTTCTCGTCACTTGAAAGTTCTCATAATGATTTGTTGTGTATTTAATGCGATATTTCTTCTTTACATTTATTTTCTCGCTCATAATCCCTTCAATGGGTATTTTTCTGTGTGCTTTTATCTCAGTTCCATCTGGTGGATCTTTGTTTATGTTTCTTGTCATGCATGCTGCCTGGTCGTGGTTGGTTGAACAAGTTCCCTTGGCCCAGGTTGGCGGTGTGGTCATGCAAGGCAGGCAAAGGAAAAAGACCAACGTCTCTTGTAACTAGAGCAAGCTTCTGACCATTCTTAGGTAATAGCCACAAGGAAAAGGATACACCACAGTTGTTTTTTTTGTTGTTGTTTTTTTGTAATCAACAAGCTTCTCTCCGTTATTAGGTAACACAACGAAAGAAGGGAGAATTACCAACAGCTGGCTTAATCAGCAAGCTTCTCTCGGTCAACAGCACTTCAGGCATGGTGTGCTGATGCCGGATTGCGTGCAAAACTATTACCTCATCACTGTTGCTGCATTGCGTGCAAAACTATTACCTCATCACTGATGCTGCATTGCGTGCAAAACTATTACCTCATCACTGATGCTGCATTACGTGCAAAACTATTACCTCATCACTGATGCTGCATTGCGTGCAAACCTATTACCTCATCAATGATGCTGCATTACGTGCAAAAATATTACCTCATCACTGATGCTGCATTGCGTGCAAAAATATTACCTCAGCATTGCATGCAGACCTATTTCCTCATCACTCAAAGATCAGCTTACAGGTCAACGCCCTTCAGGAGTCTACCTAAGGTTCATAATCCCAGCCTGCAACATCCAAACTGGCCTGTTCGCTGCCCGTCTCAACGTTCCTGGTGATGTCTATTTAAGTGTTTTACAGGTTACATTCACTTCCCCTTCCCCACGCTGAGGGAGCTTGTCAGATAATTACTGGCAGATTCGGGTAGGGCGCATATGGAACTGTCGAGTGCAATAAGTCCCTTAAACGTCAAACGTCTATGGACACAGACGGTCAACACATGTCAGGACACAACCGATGTGTACAGACACACAGGGCCAACAGGACACAACTCATGTCTATAGACACACAGGGCCAACAGGACACAACTCATGTCTATAGACACACAGGGCCAACAGGACACAACTCATGTCTACTGAAACAGGGCCAACAGGACACAACTCATGTCTATAGACACACAGGGCCAACAGGACACAACTCATGTCTATACACACAGGGCCAACAGGACACAACTCATGTCTATAGATACACAGGGCCAACAGGACACAACTCATGTCTACAGACACACAGGGCCAACAGGACACAAACTGATGTCTGTAGACACACAGGGCCAACAGGACACAACTGTCTATAGACACACAGGGCCAACAGGACACAACTCATGTCTATACACACAGGGCCAACAGGACACAACTGTCTATAGACACACAGGGCCAACAGGACACAACTCATGTCTACAGACACACAGGGCCAACAGGACACAACTGTCTATAGACACACAGGGCCAACAGGACACAACTGTCTATAGACACACAGGGCCAACAGGACACAACTGTCTATAGACACACAGGGCCAACAGGACACAACTCATGTCTGTAGACACACAGGGCCAACAGGACACAACTGTCTATAGACACACAGGGCCAACAGGACACAACTGACTATAGACACACAGGGCCAACAGGACACAACTGATGTCTATAGACACACAGGGCCAACAGGACACAACTGTCTATAGACACACAGGGCCAACAGGACACAACTGATGTCTATAGACACACAGGGCCAACAGGACACAACTGACGTCTATAGACACACAGGGCCAACAGGACACAACTGATGTCTATAGACACACAGGGCCAACAGGACACAACTGATGTCTATAGACACACAGGGCCAACAGGACACAACTGTCTATAGACACACAGGGCCAACAGGACACAACTGATGTCTATAGACACACAGGGCCAACAGGACACAACTGACGTCTATAGACACACAGGGCCAACAGGACACAACTGACGTCTATAGACACACAGGGCCAACAGGACACAACTGACGTCTATAGACACACAGGGCCAACAGGACACAACTGACGTCTATAGACACACAGGGCCAACAGGACACAACTGATGTCTATAGACACACAGGGCCAACAGGACACAACTGACGTCTATAGACACACAGGGCCAACAGGACACAACTGACGTCTATAGACACACAGGGCCAACAGGACACAACTGACGTCTATAGACACACAGGGCCAACAGGACACAACTGACGTCTATAGACACACAGGGCCAACAGGACACAACTGACGTCTATAGACACACAGGGCCAACAGGACACAACTGTCTATAGACACACAGGGCCAACAGGACACAACTGATGTCTATAGACACACAGGGCCAACAGGACACAACTGACGTCTATAGACACACAGGGCCAACAGGACACAACTGATGTCTATAGACACACAGGGCCAACAGGACACAACTGTCTATAGACACACAGGGCCAACAGGACACAACTGACGTCTATAGACACACAGGGCCAACAGGACACAACTGTCTATAGACACACAGGGCCAACAGGACACAACTGTCTATAGACACACAGGGCCAACAAAATACAACTGTCTATAGACACACAGTGCCAACAGGATACAACTGATGTCTATAGACACACAGGGCCAACAGAACACAACTGATGTCTATAGACAAATTGTCTATACACACACAGGGCCAACAGGACACAGCTGATGTCTACAGACACACAGGGCCAACAGGACACAACTGATGTCTATAGACTCAAAGGGCCAACAGGACACAACTGCTGTCTGTAGACACACAGGGCCAATAGGATAGACGTGATGTCTACACAGAAGATCAATACATGTAAAAGCGAATGGCCATTACCTGTGTATCGGTGGGATCCTGCTGTGAGGCCAATGGATCACTTCTGTTCCTATCAGCGGAGCTGCAACATAAAACAGGTAGTTTTGACACACACGCCATGTATAGGGCACTGCATGATTACAGTAGTAACACCATCTTATAAACATATTCCTGTATCAACATCTCATCTTCATCTCTTTTTACAGGTGTATCTTTCTCAACATCTCATTTTCATCACACATTGCAAACCTGTCTTATTGTTTAGAAGACTACAGACTGGTACTTCTCTCTCAACATCTCATATTCATCACACTTTTTAGGACAGCCTAATTCTGTAGGAGACTTCAGACTGGTCCCTGTGTCTACCATCATCAGTGAGTACAAGAATTCCTTTCAATCGTCTCGTTGTGTGAGCTTTCAACCCCGTTATAGGTCTCGTCAGAACAAATTAATGGCTTGAAGCGCGGCTGGCTCCGCTCCCATCGACGCCTTTGAAGCGCCTACTGCAGGTATCAACCTCACCAGCTCACCTCTATTAAAATCTTACTCTACTGAGGACTTAGGCCTGAAAGACCGTTTTGTTCACATTACATTGGCGGCATTGTAGCAATACAAACAACACTTCCCTGATACAGTAGCACAAAATCTACAAACAAGCAAGCAAACGAACCAGCGTGGTTAGTAAAATGTTACAATTTCTGATAAAAAATCCTTGTTTAGTCGTCTGTTCTTCATAATCTTTCGGGAGTCCGTTCTACTTGTAATCCTGTAGATCATTAGGTGTGAGTAGTAGTATTTCTGCTGAATGCCAAGCCTCTGGTACCTTTCTTTTTCCTTAGTTACTAGAAACGCTTACGCTGCATAGCTTGTTAACTATTAGATGCAAGTACCACCAAGAAAACTTTTTTTTTCCTCCTCAGATCTGTATATGACCTGCTCCCCTCGAATGCAAACTTAGTGAAATGGGGGAAATCAGACGACCCAGCATGTCCGCTCTGTCAGAAGAAACAAACAGTGGAACATGTCCTAAGCTCTTGCAAAGTAGCGCTAGCCCAAGGAAGGTATACATGGAGGCACAACCAAGTTCTGAAAGTGATCACAGATGTGGTTAGCGAAAAAACCATGACCCCAAACGCACCAATTGCTATGACAACGTTCTACAAAGCAGGAGGGAAACAGGTCTGGCCCGAAAGTGCTACGACAACCAGCACATTGCAAAAGGGTCTTCTGGATGGAGCAGTCGACTGGGAGTGTACAGCAGACCTCCCAGAGTGGAGAAATTACCCAGATGTCATCAGCAAGACAGGCATGAGACCAGACATCGCTCTCCACTCTGACTCCTCGAAACAAGTGATTCTGATAGAACTCACTGTGCCATACGAAAGCAGAATGGAAGAAGCACATATCTACAAGACCGAAAAATACGCCGGTCTTGCCAGCACCCTGAAGAAAGCAGGGCTGCGGGTCAAAATCTTCGCCATAGAGGTCGGGGCAAGAGGGTTTGTGGGCACCTCCGCTTATGATCTCATGAAACAACTCGCCATTTCTGGGAAGAAGAGGACTAGAGCCCTTAAAGCGATGGCAGAGGCAGCAGAAAGGAGCTCAAGCTGGATCTGGGCAAGGAGGAACCAAAAGTGAACTTCATAAGGACTAAATTCCCTACAGATGATGTGTGCCCCGTTAGCACATTGGTAAAACCGCGTACCGCAGTTCTGAAGCGCAGAATCGCCCAGGTTCGCTCCCCGGCGTGGGGAAAAAAAAAAAATAGACAACAGCAGAAGGGCATCCAGGAGTCATGACCTGGATGTGGCCCGGCCCCCCGAGAGTGTAAGGAATTCAGGGCCGAAACACTTGTCTAAAGGGGGTTACTTCTCTGAAGACCTTCTGTTGTCTAGCTCTCCCTAGAGTTTCTTTCTACCTGCAACGCAGCAATATAGTAGTACTTCGTAAGGAAATCTTACGTGTTGATTTAGAAGTTAGAAATAGCAAACGGCCACACTTGCAATATTCTCGTATCGAAAATGGGAAGCAAATCCCAAAAGACATTTTAAGAGTCACACACACTGTATTCTTTTTCTTCAATTCCACACTATCGAGTTCTTCGCACACAACTTGACCCTGTCAACAGCATGTCATATACGTTTCCTTGAACTCAAACCATGAACAATCAAACAGCTACACGAAAACATCAATATGCTTTCTGGTAAAAATAAAAATACAGCTTCACCTTTTCACAGACAAAGACTGTATATTTTCTCTATACTTGTTTCTTTCTGTTGGAAAAATATCACTGAATCAGCGGCGAACAAGGAGGTGGTTTTCAAGTCAGCAACAAACCAAAAAACCCAACAAAAAAAAAGTTAAAGTACATGCAAATAAAACGTTTTCTCTACTAAAGTACAAATGACATAGACACACATCATCTTGGTGGATCCATTGTGTTGTCAGGAGTCTGTGTTTTTTTCAATGCTACAGACTAACACCACGGGGTTCTAACTGCTTCTCTACTGTCAGACTGTGTGAAGTGATGCCAGAACACTGCTGTCTCTCAATTCCTACAAAGTATTTATGTACCCACTGCCATCTTCAGTGTTAAGAGTATATACACATCTTCGATACTGGTTTAGCTTCAGTCGTGAAGTGACTGCCAAAAGACAATGTCTCTCTCTGACTAGTGTACACGGCTGCCAAATAAACTACGGGTCGTTCACCATTTGGCGTGACGAAAATAGCCGTCAAACGGCCATTTGAACAGCTCCTCCTCCCCTCTGTCCGTGTCTGACATGGTGCAGCGCCTTGTTCCTTGTACCCTCCTGGTGTGAGACTGTTCCACCAGACTTAACCCTTTCACCATCTTCCCTATCACCAAATTCCTGCGGGATGTTGATGGACAAGGTGAGAGAAGAAAAAGGGTTAATAACTTCCATTTTCCTCTTCAAAGAGCGGCACCCACCACCCAGCAGGCTGGCTTTACGTCATCGTCAACCCCAATTACAAACCGCAATGATTTTCCTCTCTCCTGCAAAGAGTTGTCTCGTTACCCCGAGGTCATTAGGGAGTGAGGTGGTAGAGACCTCAATTTTTCTCGGAGCCAGCATTATGAGGGTGTGGCCCTCTTTCCTCCATGTCTGATTTACCTTTCCCAACTCTCAACAGGGATGGTCTGGAGGCTACATCTGCACAGTTGTCTTCAATCCAGACTGGCACTGTGTAGTCAGACTGGAAATGATGTCCAGGAAAAGGTTGTAGCTTAAAACGAGGACTGTACAACAACCCGCCATAATATATACACAGGTGAACGTTTCATGACTGAACATGTTATGATGATGATGATGATGATAATAATGACGACGATGTTGATGATGATGATGTAGTTGCGGTGGAGGTAATGGTGCTGGTGGTGGTGTGTGAGTGTGTGCGTACGTATGGTCGGGATGTGCACATTTGCTTTTATATCATTTTATTTAACATGCTAGATTGAATTTATGCTGGGTGTCATGGTATTTTAATACGAATCTTTCATCTGTATGTGTTGCCTTCTGATGGAAGACCATAGTGTAATTTCTGTATATATTGTGTGTGTGTGTGTGTGTGTGTGTGTGTGTGTGTGTGTGTGTGTGTGTGTGTGTGTGTGTGTGTGTGTGTGTGTGTGTGTGTGCGCGTATGCGTGTGTGTGTGTGTGTGTGTGTGTGTGTAACGAAGTTGACTTAAGTAGACCCGACCCTCCTGCTCTCCAACACATGGCACCTGTGACGTTAGTGAATACATGGAATTTATTCCGAGCGCGGAGACCTCGTCTTGAGAAACTGAAACTGAGAGGAGGGAGAGGTTGGCAACGTGTCAAACATGAGCTAGATAACTGTGGGAAAAGGTCTGACACTGTGGACAGACAGTGACACAGGAACACACTGACGATTTTCGGCGCCAAACAAATAGACAAAAAGACAAGCACACAGACAGAGATGACAGATTAACATAGATAAAGATAGACATATCAAGACAGACAGACGATGCACTTTACCACCGTTTCCAACCGAAACCATAAACGCGTGAAAACAGAGTGAGAGCACGTATTTATCATACAAAACAAGACATGCGCAACTTTTCGAAACACGCATGACGAACTCAAAATTTCGGCCAAAAATTTGTGTCTGTCTTGTTTTGAATAATAGATACAAGTTTGTCTTCCATTTTCGTGTGTTTTGGGTTTCTGTTTGTTTGTAGGCTGACAGTCATCTTGTTTTAAATTTCACCGTTGCTAATAAATGGATACAATATTACCATCACCATTATTTAAATTATGGTCATGATTATGATTATAGTGGTTGCTGTCGTTGATATTTTAATGATTATGGTTGTTGCTGGCGTTGTTCCTGTTGATGTTGCTTCTTCTTCTACGTCTTTTCGACACTGACCGATAACGGTCGACCTAAAATAACGGGGGCGAGTGCAGCTGAGCATAACAACACAGTAATTGAGGTGTAAAGTCGAAAAAGACTGGCAAACCTTTCAATAACCATGGCCGCTCACCGAGTAACCTCTCTCTCTCTCTCTCTCTCTCTCTCTCTCTCTCTCTCTCTCTCCTCTCTCTCTCCTCTCTCTCCTCTCTCTTCTTCTCTCTCTCGCTCTGATGATAAAAAAAAAAAAACTGTAAATAAATAACTACAAACTCAAACGATTGTGGTTGTGAATCATCGGGTTGCACTGTTCCCTAGCTGTTCTTACCTCCATTTCCTGCACAGGTGTGTGATCATTGCGTGTTATGATGGGTGTGCTGTGCTAGCTGAGCTGTGGTAATTGGTGATTTATAACAAGTCTGTGGAGTAAAGTGATGTGATGTGATGTGATGTGCTGTGCTGTGATGTAGTTCGGTGTGGTGTGGTGTGGTGTGGTGTGGTGTGGTGTGGTGTGGTGTGGTGCGGTGCGATGTGGTGCAGTTCGATGTGGTGTGCTGTGGTGCGTTGTGGTGAGCTGTGGTGTGGTGTGGTGCTTGGTGATTTATAACATGCGTTGTGTTGTGTTGTGTTGTGTTGTGTTTTGTGTTGTGGCGTGGCGTGGAGTGCTGTGACGTGATGTGTTGTGTGTTGTAGTATGATGAGGTGTGGCGTGGTGTGATGTGATGTGGCGTGGTGTGATGTGGCGTGGCGTGGCGTGGCGTGGCGCGTGGCGTGGCGTGGTGTGGCGTGGCCTGGCATGGCGTGATGTGATGTGATGTGATGTGATGTAATGTGGTGCGATGTGATATGGTGTGATGTGGTCTGGTGTGGTGTATGATGTGGTATGGTATGATGTGATGTGCTATAGTGTGCTGTGGTGTTACACTGTGTAGTGCAGTGTGCTGTGCTGTGGAAGTGGCGGGGTGTGATGTGAAACTGTTAGGTGAGGTGTAAGTGGGGGACAAATACACTAAGATAATGTGTGTTGATGTGCGCGTTTCTGCGCGTTCGGCAGTGTACGTATGTATCGGTAAGCGCATGCACATGTGTATGCGTGCATGTGGTTAAGCATGTGCACGTGTGTATGTGTGTATGCGTACGCGCACGTGCAACTGAATATGCGTGCCTGAGATTTTGCGTAAGCACATGTGCGAAATTACGGTAGAGCAGAGCGCTTCCTGCTTTTCTAACCCAGGGTTTTGTGTTGTGTGTAGATGAAGGTATTTCTGTTTGCTCGGCCGACAGAAAAACACACTGCTGGTTTGGTGTGATGATATTCCATGTTCATGTTGTGGGGACACGGGGTTCTACGGGATGCACTTTGCTGTCATTCTCTCTTTCTTTTAATTCTTTTCTTCTTCTTCTCCTTTTTCCTCATCTCCGGGTACTCCGGTTTTCCCTTCAGCCCCTTGGCTGTTGGTTTATGATGTTTTTCTTCCTATTCCAAGGTCAGACTGGATTCGTCGCACTAGGCACGATCCATTTACATCTGTCTTATCTCATAGTTATAGCCCTGGACCCTCT
>JAPXFY010000017.1:56142472-56172472 GCA_030674185.1 Monoplex corrugatus
TTATACGTATAGAGTTCTGACCATCTGATCTAAGGCCAATGGAAATGTAGCCAAAGGCTAAAAATGATGAACACAGAATGACACAAAACCAATCGTAATATCTACATTCAACAGATATGAACACTAAATCTGTTAACACAGATTGTCACATGATTTATTACTGATGACAAGGCCAACAAGGATGAACACAGAATGTCACAAAAACCAGTCATAATATCTACAGTCAACAGACATGGACATTTAACTTAATATAGATTGTCACATGATTTATTACCGATGACAAGGGCAACGATGAACACAGAACGACACAAAAACCAGTGATAATATCTAGTCAGTAGATATAAACATATGTTTTTTTAATACAGTCAGTCACATGATTTATTACTGATGACCTACCAATACCACTCGGCGAAAACTGTGGCCAGGACACTACATAAACCAGTACTATACGGTACACATACAGATAAAACGTTACAGACAAATCGTACCTTGGTACGTCTGTGTAATACGTGTCGTTGAGACAGCGTGCTTGTTTTCTTGGCTGGGACAACACAAGTGCTGGTAACTGCTCTGTGTAATGACTGTGTATACACTCATGATATAGTAATTACAAGTAGGCCTATATACATTCATAATTATAATGCTTACAAATACATTCACTCATAATATTAGTTTCCACGGTCAAAACCATGCTCTATTTCCTGTAACAGTAGTGGGTGAAGACCAGAACTTACCTGCTGTCTTTGGAAACTGTGGGAATCTCCATGTATTTTGCCAGCACATTCAGATGTTTTGCTGTCAAAGCTCAAACCATTAGTGTAGTAATAGAAGGTAAACTTCCATTCCTATAACAGCAATGTAGGCATAAAGATAGTGAATTCACAGACTTTGGCACTACAAGATATTTGTCTTCCGGCCTCTGTTCTCTTCTATCTTCTGCCTTCTTCCTCTGTTGTGGTTGACCATAGCATCACTCACTGTGCCAGCCAGGTAAATGTGAATTAGTTATTGCATCACTCTGACTCACTCTGCCACCCAGGTAAGTGTGAATTAGTTATTGCTCCACTCTGACTCACTCTGCCAAACAGGTAAGTGTGAATTAGTTATTGCACCACTCTGACTCACTCTGCCAAACAGGTAAGTGTGAATTAGTTATTGCACCACTCTGACTCACTCTGCCAACCAGGAAAGTGTGAATTAGTTATTGCACCACTCTGACTCACTTTGCCAACCAGGAAAGTGTGAATTAGTTATTGTACCACTCTGACTCACTCTGCCAAACAGGTAAGTGTGAATTAGTTATTGCACCACTCTGACTCACTCTGCCAACCAGGAAAGTGTGAATTAGTTATTGCACCACTCTGACTCACTCTGCCAAGCAGGTAAGTGTGAATTAGTTATTGCACCACTCACTGTCAACTAGGTTCGTGTGAACTAGTCACAGCACACTTGTCAACTAGGTACGTGTGAACTAGTTATAGCACCACTCACTGTCAACTAGGTACGTGTGAACTAGTCACAGCACCACTCACTGTCAACTAAGTACGTGTGAACTAGTTATAGCACCACTCACTGTGTCAACTAGGTACGTGTGAACTAGTTAAAGCACCACGCTATCAACTAGGTACGTGTGAACTAGTTCTAGAACCACTCACTGTCAACTAGGTACGTGTGAACTAGTTAAAGCACCACTCACTGTCAACTAGGTAGTGTGAACTAGTTATAGCACCATTCTGTCAACTAGGTACATGTGAACTAGTTATAGCACCACTCACTCTGTCAACTAGTTACGTGTGAACTAGTTATAGCACCACTCACTCTGTCAACTAGGTACGTGTGAACACGTTATAGCACCACTCACACTGTCAACTAGGTACGTGTGAACACGTTATAGCACCACTCACTCTGTCAACCTAGTTATAGCACCACAGGTCCACACACTGTCAACCAGGTGCGTGTGAACTACTTATAGCATCACTCACTTTTCCAACTAGGTAGCGTGAACCAGTCATAGCACCACTCACTCTGTCGACTAGGTACGTGAGAACTAGTTTTAGCACCACTCACTCTGTCAACTAGATACGACTGAACTAGTTAAAGCACCACTCACTCTGTTAACTAGGTACGTGTGAACTAGTTAAAGCACCACGCTATCAACTAGGTACGTGTGAACTAGTTATAGCACCACTCACTGTCAACTAGGTACGTGTGAACTAGTTAAAGTACCACTCAGTCAACTAGGTACGTGTGAACTAGTTATAGCACCACTCTGTCAACTAGGTACATGTGAATTAGTTATAGTACCACTCACTCTGTCAACTTAGTTATAGCACCACACACTCTGTCAACTAGGTGCATGTGAACTAGTTATAGCACCAATCACTTTTCCAACTAGGTACACGTGAACTAGTTATAGCACCACTCACTGTCAACTACGTAGTGTGAACTAGTTATAGCACCACTCTGTCAACTAGATACGTGTGAACTAGTTATAGCACCACTCCTCTGTCAACTAGGTAACGTGTGAACTGTTGTAGCACACTCACTTTGTCAATTTCAACTAGGTACGTGTGAACTAGTTATAGCACCACTCACTCTGTCAACTAGGTAACGTGTGAACTTGTTGTAGCACCACTCACTCTGTCAATTTCAACTAGGTACGTGTGAACTAGTTATAGCACCATTCACTCTGTCAACTAGGTAACGTGTGAACTTGTTGTAGCACCACTCACTCTGTCAATTTCAACTAGGTACGTGTGAACTAGTTATAACACCACTCACTCTGTCAACTAGGTACGTGTGAACTTGTTGTAGCACCACTCACTCTGTCAACTTCAACTAGGTGCGTGTGAACTAGTTATAGCACCACTCACTCTGTCAACTAGGTACGTGTGAATTAGTTATAACACCACTCACTCTGTCAACTAGGTACGTGTGAACTAGTTATAGCACCATTCTGAATCACTCTGTCAACTAGGTACATGTGAACTAGTTATAGCACTACTCATTCTGTCAACTAGGCACGTGTGAACTAGTTAAAGCACCACTCTATCAACTAGGTATGTGTGAACTAGTTATAGCACCACTCACTGTCAACTAGGTATGCGTGAACTAGTTACAGCACTACTCATTCTGTCAACTAGGTACGTATAAACTAGTTATAGCGCCACTCCTGCCAACTAGGTACACGTAAACAAGTTACAGCACCGCTCACTCTGTTCACGTGTGAACTAAAGCACCACTCACTCTGTGAACTAGGTGCATGTGAACTACGTACAACACCGCCCACTCTGCCAACTAGGTATATGTGAACTAGTTACATCTCCACTCACTCTGGCAATTAGTACGTGTAAATCACAACATGACTCATTCTGAAAACTCAGTACGTATGAATCAGTTTTTACCAAGTAGGGCTGCAGCATCAATACCCGTGCAAAAGCACTGATGTAGCACAGAACCAAGCTGTTTAATTAATTCAGATACGTCCATAACATATTGACTGTGCTACTGCTTCAGCACAATGGGTACAGTTGTACCTACTTCGCTAAAAATTACTGAGCAATGGATCAAGACGGGTGTATGACACAGGGACAGTTCCGCAGACCTGTGACCTACTCAACACACAGATACGTCCATAGTCTTGTCATCATCATCATCAAGTGCCCTGCCGAATGGCATTGGCGATCATGGCCCCCCATATGTATCTTTCCCTATAGTCTTTTGGGCTACTAAATCCAGCCAGCAATGATACGAACACTCTGATCTCTAGCAATGCTCTGTGCTTGAACAAAGTGATCAAAGACCTGTAGACTGAGGCGCGGGTGGGTTACATTGTCTGAACATTAAGCTGGCAGCAGCAGCCAATGGTAGACCAAGATAGGCAGCAGTCAACCAGTGTACATGTTACGGCCTGGACCATTCAAATTGAGGGCCAAGTAGCCGATACCGTCGCACAATGCAGATTGACAGTTTCACGAAAATAAGCAGCCGCCGTGCAGCGGAGAAGCGTGATAAACTTGCCACATATTCCACACTGTGTCCACACTGGCCATCTCTCTCCTCCACCTCATCCCCTCATCAAACCTTCCCCTTCCCTCTCAATCCTTGCACTGAACAGCGGCCTGGGCGTGCGTGATACGAATTGGGCAGGAAAGGACAATGGAATGATGATGATGATGATGATGATTACAAATGTAAATATGACCAAGGGATGATGATGATGATGATGATGATATGATGATGATGATGATGAATGATGATGGTAATAGATGATGATATGATATAAAAACCCGGAATACAAATATACCTATGACCAAGGAAAGTAAAACATATATGAAAACGGGCCTAAATTACCTAAAATTGCTTCTGTACATGATATCTTCTTGGAGCCAAAAAATGCACTTAATAAAGTACCCAATTATCAATTCTACGTGCAAGACTTTATCGAACACATTCAGGTGAATGGGCCAGCAAGGCAGAAAATGATAGGAAGAAGTGACAGAAAGCAAAGGAGCAGGGAAGAAACAAAGAGTGACAGAAAAGAGGACATTTTTAGCACAGAATTTCCAGAAGGTGGGGATACTATTTATACTGAAAGAGCCCCCAGCATCCCTACAGGGGAAGTCTATAGTACTTACCAACCAGAGGTGAACAAGCTTAAGAACACAGACCGATACACCTTATTGCACCATACTACACCACTGCAATGTGTCTATAGTACTCAACAACCAGACGGAACTAGGTGAAGAACACAGACTGATACACCATAGTACACCATAGTACACCACTGAAATGTCTATAGAACTCACCAACCAGAGGTGAACTAGGTGAACAACACAGACTGATATCCCATAGTACACCATAGTACACCACTGGAATGTCTATAGTGCTCACCAACCAGAGGTGAACTAGGTGAACAACACAGACTGGCACACCATAATACACCATAGTACACCGTAATACACCACTGGAATATCTATAGTACTCACCAACCAGAGGTGAACTAAGTGAAGAACAAGACTGATACACGATAGTACACCATAATACACCACTGGAATGTCCATAGTACTCACAAACAGCGGAGAACTAGGTGAAGAACACAGACTGGTACACAACAGTACAACAAACACACCACTGTAATGTCTATAGTCCTCACCAACCAGAGGGAACTAGGTGAAGAACACAGACTGATACACCATAGCACACCATAGTACACCATAATAGTTAATACACCACTGTAATGTCTATAGTCCTCACCAACCAGAGGGAACTAGGTGAAGAACACAGACTGATACACCATAGCACACCACAGTACACCATAATAGTTAATACACCACTGTAGTGTCTATAGTCCTCACCAACCAGAGGGAACTAGGTGAAGAACACAGACTGATACACCATAGCACACCATAGTACACCATAATAGTTAATACACCACTGTAATGTCTATAGTCCTCACCAACCAGAGGGAACTAGGTGAAGAACACAGACTGTACACCATAGTACACCACTTTAATGTCCACAGTACTCACCAACCAGCGGTGAACTAGGTGAAGAACACAGACTGACACACCATAGTACACCACATATAACCATAGTACACCACTGGAATGTCTAAATACTCACCAACCAGAGGTGAACTAGTGAAGAACACAGTATAGTACTCACCAACCAGAGGTGAACTAGGTGAACAACACAGACTGGTAGTACTATGCTGGTACACCATAATACACCATAGTACACCACTGTAATGTCTATAGTACTCACCAACCAGAGAGAACTAGGTGAACAAAACAGACTGGTACACCATAGTACACCACTGTAATGTCTATAGTACTCACCAACCAGAGGTGAACTAGGTGAACAACACAGACTGATACACCATAATACACTATAATACACCACAATACACCACTGTAATGTCTATAGTACTCACCAACCAGAGAACTAGGTGAACAACACAGACTGGTACACCATAGTACACCACTGTAATGTCTATAGTACTCACCAACCAGAGGTGAACTAGGTGAACAACACAGACTGATACACCATAATACACTATAGTACACCATAACACACCACTGGAATGTCCATAGTACTCACCAACTAGAGGTGAACTAGGTGAAGTACACCTGTATCCACAGCAATGACCTGCCATCTTGCCATGTAGTGGAGGTCTGTGTAAAGGTAAGTTGACTGGCACACCAGTCTTCTGCTGAAACAGGTTACAACGGTCAGGTCCTACAGACAGATCATGACGATTTACGTCTGGACAGGTCAACCGTCATACTAGTCAGACCTGGGTAACAGACAACACTATCATGACAGTCACACTTGGGTAACAGACAACACTATCATGACAGTCAGACCTGGGTAACAGACAACACTATCATGACAGTCAGGCCTGGGTAACAGACAACACTATCATGACAGTCAGGCCTGGGTAACAGACAACACTATCATGCCAGTCAGGCCTGGGTATCAGACAACACTATCATGCCAGTCAGGCCTGGGTATCAGACACTATCATGCCAGTCAGGCCTGGGTAACAGACAACACTATCATGCCAGTCAGGCCTGGGTAACAGACAACACTATCATGCCAGTCAGGCCTGGGTAACAGACAACACTATCATGACAGTCACACCTGGGTAACAGACAACACTATCATGACAGTCACACCTGGGTAACAGACAACACTATCATGACAGTCACACCTGGGTAACAGACAACACTATCATGACAGTCACACCTGGGTAACAGACAACACTATCATGACAGTCACACCTGGGTAACAGACAACACTATCATGCCAGTCACACCTGGGTAACAGACAACACTATCATGACAGTCACACCTGGGTAACAGACAACACTATCATGACAGTCAACCTGGGTAACAGACAACACTATCATGACAGTCACACCTGGGTAACAGACAACACTATCATGACAGTCACACCTGGGTAACAGACAACACTATCATGCCAGTCACACCTGGGTAACAGACAACACTATCATGACAGTCACACCTGGGTAACAGACAACACTATCATGACAGTCACACCTGGGTAACAGACAACACTATCATGCCAGTCACACCTGGGTAACAGACAACACTATCATGCCAGTCAGGCCTGGGTAACAGACAACACTATTATGACAGTCTCACCTGGGTAACAGACAACACTATCATGACAGTCAGCCTGGGTAACAGACAACACTATCATGCCAGTCACACCTGGGTAACAGACAACACTATCATGTCAGTCAGGCCTGGGTAACAGACAACACTATCATACCTGTCAGGCCTGGGTAACAGATAACACTATCATGCCAGTCAAGCCTGGGTAACAGACAACACTATCATGCCAGTCAGGCCTGGGTAACAGACAACACTATCATGCCAGTCAGGCCTGGGTAACAGACAACACTATCATGCCAGTCAGGCCTGGATAACAGACAACACTATCATGTCAGTCAGGCCTGGGTAACAGACAACACTATTATATCTGTCAGGCCTGGGTAACAGACAACACTATCATACTAGTCACACCTGGGTAACAGACAACACTATCATACTAGTCACACCTGGGTAACAGACAACACTATCATGACAGTCACACCTGGGTAACAGACAACACTATCATACCAGTCAGGTATGGGTAACAGACAACACTATCATACCTGTCAGGCCTGGGTAACAGATAACACTATCATGCCAGTCAAGCCTGGGTAACAGACAACACTATCATACCTGTCAGGCCTGGGTAACAGATAACACTATCATGCCAGTCAAGCCTGGGTAACAGACAACACTATCATGCCAGTCAGGCCTGGGTAACAGACAACACTATCATGCCAGTCAGGCCTGGGTAACAGACAACACTATCATGCCAGTCAGGCCTGGGTAACAGACAACACTATCATACCAGTCAGGCCTGGGTAACAGACAACACTATTATATCTGTCAGGCCTGGGTAACAGACAACACTATCATACTAGTCACACCTGGGTAACAGACAACACTATCATACTAGTCACACCTGGGTAACAGACAACACTATCATGAGTCACACCTGGGTAACAGACAACACTATCATACCAGTCAGGTATGGGTAACAGACAACACTATCATGACAGTCACACCTGGGTAACAGACAATACTATCATACCAGTCACACCTGGGTAACAGACAACACTATCATACCAGTCAGACGTGGGTAACAGACAACACTGTTATACCAGTCAGGTCTGGGTGATAGACGACACCATTATACTAGCCAGATGTGAGTGAAAGTTAACACAGGTCATGATGATTCAGTCCAGACAGGTCAACAGTCATAACAGCCAGGTGTGGGTGACAGATAACACACACACACACACACACACACACACACACACACACACATGAACAGAGACAGAGACATTGAACAGAGCGAGAGAAACGATCTGATATTGAGGAGACAACTGCAAACAATTTATGGACAAAGGCTGTCACACACATATGACCTAAGAACACCAACAAGAGAACTGTTCAAACAATGGTGGTGGATAAAGGTATCACTTAAAACGCTACAGCCCAATCTGGCCTCTATCGTCATGCACTACTCACCGATCCTAACAGATTCAGATTCTATTGATGACGCTGTCTTCATTATTTAGAAAACGTTGAAAAGGTTTAATCCGCACAATACCAAAGAGCAATACAACACATATGTATGCAGTACACTTAGTCCTGCTTGAAACTCTGGTTCTCATAGTATTTGACAAAGGCAAGCTATAGATACAGGAAAGCTGGAGGGAAAGAGAATACCAGGCAAACACATGGAGAAAATATTGGACAGACTTGTAGGGTGGCTGTGGACAGAGAGGGTGGAAGATGTGCTTGCGGCGACAAGGGATAGATGCATATGGAGGGCCATGATCGCCAACGCCATGCGGAAGGGCACATCATGATGATGAAGCTAGAGATCTTGATCAAACCAACAAAAGATTTGAAATGATTTGTTGAGGGAGATACTCTAAGCCCTTACACTTGATACTCTCACACATTTACAGTGATGAAAAAGATATGTAGACAAATAAATTGTACTGTTATATTTAGAACAGTTTCATGTAATGGGGGAAAATTATGTTATAACACTTCTAATCTACAAAACTGCCAAGCACATTACCAGCAATTTAAACTTTTCATTGAAAAGAAAACCTTATTTGTAGAGAAACACACATTTGGGAAAATCCAAGATTTTGTGCTTGTCAAGATCACTGTGACCTCGAAGAAGCAACAGAAGAAACAAAACTTTGTCTAAATAGCAGGTAAAACACTCGGAAGTTTTGTACATGAGAAGTACTGTCACAGACCTTCCTCAAAAAGTGCTGATTTTAGGTTTTTAACTAATCCGTGTGACCTTGATCCTGGCACTGTGACTTCCATATTTAGGCACTCGCAACTCCTCGTCAGCCTAAACCTTCCACCCAAACTTGGTAAAGACCCATCGGAAACAGCTGAGAAAGTTGCCAAGACATCCATATCACATACGCATACACAGACGTAAATCCTTTTCCAGTTGACATGAAGCAATCTCTTTTTTAAACAAAAAAGGGGGGGAGTTAAGAAGAGTGTTTAAATCCCCCCCCCCCCCCTTTTTTTAAAATAAGGCAGGGTTTAAAAAAAGACAAGTAGCCCTGCTTAGGCCTAAAGAAAGATAATGAAAACTTTGCAAGCTATTATTCACTCACACAGCCTGTTCATAAGCTGCAAAAATTTAACCCTTTCACTCCCTCACCCTGTCCACCAGCTTCATTCAGGGTGAAGGCATGAAAAGATTAAGTTTTTGCTTTGCTGTCATGGCTGGCAATCCAATGCTGGCAGATAGGGTGAGGGAGTCAAACGATTAACAAAGGGTGAAATGATGCCTGTATCTGATGTTAAGTTGACTGACGGTGACAGACAATGCAGACAATGCACTCACCATACTACTGCCCTCCATGAAGTCCAACTGTTTCAGTTTGTTCTCGCGGGCTTTGATTTCCTGCATGATTTTCTCCTTCATCTCCTCCATGGACGCGGACAGACCGCTGTCATCCTGGTCAACAAAAGGACAAACGACAGAGGTGGGCACGGTCAAGCCTTAACCTTTTCCCTCCCTCGCCCCAGCTACCAGCTTCCTGAAGAAAGATTTAACCCACTGTTGTATGGGTATGAAAGGATTAATGACATTGTCTCTTTTGGTTTACACAAAGCCGTGTGGATTGCAAGAGACAGGACACCTGGTTAGAATGATAAAAGAGCACATGCTGTTGGTGTGTGTTTGTATGTACGTATGTGAGAAAAGGGGTGGCGGGGTGATAGTACCAGCTACACTCAAAACACACGGCACAATTTTCAAGTTCAACACAATTTTCATTACCCACTGCTCCACAGGATCTTGGCACGTGCTACAATTACGTAGCCTAGGCACAGTTATTTACACGCGCTGACACATGGAAAAAAAACTCCCTCGCCATATGCCCACTTTCACCATTTAACAAAACAAACAACAAAATTTCAGATACATGCCACCCGCTTACGTACTTGCATGTTCTAGAAATTGTTTGTATTCGTTCAACGGAAGAAGCCAGGTAAAGCTGTACAGCTGTTAAACTTGAGTTGTTGCTTATGTCTGGGAGCTGAGAAGCGGAATCATATTTCTCGCATGGCATTTAAGAAAATTAGTGAAACGAACTTCCGTTGCGCTATACAGTTTAATATGAGAACGAGTATAGGCTGACTGAGAAGCTTTGGATGAAAGATTCAAAATGTATAATTCGAACTGTTCAACATCAGGGTAATAAATTGGTTTATCTAAAAGCCATGAGCCAATCTAAGTACAGAAAAGATCAATAAAAAAAAAAATGCTTCTTGTATCAGTAATAATAGAATGGTTACATTCTGAAAATCTCCCCTTCATACAACACTTATTACAGAAAATCCAGATTTTTGTACTTCTTTGTCACTGTGCCCTTGAATACGATTCAGATGAATTAAAACTTGCGGAGTGAACACAATGGTAGGCTGCCATATAAGTGAAAACAGAATTCAAGTATTGTCAAATGGTCCTGGAAAAGTGCCGTACACATACCTTCCTCAAACTGTTCCCATTTTAGGCACTTTTTGATCCATGTGATATTGACGCTGATGCCATGCCTTGGAAATTCGCATTCGTGACTCATCCATGGTCTACATCTTTAACTCACAGTTGGTGCAGGTTCATTCAGAAATTGCTGAGAAAATCTAGCTAAAACATTTTGGTAACAGAGTGATGTATTCATGCACGATGCCTATAGAATAGCTGCAGATACACCTGATTCAAAGACTGCTATATCCACTTACGAATGACTATGGATACTGCTAACACGAAGTCTGATTCAACACTCTACAGAAACAGCTTATGCAAAGTGTGATCTAATTTCTTAATTCACAGAATGAAATATTCCTTAATAATACCCACGAATACAGCTACCACAATGATTGATTTAATCACTTAACTCAAGGAGTGATATATTCCCCAATGATGCCTACCGGTACAGCGGAGTCAAAGAGTGATCTAATCACTTAAAGAGTGACGCCTTCCCAATGATGCCTTCAGATACAGTCGACTCAAAGAGTGATTTAATCGCTTAACTCAAAGAGTGATATATTCTCCAAAGATGCCTACTAGTACAGCTGACGCAAAGAATATTTAATCACTTAACTTGAAAAGTGATGTATGCCCCAATGATGCCTACTGGTACAGCTGATTCAAAGAGTGATTTAATCGCTTAACTCAAAGTGTCATATATTCACAATGATGCCTGCCCATAGATACAGCTGACACAAAGAATGAATTAACAGTGTACCTCAATGAGTGATATATTCCCCACTGATGCCTACAACTGACTCACACTTTAGCTTGTTTAGGCCCATTGTTGGACATAAGCCTTCCTCATCGCACGCCATAGTTGCCGGTTAACTGCTGTTCTGGTCCACTGTTTGTCGAACTTTTCTAGATCGTCTCGCCATCTGGTTCTCTGGCGACCTCTGTTCCTTTTTGTGGCTACGAGGGATCCAGTGCGTCAGGTTCCATGTTTCGGCTCCATATGTCACAGTTGCCGTTATGCATGCGTCGTACACTCGGCGTTTTAATACAATTCGCATTCTCTATTTCTAAAGATGGTGCTTGCTTTACCGAATGCTTGCCACCCGAACATAATGCTACATCTGATCTCTTGTTCCTGAGAGGCTGAGTCCATCGATATATACTGACCAAGGTAGATATAGTGGTCGACCTCTTCTGTTGTGTGGCTGTCAATTACGATCGTTTCGTCTTTGTCTTCCACATGGTCATTGCACGTGATTTTAGTTTTCGTCATGTTCATGCTCAATCCAATTTTTAAGCTGGTTTCGTTCAACAACTGACTGAAAGATATTTTTAATCATTCAACTCAAATTGTGATATATTCCCCGATGATACCTTCAGGTACAGCTGACTAATCACTTAAAAAGTGACATATTTCCCAGTGATGCCGATAGGTACAGCTGACAAAAAGAGCGATTCATTAACTTATCTTAAAGAGCGATCCCATTCCCAATGATGCCTACAGGTACAGCTTAATCAATGAGTGATCTAATCACTTAACCACAAGAGCGATCTAGTCACTGACGATGCCCAAATTTGCCCATTAACTATTTCATGATCAATCAGACCATGACCAAATACAGGTCAAACGTGTGGGCCATTCAGGAGTCACGAAGACATAAGTTTAGAAGTCTCACCAAAGTCAGGTTCACAAAGACCCCACATGTGCCTAAAATCATTCGTTTATGAGGAGGGTGTGTAAACAGCGCTTTCTCAGTAACATCTGACAAAATGGCTTTGTTTTCATCGTTGTGACAATCTATGTTGTCATCGCTTCACGTCAAATTTCACAGTGACCTTAAGAAGTACAAAATTTTGATTTTCTGTTGTAAAGTTTCTACATAAAAGGGGATTGTTGGAATGGCTTTACCGTCTTGTTTTAATCCGATAGAGAAACATCTGCTTGCATATGAAAGCTAGTCTTATATTTGATTTTGATGTAGGGTAAGAGGTGAAGATTGTCAAGCTTGTTTTCTTCAACCATACGTGCACGTGACGCCCGTAACTATGTCAGGTCGGATCTAAGATCTATGTTAAGAGTAATATTCGCATGATAAAATTCCATCCAAAAGTTGACAAGGCATTTCCTAAATAGAATGAACTGTGTTCACAGATACTCATATAACTAACACTGGGCAATCCTTCACATTCACATGATAAAATTCCATCCAAAAGTTGACAAGGCTTTTCCTAAGCAGAATGAACTGTTTCACAGATACTGATATAACTAAAATTGTGCAACGCTTTCCTTTTTCAATGTCCTCACAAACAGACAGAGCGACAGTGTTACCTGTGTGGTCAAGAACTCGGACTCAACGTCTTTGTGGACCAGTCTCCAGATGTCCCGCAGGTCTAACTGTCTGGCCAGAGCACTGGTGTTGGCTGTTTCCTGATCAACAACCACCACCACTTTGTTTAGGGGAGGGAGTGGAAATACGTTGTGTGATACTCAGTCTACATTATTGTCTAAAGTAGCATCATGCGAACGAATTGCTTCAAAACCTAAAACCAACAACCACACGTATCAAGGCCAGCTATCAACCGGCGAAGCCGACCCCCCAAAAAGAGAAAAGAAATAATGGGCTGAGCCACACTGAGAGACAGGCGTTGCGTTTGACGAGCAACAGGGAGCAAAGAACAAAATGAGTGTTTTACCTGTTACGACCACTCTTCTTGTTAGTGTATTTAAGCTGCTGGCACAGAGCCAAACACAACAGACCGATGGAGGGAGTGACCTGAAGAACAACACTTTACAGTGTAATAATCCTACACTCTAACATCGTATTACATCATTACGCTTGGTAAGCTCATAGGATATACAATGTGCAATTTGTTTCATCACAAAGTCCATATGCGCTCCATCCAAATCTGTCTGTACTGATACGGAAGATTACTTGCGCCTGCACAAAAACGCTATACTGCAGCAAAGTTCTCAGATGCGAGAAGTAATGGGGTCTAGATTGTAAATCATCAACATAGTGGTGATACACCGCCAGTAAGATGGCAACAAACGGGCCACTGTGTATGTTGATGGTTGGGACTGTGATCCACAACTCAGATGTTGAATTCACCGCTCTATCCACCGTGCCAGTCTGCTTATTGCCATCTGAGCTATTTGTTCTACACGACATAAGACAAGACTGTTCTACATATCTACATTGTCATAAGATAGGACTTTGTTCTACATGTCTACATTGTCACAAGACAGGTCTTTGTTCTACATGTCATAAGATAGGACTTTCTTCTACATGTCATAAGACAAGACTGTGTTCTACATTGTCATAAGACAGGACTCTGTTCTACATGTCATAAGACAGGACTTTGCTCTACATTGTCATAAAACAAGACTTTGTTCTATATGCCATAAGACAGGACTTTGTTCTATTTATGTCATAAAACATGACTTTGTTCTATATGTTCTAAGACAGGACTTTGTTCTACATGTCATAAGACAGGACTTTTCTTCTACATGTCATAAGACAAGACTGTGTTCTACATTGTCATAAGACAAGATTGTGTTCTACATGTCATAAAACAGGACTTTGTTCTACATGTCATAAGACAGGACTTTCTTCTACATGTCATAAGACAAGACTGTGTTCTACATTGTCATAAGACAGGACTCTGTTCTACATGTCATAAGACAAGACTGTGTTCTACATGTCATAAAACAGGACTTTGTTCTACATGTCATAAGACAGGACTTTCTTCTACATGTCATAAGACAAGACTGTGTTCTACATTGTCATAAGACAGGACTCTGTTCTACATGTCATAAGACAAGACTGTGTTCTACATGTCATAAAACAGGACTTTGTACTACATGTCATAAGACAGGACTTTCTTCTACATGTCATAAGACAAGACTGTGTTCTACATTGTCATAAGACAGGACTCTGTTCTACATGTCATAAGACAAGACTGTGTTCTACATGTCATAAAACAGGACTTTGTTCTACATGTCATAAGACAGGACTTTCTTCTACATGTCATAAGACAAGACTGTGTTCTACATTGTCATAAGACAGGACTCTGTTCTACATGTCATAAGACAAGACTGTGTTCTACATGTCATAAAACAGGACTTTGTTCTATATGCCATAAGACAGGACTTTGTTCTATATGTTCTAAGACAGGACTTTGTTCTACATGTCATAAAACAGGACTTTGTACTACATGTCACTAGAGAGGACTTTGTTCTACATGTCATAAGACAGGACTTTGTTCTATGTATCATAAGACAGAACTGTTTTATGTCTACATATCATTAGACAGGACTTTGTTCTACATGTCATAAGACAGGACTTTCTTCTACATTGTCATAAGACATGACTTTGTTCTATATGTCATAAGACAAGACTTTGTTCTACATGTCATAACACAGGACTCTGTTCTACATTGTCATAAGACATGACTTTGTTCTACATGTCATAAGACATGACTTTGTTCTACATTGTCATAAGACAGGACTTTATTCTACATATCATAAGACAAAACTTTGTTCTACATTGTTATGAGACAGGACTTTGTTCTACATGTCACAAGACATGACTTTGTACTACATTGTCATAAGACAGGACTTTGTTCTACATGTCATAAGACATGACTTTGTTCTACATTGTTATAAGACAGGACTTTATTCTACATGTCATAAGACAAGACTTTGTTCTACATGTCATAAGACTGGACTCTGTTCTACCTGTCATAAGACAGGACTTTGTTCTATATGTCATAAGACAAGACTTTGTTCTATATGTCATAAGACAGGACTCTGTTCTACATGTCATAAGACAAAACTTTCTTCTACATTGTCATAAGACAGGACTTTGTTCTGCATGCCATAAGACAGGTTTTCGTGCTACATGTCATAAGACAGGACTTTGTTCTGCATGTCATAAGACAGGACTTTGTTCTACATGTCGTAAAACAAGACTTTGTACTACATGTCATTTGGGAGGACTTTGTTCTACATGTCATAAAACAGGACTTTGTTCTACATATAAGACAGAACCGTTTTATGTCTACATAAGACAGGACTTTTTGTACATGTCATTAGATAGGGCTTTGTTCTAAATGTCATTAGAGAGGACTTTGTTCTACATGCCATAAGACAGGACTGTTCTACATTGTCATAAAACAGGACTTTGTTGTACATGTCATAAGACCGGACTTTGTTCTACATTGTCATAAGACAGGACTTTGTTCTACATTGTCATTAGAGAGGACTTTGTTCTATATTGTCATTAGAAAGGACTTTGTTCTACATGTCATGAGACAGGACTTTGTTCTACATGTCTTCATTCTTATAAGACAGGACTTTGTTCTACATATCATAAGACAAGACTTTGTTTTACATGTCTACATTGTTATTAGACAGGACATTGTTCTACATGTCATAACACAGGATTTTGATCTACATGTCATAAGACAGGACTTTGTTATACATGTCATAAGACAGGACTTTGTTGTATATGTCATAAGAGAGAACCTTGTTGTACATATCATAAGGCATGACTTTGTTACATGTCTACATTGTCATAAGACAGGATTTTGTTCCACATTGTCATAAGACAGGACTTTGTTGTACACGTCATAAGGCAGGATTTTATTCTATATGTCATAAGACATGACCTTGTTCTACATTGTCATAAGAGAGGACTTTATGTTCTACATGTCATAAGACAGGACTTTGTTTTATGTCTACATGTCATAAGACAGAACTTTGTTACATGTCTACATGTCATTGTACAGGACTTTGTTGTACATGTCATAAGACAGGACTTTGTTCTACATGTCTACGTGTCGTAAGACAGGACTTTGTTCTTTAAGTCTTAATATTACCGAGAGATGTATTTGTTTGTCTGTTGGTTGATTCTGTTTGAAAACCACAAAAATGTAACGTTACTCATTCGATAGAGATTAACAAATGATAAGCTTATCTGACAGAATAAGAACAAACGCTGTTTACCCGAAGGAAAGGGCAAAGAGTTGACCAGTGAGTGACTTACCTCCAATTTGGAACATCGGTGTTTTTCTCGTTCCAGTCTAAGTGTGGCGTCCTGGGCTTCCTCTTGTAAGTCTGTGACCTTCACTGGTGCATAGGGAAACAATGGAAACACCCTGTTAGAAGTTTGTTTGTTTGTTCGTTCGTTCGTTCGTTCGTTCGTTCGTTCGTTCGTTCGTTCGTTCGTTCGTTTGTTTGTTTGTTTAGACTTTGTAAGAGAAGGATTCATCGTACTCGGATAAGTCCATATGTGCTCCCCCAAATCTGCCAGCAATTATATGGCAGACCCTGTGCTTTCGCAAAACCTGATGCGCTGGCAAGGTCTTGAAATGGGAATAGGGGTGTGGAGGGAGGGAAGATGGACCTATTAAGCTGACGCCGACAGAATGATGCCAACATTAAGATAGGCAGCGAAGTGGTCAGTTTTTAATGATGTGGGCTGGGACTGAACTCCAGATAACAGATCTTGAGTCTACGGATCTACCAAAGGCACAAGCCACCCGGCTAGAAAGAGATTGTGCAATGTACGTTGTTGGGTGTCACTGCTCTCTCTGAGTGTGTGAGTGAGAGAGAGAGAGTGTGTGTGTGTGTGTATGTGTGTGTGTGTGTGTGTGTGTGTGTGTGTGTGTGTGTGTGTGTGTGTGTGTGTGTTGTGTGGTGTGGTGTGTGTGTGCCTGTCTGTCTGTCTGTGTGTCTGTGTATGTGAGAGACAGAGAGAGTGTGTGTCTGTGTGTGTATGTGTGTGCGTCTGTCTGTGTATGTGAACATATACGTACAAACAACGATTTGTTGTGTATCATTTATAGACAGGTCATCAGCCAATTGGAATAGTGGCTACAAGTGTACCATGTAGGAGGCACAGACAGCTGGTCTGTTGTCTGACACAGATATAAATACACTGACTACATGTGTACAACCACATATATAAACAGACTGTCTACATGTGATAAACAGACTGATTACATGTGTACAACCATACACATAGACTACATGTGTACATCCACAGATATAAACAGACTAAATGTGTATAGAGTAGGGGCACAGACAGACTATATGTGTACAGAGTAGGGGGTACAGACAGCTGGTCTGTTGTATGACCACAGACATAAACAGACAAAGTGTGTATAGTGTAGGGGGCACAGACAGACTATATGTGTACAGAGTAGGGGACACAGACAGCTAGTCTGTTGTATGACCACATACATATACAGACTGTATGTGTACAATGCAGGGGAAACAGACAGCTGGTCTGTTGTTTGACCACATACGTATACAGACAGACTGTATGTGTACAATGCAGGGGAAACAGACAGCTGGTCTGTTGTTTGACCACATACATATACAGACTGTATGTGTACAATGCAGGGGACACAGACAGCTGGTTTGTTGTATGACCACATATATATACAGACAGACTGTATGTGTACAATGCAGGGGACACAGACAGCTGGTCTGTTGTATGACCACATATATATACAGACAGACTGTATATGTACAATGCAGGGGACACAGACAGCTGGTCTGTTGTATGACCACATACATATACAGACAGACTGTATGTGTACAATGCAGGGGAAACAGACAGCTGGTCTGTTGTTTGACCACATACATAAACAGACAGACTACATGTGTACAATGCAGGGGACACAGACAGCTGGTCTGTTGTCTGACCACATACATAAACAGACAGACTGTATGTGTACAATGTTGAGAACACAGACAGCTGGTATCTTTACTGACCACATACATAAACAGACAGACTATATGCGTACAATGCAGGGAAACAGACAGCTGGTTTGTTGTATGACCACATATATATACAGACAGACTGTATGTGTACAATGCAGGGGAAACAGACAGCTGGTCTGTTGTTTGACCACATACGTATACAGACAGACTGTATGTGTACAATGCAGGGGAAACAGACAGCTGGTTTGTTGTATGACCACATACATATACAGACAGACTGTATGTGTACAATGCAGGGGAAACAGACAGCTGGTCTGTTGTTTGACCACATACATATACAGACAGACTGTATGTGTACAATGCAGGGGACACAGACAGCTGGTTTGTTGTATGACCACATATATATACAGACAGACTGTATGTGTACAATGCAGGGGACACAGACAGCTGGTCTGTTGTATGACCACATACATAAACAGACAGACTATATGCGTACAATGCAGGGGAAACAGACAGCTGGTCTGTTGTATGACCACAGATATAAACAGACAGACATGTGTAAAATTTAGGGAACACAGACAGTTGGTCTGTTGACTGATCACAGACATAAACAGACTACATGTGTACAATGCAGGGGACACAGACAGCTGGTCTGTTGTATGACCACAGACATAAACAGACAGACTACATGTGTAAATGAAGGGAACACAGTTGGTTTGTTGTCTGATCACAGACACAGACAGACAATATCATGTGTACAATGCAGGGAACACAGACAGTTGGTCTGTTGTCTAATCACAGACATAAACAGACTACACGTATACAATGAGGAGGCACAGACAGCTGCTCTCAGACATGAACAGAAAGAGAGGCAACTGCACCATTTTGCTGGCCATCAGGGCCCAGCTTGATGGACGCTAATGCACAGTGTATGCAAGTGCAATACACTTAAGACCTACAATAGTATGTGGTTTGTGCAGCCTTTGGAACGTCGAAGGCAACAGGCTGTTGCCACTGAAGCCAGGCTGACATACACTAGAAGTCTTAGAGTAAGTTACCACTCTCATTCTATGTCTGTGTTCACAGACTTTCAGCAGACTGGGTCACTTAATTTAAGCCAGGTAGTATACAACAGGTGTTGCACAGTGCGCTACCACTTTACATGTCTGTGGCTGCACAGACTCTCAGTAGACGGGGCCACTGTAGCCAGGCAGACGTACATCAGGAGTCACAGAGCAAGTTTCCACTTTCTATGTCTATGGTTACACAGACTTTCACCAGAATGGGCCACTTACACCATGAGTCATTGAGCAAGTTTCCACTTTCTATGTCTATGGTTACACAGACTCTCAATAAACCGGGTGATTGAAACCAGGCAGAGATACACCAGGTACCGCTCTCGTCCTATATCTATGGTCACACAGACTTGGTCAAAGATACGAGACAAACATACACAAGGAGATGTAGCACTCTCTTTCCATATCTCTGATCACACACACACACACACACACACACACACACACACACACACACACACACACACACACACACACACACACACACACACACACACACACACACACACAACCAAATTCAGAAGACTGTTCTAAAAGTTCATCTGAACGGGAAAGTATGGTAGAACAACGTGGCATATGGCTTATTTCTCATCATCTAACTTTCAAACAACGTGTCTACGTGATCAGGAAAAAAACACAAAACACACAATTGTCGGTAGGGCTTGACCATCCTGCTGAAGCCGTAAAGAAATGAGTCAGCCACAATAAAACACGTGTAGTGACAATATTTTATGAGCACTTTCACAAAGCGCATCACGCCGAACCTGGATTATGTAAATGGAGCAAGGAGAAGGGAGCAAACGGGAGTAAAAACAAGTCACTGCGCTGGTGGCGAAATACAGTGACATGCTCAGAGGATAGAAGGATTTATTATTTGACGTCTGTTCATGTGACGTCAGTGACTTAGACAACGTAAAGATTTATGAGAAAACTAAAATAAACTCTACTTTCAAAGATTTTATACCAATTGCAACAATACACAAACATTAAAAAAAAAAAGTAAATATATAGACAAATACAAGCAGTAAAAAAAAAAAAAATTTTTTAAAAAAAAAGGGGGGGGGGGGGCACAATATCGTCTAACTGATTTTCCAGCTTCTATTCATCTATGTTTCCTTGTTTGTGTAACGACGAGTATTAAACAAGTTATCATCAGACATTACAGATAAATAGTAGGCTGCGAAAGGAATCGACTTCACACTTTCTTTTCATTTCCAGTCCAGCGCTAAACCCATTCAGTCTGCCTTAACACACCATCACGTGCACCATTCTGCCACAGTCTCACAAACTCTCTTAGATGACAATCATATACTGCTCATTTTTACAAGGACACATTCCATGCGAACAAAAACAACAAAACGATAATTCATTATAATTCTCTAATTAAATGAATGAACATGACATAATAATAATTCTTTCTATCCCTCTCGAATGAACATGACATAATAATAATTCTTTTTTATCCCTCTAAACAAGCAAAGTAGTGATATTGCAATCGACATACAATAATAAAATTTTGTAACAGTTTCACTTTCTAGGTTTAGAGAAACTTCATTTGGGGAAATATTCTCACACTATTTGCTCCAAGCAACTGACAAAACATTAACGTAAACACCACCACGAGAACACAAATGCAACAAACATTCAGTTCATCAAATAATATCCATAAATCAAACATCGCAAAACCTTCAGTATAATGACCACAATGCCATCATAATTCATATGTCTTAAATTCCCAGCTATCTGTAAATAGGTACCCAGAAAACATCGCCCAACGTATATGGTAGTGTTTGGTCGAATTCAGTCTTGCCCTGTCGACAGTTTCTGCAAGACAAGAAAAGACAAGACAAGAGAAAGACTGACATATTTTTGGCGGCACAAATCCAAATCTATGGTCCCCCGACATTAATGTATGCCCGAGTTATCTAATCATAGAACAGCAACTACTATGTTTTTCTTTCCAAGTAGTAATTGTTCCGTCTTCAAGGCGGAGAGAAAGAGAAAGGGAAAGAGGGGGAAAAGAGATGGAGGAGGGGAAGGGGGGGAGACAAAAGAAGGAGACAGCTAAGGGGGTGAGTTAGATAGCTCCGATCTATTTCTATGTCTTCCTTTTACTCTGTTTTTAATGACATAAACACTAACACCACGACTACAACAACGGGGAAACCACAAGACGACATCACAGAGTTCAGGTTCTTTTCTGCCAGATCAGACACAAAAATGGATTCAGACTCACTAATGATCACGGCACATCAACCACTGCCAACAGTCTATTTTTTTAGACCTCAGTTGCACACAGGTACATGGAGCATAGCTTGTTTGTTTTAGGGTTTTGTTGTTTATCTCTTTTTTTTAAGTGCAGTACATGTCCTTTCTCATTGTCTTTATTCTTTTTCTTTTTTTTTTTTCTTTTTTTTTTTTTGTGCATTCTTTTAGTGCAAGTCTGCATACTACATTTATTACAGATATCTTAAAACGTGATCAGTCGTATAACATAGTTTAGTCTGTAAAATGAACAACTCTGACACTTCTTCATCATCATCATCATCATCATTATCATCATCATCATCGTCGTCGTCGTCATCGTCGTCATCATCATCTTCTTCTTCTTTCTTCTTCTTCTTCTTCTCTCTCTCTCTCTCTCTCTCCCCCCTACCCTCTCTCTCTCGTTTTGTGTTTCTTGTTTGTTTGTTTTTTATGATAAAATTGAATGATATAAAAGATGGTTTCCAAATTCACGATGGAAACAGCTCTCATCAGAAAGTTCATTCCAAATTCATGATGGAAACAGCTCTCATCAGAAAGTTCACAAGTAATTTCAGTCAATACATTGGTTAATCTGACGATGAATGGTCGTTGAATCGAACAAATAATTCCGTTATTTTTCTTCGCTGAAGTCCAAAAGGTCTCTAGATGCTGTTACAAAACCAAACTTAGCACGGAGCTCGCTGTCTTAGATGCTGTTACAAAACCAAACTTAGCACGGAGCTCGCTGTCCACACAGAGCAAGCCAAGCAGCTTACACAGAGCCAGCAAGTTCCTCAATTTGTCTAACAAACAGTCGTCTACCAGTCCAACCCAACTGTAAACAGGCAAACGTAATTAAACTTCGTTATGACAATGAAAACAAAACAAACATAAAAAACAGACAACACAAATGATGTCACTTACGTTCAGCCTTGTGGTATTTTTCTGCCAGCTCAAGATTAGATCTGCAAAAATAAATCAGTGTCATGTTTATTGTATGACTCTCTCTCTCTCTCTCTCTCTCTCTCTCTCTCTCTCTCTCTCTCTCTCTCTCTCTCTCTCTCTCTCGCTCTCTCTCTCTCTCTCTCTCTCTCTCTCTCGCTCTCTCTCTCTCTCGCTCTCTCTCTTTCTCATATATAAAATATATTTTATGTTCGTATTCGTGTTCGTGTTCGTGTTCGTGTTCGTGTTCTCTCTCTCTCTCTCTCTCTCTCTCTCTCTCTCTCTCTCTCTCTCTCTCTCTCTCTCTCTCTCCTCTCTCTCTCTCTCTCTCTAACGGAGGAAGAACAGTACGGGACAAAAACAGGACATAAATACTATATGCATATGAGAAAAAGAACGGAACACTGTATGTTAGTGTATAAGGAAAAAGAATGGAACATTGTCCGTAAATATATAAAGACAAAGAATGGAACACTGTATGTTAACATAATTGAGAAGAGGATAACAGTATATTGTGTGGATTCGGAAAATGAGGTGAAGCAGACAGACATAGATAAATGGCCACTGTATCTATTCAGGGGATGTTCATAGTGTAGATAATACATGAACACCAAGGAGAAAGACATGAATAAACGGCGCTGTATGTATTGAGGGGGACGAATACTGAAGATAATATACCAAGCAGACAGACATGGATAAACGGCCACTGTATGTATTGAGGGGATGTAATACTGAAGATGATACACCAAGCTGACAGACATGGATAAACGGCCACTGTATGTATTGAGGGGACGTAATACTGAAGATAATACACCAAGCAGACAGACATGACTATATAAATGGCCACTTTACCTATTGAGGGGATGTAATACAGAAGATTATACACCAAGCAGACAGACATGACTATATAAATGGCCTCTGCCACTTTATCTATTGATGGGATGTAATACTGAAGATTATATACCAAGCAGACAGACATGACTATATAAATGGCCACTGTATGTATTGAGGGGATGTAGTACTGAAGATAATACACCAAGCAGACAGACATGGACAAATGGCCACTGTATGTATTGAGGGAACTTAATACCGAAGATAATACACCAAGCAGACAGACATGACTGCATAAATGGCCACTGTATCTACTGAGGGCACGTAATACTGAAGATAATACACCAAGCAGACAGACATGACTGTATAAACGGCCACTGTATGTATTGAGGGTACGTAATACTGAAGATAATACACCAAGCAGACAGACATGGGTAAACTGCTACTGTATCTACTGAGGGAATGTAGACCATTGTATCTATTGAAGGAATGTAATACTGAAGATAATACACCAAGCAGACAGACATGGATAAATGGCCACTGTATGTATTGAAGGGATGTAATACTGAAGATAATTCACCAAGCAGACATGGATAAACGGCCACTGTATCTATTGAGGGGATGCAGACCATTGTATCTATTGAGGAGATGCAATACTATATAATACGCCAAACAGACAGACACTGATCAACAGCTACTGCATCTATAGAGGGGAACAGGTGCTACAGTCAAGTAGTAAGGACACTGGTATTCCGACTGAAAGGTCTAGGTTCAAACCTTCTGGGGTTCTGCCCAGTGAGTGAAAGGTGGACATTATTCTGACCTCCCAGGTCAACACGTGCAGATCTACTAGTGCCAGAACCCCTTTCTTGAGTATACACACGCCGAACATCATACGTGCATGTTAAAGATCCTATTAACCCTGTTAATGTTTACTTGCTTATAAAAATACGACACACCCAGCCTACACCCCCCCCCCCCCTTCAAAAACGGAGAATGAGAACATACTGGTAAGGTGAAAAAATGAAAATATGAATAAAGATACAAACATGGCCATACACATAAATGCCCATTTGCATATTCTAGTGCACGTAGGAGACGTAGGAGTTACAACTCGAACGCAAGAAAAAGGCGTCATTCTATAAGCTCCCTTTTTGTGCACAAATGTGTAGAAACTAAACAAATAATTCATCTGTTTACATTACGCATTTCTCCTTGCCAATCTCCGTGCAGCCGAGAAACTAAAACAGCACAGCCATCAAAAACCATCAGAGTTATCGTATTATTTAGACATGGGTACAATTTATCGTATTTATACCTACATGTATGATTATAATAAAAACAAGTAAAATCACGGGGAAAAGGAAAATATGTATGACAAACATCACCATTGACGATTTTAGGCGAGTTTTAAGAAAAGGTGTATTAAAAAATGAGAGACCAATAGAAAGAGAATATGATGAGGGGAGAAAATGCTGAATCAGTGTACATTCCGTCGACAACAGTAACTGAAAACAAAAGTTAAGTCATACACTGTTTTACTTGTCTATACTCTTTCAACACTTATTGTGCTATATGAAGTCTGAAATAATCTGGTTCCCATGACAAGACAGTAGTTAAGTCATAAACCATTTTCCTATAAAACACTGTGTGTGATACGTAGTTTGAAATAAGTCGATTTCCATGGCAAGACAATAGTTAAGTCATACACCATTTTCCTATAACACTGTGTACGATAGTGTTTTATAGGAAAATGGTATATGACTTAACTATTGTAGTTTGAAATAACCTGATCTCAATGGCAAGACAACAGTTAAGTCGTCTTAAAGCACATCTGTGAATAGACGTTAAAAGAAATAACGAACGAACGGAACAATGGTTAAGCCATACACTGTTTTCCTTGTCTATACTCTTTGGACACGCATTGTGCTATGTGGGTTTAAATGACCCGATCTCAATGGCAAGACAATAGTTAAATCACGCACCATCTTCATTAAGCACACTATGTGCGGCAAGTAGTCTGAAATACAGCTGACCTCAGTGGCTTTTTAAGCTACATGGTTCCTAATATAACTATACTTATCACAACAATTCTTCTTTTGTATGCCATTTTCATTGTCAGACCACATCTTGCGATAAATGTGGCCATTTTTTCCAATTCCTGCCGGCTGCCATGGCGATTGGTGGTCAGAAGAGTCATAGTTGGTCATATCTCCTTTCGCTCCACTTGACAGAGGCGATATCACTGCAATTGAAGTATAAATATCTGGTCCTCGTGTATGCAGGGGTAAGGCGGCAGAGATGTCAAGCTGAATTTGTGGTTCATTTGAGCGTTCAGCCAGTCGTGGCCAGTACGAGGTCTCATTGGGATCACTTGCTTCTCTCTGGTCAGAAGGTGGTAGTTGTGCCTTTCTGTCTGTGGCTTTTGCAGTGATATGATGATGTTCCTCTTTTTGCTGTTACTGATGCTGTTGTGCGGTATTCCTTGGTTTCTTTTTTATTTTTATTCATTTATTTATTTATTTATCTATTTATTTTTGCCAGTTCATCTACTGACTCGTTTCTTGGTATCCCACAGTGAGAGGGATTTATTGCAGAACTATTCCTCTGCTTCTTCTGACTTGCTGGAAGGCCTTGGTCAGGTGGGGGAGTTTGTTATTCTCTAGGGCCTGGAGAACAGAGGACATTCGTACTTATTTGTACCTATTTCTAACCAATGTCATGTTTACGTCCATCCATCTCATGCCTCATACGCAGTACTGGACAGAAGGTCCCCACTTGGTCAACATGACCCAGACGACCTTATAAACACACATGTTGTGTTATCGTGACCTTGCCATTTCGTACCAGTTAGACCTACAGAATTCAGTTTGTATTTGGTAAGGCACATTTACTCTAAATCTACTCCAAATTCACTTTCAGTTAGCAGCCATATTATATTCAAGTAAGTATTTTCACAATCAGAATCTTCCAGTCCGAACAGTCGACCGCCCCAGTCCATGTTCGGGCATTCATGACTGATCTCTGAAAAGGACATGTGAACATCTAGATACAGCAGGTAAAATCTCTGGCGACACAAGTTATTCACAGAGAGACAGACAGACACCTTTATCAAAATAATCTCATGTATTATATAAAATGTATAAAAAATAACTACCGTAGACTGTCACAACGGTGAAAACAGATTTTCTCACTCCTTCCTCAAAAAGTGTTGTTCTTTGTTGTGTGTGTGTGTGTGGTGTGTGTGGGGTTGTGTGTGTGTGTGTGTGTGTATGTGTGTATTGTGTGTGTGTGTTTGTGTGTGTGTGTGTGTGTGTGTGTGTGTTGGTGTGTGTGTGTGTGTGTGTGTGTGTGTGTGTGTGTGTGTGTGTGAATTTCATTTTGAAATATTGTCGCCCAAAATTAGATATTCACTACTCTTCATCTGTTTACATTTTGGGTCCAAATTTGTTAAGGATCTTTCCAGAAAAAGCTGAGAATATCTTACTGACACATTTTTGTCTCACACACACACACACACACACACACACACACACACACACACACACACACACACACACACACACACACACACACACACATACACATACACACACACACACGCATACATACACACACAATCCCTCCCGGGTAACTAAAGAGTAATCTCCATTTTTTAAGGAAAAGGGAACATTGAAAAAGAAAGGGGTAGACTGTTTTCGTCATATTTAAAGGTACACACAAAACAGATAATTGTTATAATCATTATATCAGCATTGTATTGATGACGGTAAAAAAACAACAAATATATAATAAAAAAAAAATACAAACACTGAGTCCATGTTGGAGGAAGGAAGATTTCATTAACACCACAGGTCGATTTCTTTTCTTTTCTTTTCCCCTCGAAATTTTAAGTCTGTATTTTCCACTGAAAAGAAAATGTCAAAGTCCAGAAGGCAGACAAGGGTGCAAGCAGACATGAAGTGCGTCACACAAAAGTCTGGATTCATATAAGGAAACCTGACACCACAACTCTATGGAAGATCACCAGAATGTCGTCTGCTTCAATTCTTTTCTCAACCCGAGGAAACATAATCTCTTTGTCTTTTCTCTTTAATGTCTCCCGTGAGACAACGAACGCTGGTTCACATCGATCCGTGCTGTCTGTGTGTCTGTTTATAAAATCTTGTGTTTGTTGTCCGATTATGGACGGACTTTTCAGAACAAGTCTAAGTCCCGTTTGAGTCTTCACAAATGAACTAGTGGCAGTAACTATAACAAAATCAAAAAGCATCAAATCAGTTTCTCATTTTATTCAAAGTTAAGTGGGTTTTTTGTGTGTTTTTTTTTTCTAACCACTCTATACACAGAGACAACGAACAGTACATGTTGTTAAGGTAAAAAACTGTTATCAAATACTTCATTTTGCTTTGATTACCGCAACCCCCAGTAGCTGAAACATTATCATTTACTGCAGCCAACCAGCCATTCCGACAGTGACAGGAGAACCAACTAACAGCCTTGGAAAGTGGTATGATGACTCCCTGAAACGTACAAAAACGGTAAGAAAGCCTGCAAGTCTCAGACCAGTTTCATCTCTTTGACAAATACAACGTCTGGCACCTGCACGTCATGCTTATTCCAAACCTCCCCTGGGGTCTGTTGATATACACTATCAGCACAAGCATAGTGGAACCGATAGAGGCCAAAATCAATAAATGAACAAGGAAACAGATAGTGTCCATCTGGTCTCACTGACACTGCGCTCTGGCGAAGCTAGGCAAAGCTGAAATTACCCCTAAAACCCTTCGTCAAGGAACACGAACTGGGAATAGTCATGCAATCAAGCATGTGCAAAAGACTCGGGAGATAAGTCTGTGATATCAATCCACCAGAAGCTGAAGACTGGCAGAAAATGTAAAGACTGGGAGGCAGTGGACACAGTGAAGGCAAGATTCAAGTTCAGAGAAATAATAGGACACACGTAAATCTATAGGCATGAACTGGGATCAACAAAAATGGGACGAAAGTCAAAGGCGATGGGAAAAACAAAGACATGGTAATGCAAGAGATGAAAATGACGAGATACCAGAAGAATCCCAAAGGCAATCCAACAACAATGCCAAAAGGAGCAATGGACAACGTGGAAAAGTGCACCCCAAAGAAGTCTTTCGTGGAATGATACATGGCATGTGGCCCTTCTCAGGATCAATTTCATCGCAGATCTGTATAGTACCTCCTGCCTTAAAATGCAAATCTGGTGAAATAGGGGATATCAGACGACCTACTTGCCCGCTACTGCCAAAGCAAACGATCAGTGGGGCATGTCCTGAGTTCATGCAATGTAGCACTAACCCAAGGAAGCTACACATCTATATGTAGGCACAATCAAGTGTTTAAAGATATCAGACAAGCGATTAGTACAGCCAAGGACAAAACACGCCACCAGAAGCTCCGACAATCTTCTATGCAGCAGAAAGCAGCAAACCGTGACAGGAAAAGCTATAACACTCGGGGCACAGAAGCGAGGTCTGCTGGATTGACCTGATGATTGGTAGTTGCGCAGCAGATCTTCCAGAATGCGAAAAAAAAAAAACACACACACACACCAGAAATCATCAGCAAGAGCGGCATAAGACCGAATACAGTTCTCCATTCCATTCATGAAAACAAACGATTCTGATCGAACTCACTGTGCCATAGGAAAGTTGAATGGAGAAAGCCCATAAGTACAAAACTGAAAAGAATGCCAGTCTAGCCTAGTCAGCAACTTGACAACATCCGGCTTCCAAGCCAAAATCCTCGCCAAAGAAGATAGAGCGAAGGGTAGATAAGCATATCTGCCTATGACATGAAACGGCTCTCGATTCTGGGATCTGGTCAAGATGGAACAAAAGCGAATTTTATACGGCTTAAAGTTTCCCATGAACAACAGGTGTCCGATAGCAGAGTGGTTGAGACATCCATCACAAAGTGACTTCAGCTCAAGAGGACGAAAAAAAGGCGACAGCAGGAAGACATCCAGGAGTCATGATCTGGCTGCAGTCTGCCCCCTTAAAATGTACAGAGTTCAGG
>JAPXFY010000017.1:56174972-56207472 GCA_030674185.1 Monoplex corrugatus
TAGATATGACTGTGGTTAAGATAGGAACGTTTATGTAAAAACAGGATAACCAGTTGATATCTGCGGTTGTTATAAATGACTGTGGTTAAGATAGGAACGTTTATGTAATAACAGAATGACCAGTTGATATCTGTGGTCATAATATATGACTGTGGTTAAGACAGGAATGTTTATATAAAACCAGTATGACCAGCTGATATCTGTGGTCATTACATATGACTGTCGGTGCTACTGTGGTTAAGACAGGAATCTTTGAGTACAAACAGAACGGCTGGCTGATATATGTGACCACTGTGGTCTACTAATGAAATGGATGGTGTACTAAAGACTGTCTGGAACTTCTCATGGCGAGGTAATCTATAAATCTTCTGTTTGATGGCCAGAGTTCAGCACATACAGCTGGTGTCGTGTTACTGGTCACATTTGAAGTAGATTACTGATTTATGTAAGCCTGTTGCTATTGACCTCACATGTGTCTTTCTACTTTCTATTCACTTGTGAATAAAATGTGTGGTTGCATGGGGAAGAACTACTGACAAGACTGACTTTCACAAACAATAAGGCACGAAGGACAGACATACACACACACCAGGGGTGAGTGTAAAGGACTGACATATACAGAACATGGGTGATGACAGAAAAGGGTGTAAACGACTGATATTTACAGACAATGCACGGCGTCATCTCCACGACAGGAATGGGTATTTAAGACTAGGAATACAGAAAGAGGACACATCGTGAACTGCAAGTGACATCAATCATCAACGTCGCAAGTGACATCAACCATCAATGTCTCAAGTGACATCATGTCTCTAGTGACATCAATCATCAACGTCGCATGACATCAACCATCATGTCTCTAGTGACATCAATCATCAACGTCGCAAGTGACATCAACATCAATGTCTCAAGTGACATCAATCATCAACGTCGCAAGTGACATCAACCATCAATGTCTCAAGTGACATCAACCATCAATGTCTCAAGTGACATCAACTATCAATGTCTCAAGTGACATCAATCATCAATGTCGCAAGTGACATCAACCATCAATGTCTCAAGCGACATCAACCATCAATGTCTCAAGTGACATCAATCATCAGCGTCTAAGTGACATCAATCAACGTCTCAAATGACATCAATCATCAATGTCTCAAATGACATCAATCAATGTTTCAAGTTAGATCAATCATCAATGTCTCATGTGACATCAATAATCAATGTCGCAAGTGACATCAACCATCAATGTCCCAAGTGACATCAGTGTCTCAAATGACATCAACCACCAATGTCTCAAGTGACATCAACTATCAATGTCTCAAGTGATATCAACTATCAATGTCTCAAATGAATGAACTATCAATGTCTCAAGTGACATCAACTATCAATGTCTCAAGTGACATCAACCATCACTGTCTCAAGTGACATCAATCATCAATGTCTCAAGTGACATCAATAATCAATGTCTCAAGTGACATAAACCATCAATGTATCAAATGACATCAACCATCAATGTCTCAAGTGACACCAACTATCAATGTCTCAAATGAATCAACTATCAATGTCTCAAGTGACATCAACCATCAATGTCTCAAGTGACATCAACTATCAATGTCTCAAGTGACATCAACCATCAATATCTCAAATGACATCAATCATCAATATCTCAAGTGACATCAACCATCAATGTCTCAAGTGACATCAATAATCAATGTCTCAAGTGACATAAACCATCAATGTATCAAATGACATCAACCATCAATGTCTCAAGTGACACCAACTATCAATGTCTCAAATGAATCAACTATCAATGTCTCAAGTGACATCAACCATCAATGTCTCAAGTGATATCAACTATCAATGTCTCAAGTGACATCAACCATCAATGTCTCAAGTGACATCAATCAATATCTCAAGTGACATCAATCATCAATGTCTCAAGTGACATCAATTATTAATGTCTCAAGTGACATCAATCATCAATGACTCTAGTGACATCAATTATCAATGTCGCAAGTGATATCAATCATCAATGTCTCAAATGACATCAATTATCGTCTCAAGTGACATCAATTATCAATGTCTCAAGTGACATCAATCATCAATGTCTCAAATAACATCAATTATCAATCTCAAGTGACATCAATTATCAATGTCTCAAATGACATCAATTATCAATGTCTCAAATGACATCAATCATCAATTCTCAAGTGACATCAATCATCAATGTCTCAAATGACATCAATCATCAATGTCTCAAATGACATCAATCATCAATGTCTCAAGTGACATCAATCGTCAAGTTCTCAACCAATATAATTTATCATCCCAACATTTACCAGAAAGCAACACCAGCATTCTGGCTATAAGGACGAAATATGAAGGGGAAAAAATCAGCAAACATGGCAGTTTCTCTCACACTAACCTCACAAGCCACTAAAAGTACTGACGTGTTTGTCATGTTCACAACCAACACCTACCCCACATCACCGCACAAAAGCAACCAAGAAAAACGATTAGATAATACAACTACAGATTCAGGTCTAATTCAAAGTCATAAAATAAGAAAAAAAAATGGGAGGAGGGGGGGGGGGGCAGAAGTAGAGTGAATGATGGATTCCTTTCTATACATCGTTGGGCAAACATCGATGTGGACTCAGAAAACGTGATAGCCATTAATTTTTGTGTCCACCCTCCCCATTAGACAGAGGAGGTGTCAACAGCCTCTTGGCCAGCAGTAAACTATCCTATTTATCAGACAGCACGTCTGTCTCTGTGGTTTGTCTTTCTGCCGTGTGGACAGTTATGCGTCATCATGAAGACCGCATGTCATAGCTGTCTGCCTCCTATCATCGGCTGATTGCTCCGACAGGGCTTTTACCCACGATCGATATACTTCCTTGCCTCTCCCTCTACCCACTCCTTTTCACCTTTTCCAGGGAACGCAAAAGGGACTGTGCAGACCTAAATAGTGCCCACTTTACTAATGAAATATTTTATTGCATGGTACATAGAAAACCTATACAGCACACACTGTACGAATGAAATACTTTCATTTTACATGATATTCAGAAGGGAAACAGGACACCTACACAGTGCATATTGTACAGACATAGTGATACATTTGTACTCTAGGACAACTTGTTTGTGGAGAATCCCATATGCACTTAAAATCAAGCACTGCTCCCACACGACATTTTCCCTAGGCATCAATAAAGTGACAAGTGCGTAAAAATTCAGATTTAAAAATGAAAATTTAAACCACTGTTACTACCACTACTACTATCTACCTCCATTACGGTTCGACAACAATTTACTATAAAGTATAAGGAATTTCGATTCCAACTCTGATCCTTCAGTGTATGCCCCTAAAACCTGCATCGCATTTAGATCATTTCGACTTGTCATCTATATCAAGTGACAAAAGTTATTCTTGCAATGCCTAAAAATCCTGTGGTCTTCGCACACACACACACACACACACACACATCACACACACACACACACACACACACACACACACACACACACACACACACACACACACACCACACACACACAACATATCCCTGCCTCTCTTCTTTCTGACTATCATCATCATCATCAGGTGCCTTGCCGCATGGCGTGGGCGATCATGGACTTCCATCTGTCTCTATCTCTTGTTGCATCAAGCATCTCTTCCACCCTCCTTGTCTTCAGCCACTCTGCAAGTCCGTCTAGTATCTTCTCCCTGGGTCTACCTGGTGCTCTCTTTCCCTCCAGCTTTTCCGTTGTGACCAGGTGCTCCAATTCCCCTTTCCTCATAAAATGGCCTAGATGTTGCCTGTCTTTTCCTAATCTTCCTTATGAATGATCGACATGTGTCTGCCTCAATCAAGACAGTCTCGTTTGTTTTCTTTGTTGCCCATGGAACTCTCAACATTCTTCTTAGAAACCACATCTCGGCTGCCTCAATCTTGTTCTGTCTTTGCTTGTTGACTGCCCACGCCTCACAACCGTACAACAGTATTGGTTCTAAATAACATTCAAGAACTCTCTTCCTGATGTTATTGATAGGCATTTGTTGGTAAGAATGCTTTTCATCTTCTTGAATGCTTTTTTGGCTTGGCCGATTCTGCTGGCTATTTCTGATGTGCATCTGCCGTTTCTGACTATACTGAAGATATTTCAACTGAAATCACATTTTTAACACAGGTTCCGTGCCACTGAGCTTTGAACATGCTCTGGTCAATCCTTGCTCAGGATGTCCAGTCTAGATGATCTTAAATTCTAACGGCCTGTTGCACTCTTCCATTTCTGTCCAAAGTCATTCTCATAACTGATGAGTCACTTGAAAGGCAATGATTCCGAACCTTTTCGGTCAATCTGGTGTAAAACCCACAATACAAAAACTGCTTCATTAAAACTTGTTAATGATCTTCTATAGGTTTAATGAAAAAGTGTCCATTCTTTCACTGCTAGATCTTTCAGCAGCATTTAACACTACTGACCGTGACATCATGATCTCAAGATTGTCCTCCACATTTGGCTGCATTGAAAGTTTTCTTGAGCGGTTCGATTCAAACACTTCTTGTTGGATTCAATCTATTATAACCTGTGACATTAGGTCAGCTCCATCTTTGCTCAAATACGGTGTTCCACTGGGTTCTGTTCTGTGCTCTATTACCTTCAGTATGTATTTACGACTACTTAGCTTTATTATGAAACAACCATTCTTTGCTGATGACACACAACTGCACCGCTCTGCCTTCTCAAATGATATCTCAAGTAGTGCTAGACAAATTAAAAAACCCAACCGAGAATATAGCTTCCCAGATGAAAGCAAACAAACTGAAAATGAATTGGGAAGATACAACCAGAACTCGTATACATGGGTACAAAATCAACCTTTAAAAATAACCTCAAGGACCATGGCTGTATCAGACTGTACTACAATCTTCAGCAGATGTCCAAGGAATCTTAGTGCTTTTTCTAATGAATCCCTGTCCATTGCAACTTATTTTAACCATCTGAGCAAAATCCTATTATCTCCAAATACGTAAAATAAGCAAAATCTGCCCAGTTCCTTCTGCAACTACTACACAGAGCTACTGCAACGCTCTCTCAGCTGGACTTTTTGATGATAAGCAATTCAAACTCCAACAAATCCAAACAGTGAAGCCCGGCTTGTTCTACAGGAGGGCCAACGGTGCAATGCAAAATTACTCTTGCGAAAACAACATTATCTTCCAATCAAAGCTAAAACTGAGTATGAAATTTCCACACTCTGTTTTCAATGCCTAACTTTGAATACCATACCAACAAACATGTCAGAACTCCTGCCCTACAAACCTCCAAAGCTCTCAGGTCTCAAGAAGTTTCTCTCTTAACCATATCTCAGTTCTCTCAAATACTTGCGGAAAGGCACCATTCTGTGATTCTGGCTAAACATGGAACACCCTCCTAATGTCTTTAAGACAAAGCGGTTTTCTAGTTATTCAAAAACAAAAGCAAAAAAAAAAAACTCACATCAAAACGTACCTCTTCTGGAAATATATCCAACATTGCATAGATGAATGCTTGTAGATCTTCTAGGTCAAGTTATATTGAAGCTTGCTGCGCGCGCGCGCGCGTGTGTGTGGTGTGTGTGTGTACGTGTGTGTGTGTACGTGCGTGTGTGCACGAGCGTGTGTGCGTGCTTGCGAAAGTGTATGTATGCGTATGTATATGAAAAACGTATTGAATATTCTGCACATTTTTATTCTTTATATACTCTTCCTACAAGTAATAGATGAAAGTATTATCTGTTGCTGCCACATTATTGTATTGACCCAGTAAACTCCCTCCCTTCTACTATAGATATGTGTATGTGTGTGAAAGTTTAATCGACTGCATTCATGTGTGTCTATGTTTGCTTTCTTGCGTGCGTGCGTGAGTGCGTGCGTGCGTGCGTGCGTGCGTGTGTGCGTGTGTGTGTGTGTGTGTGTGCGCGCGCGTGGGGTGTGTGTGTGTGTGTGCGTGTGCGTGTGCGTGTGGTGTGGTGTGCGTGTGTGTGTGTGTGTGTGTGTGTGTCTGAAAGATTGTATTTATCAGGTGGTTCATATATGTTTCTTCCGCATATATTTTTTGTTGTTGTTGATTAGTATCACTAATACCTATTTCTAATTTCATGCTATGATCTACTGTTATTTTTGATAACTATGTTAATGCTGCATCGACGTATTGGTGTTTAACTACATTTACGCTGCATTAATGTATTGACATAACCCCTCCCAATCTTTTTTGTTTTATATACAGTGCATCAAGCAAGTTTTGACTTGCGTTGTTTGTGCTATGCAAACGGACTATTCATTTATTTATTTATTTTCACTTTAGTTATCACTATTATTGTTATTATCATCATCAGTGTTGTTGTTGTCATGCCACAACACACACACACATACACACACACACACACACCACACACACACACACACACACACACACACACCCCAACCTTACGCTCGCGCACACACATACACGCAGTGACACACTTACGCGTGCACACACACACACACACACACACACACACACACACACACACACACACACACACACACACACACACACAGCGCGCACGTGCTCAGAAGGCGCACATACACGCATGAATGAGGTTATGAGTCATACACGCAGAGTTGATATTGCCTATAATTTATGACACAGTAAAAGCTTGCTCATCAAAACAGACATCAAGTCTCCTGACTCAGTCCGTTGAATTATTTGAGTGGCAGGTTATTGGCGCTCTGACTGAAGGAAACTGCTGCACTTCATTTCATGCTTGGCCAATGTCAAAGTGCTGTGTCAAGACCTGACATGGCCATATGCCGACACGTTACTTAGGAGGCAAATGTTATGGGACATAAAACATTCGGACAATTATGTTCCCCTCTGAGCGCTTTCCTCTTATACTGACCCCCGCAAATGTTATGGGTCATTGAAAATCTATCCTTCGACCCCAATTATGTTTCCTTTTCTGAGCGCTTTCCTCTTATACTGACCCCCACCCTTCTTGCTGTATGAATAGCGCTGATCACACGCCCTTCATTCCAGCTTCCAGTTGTTTAATACACCATCCTTTCTGCTTCAATATATCACAGTCTCAAGATCAAGATTCCATAGGAAATATCAATATCAGGTCACGTTGAAACCAGCCCTAGACGAGACTGCACCACTGCATGATCATTTCAAGTGTTCAGCAGGTGCCTATTAGGATCTAGCTAATACCGACAATCGCTTGCTATGCCCCCTACTGACATCACCGATTGTTTTGTTGCTGTGTCGAACTGAGCTGAGTGAATCTAGCGTGGAAAATATTGTGTACATCCATACGACTATAACCCACCACCACTACCACCACCACCCTCACCACCAAATCTCAAGGACCTCGGAGAAATCTGTTTAACTGTGAAACTACATTTTTATTTGACTGGTGCACAACTCGGAAATGAAATACTCCTACCGGTTTCCCAAAGCTTTTGTAGCTTTGTGTCCGGATTGTTACTGCCATTTTTACGTCATGAGATACGTCCATGTCCAGGCTCGTCACACATCATGCGCATCGTCTTGACTTCAATATAATCCCTAAGCTACAAACAGAACCAGACATGACAGGAGACCCTCAAGCCGATGCATAAAACTTTCTGTACGCTGAGTGTGTGTTAACTGCGAAAACGTACTGCAATGACTCCCTCCGTATCTTTTGTGCTCACCCCGTACGCTGCTTGTCTGTTTCTGGATGTTTGCTTGCTTAATAAAATGATCCTGAGTGATTTGAAATGCAAAAATACGCTTTTCGTTAAACCTTAAAAACTTCACTGTTGGTTTCTACTGATGCTTTCAAGATATGGTATGTATTTTTCCAGGCATTCTAATATTGTTCTTGTCTTTCTTTTTTGACAGAGCAGTATGTTTTATCTGTGTAGCTAAACATTTTGTGGGCAACATACAGCTGACGCTCCACATATTTTCACACTGCATAACATGTTACCTCGGGCAAAACAACTGAACTCAAAGGGACAAGTGGTAGGTGTATGCAGGTCACAAGGGACAGACAACCATTCAAATCAAAAGGAATGACATGATGTGGGTTTGACTAGGTCACAGAGGGAAGACACAAGAGACGTGATACAAGTGTGATTAGATCACAGGGGAAAGACCAACAGTTCAAATTAAAGTGACATGATTCAAGTTTGATTAGGTCACAGTGGAAAGACAGCAGTTCAAATTAAAGTGACAAGACTGAAGTTTGATTTGGCCACAAGGGAGAGACACAACAGTTCAAATCAAAGTGACATCATTAAGTTTGATTAGGCCACAAGGGAAAGACACAACAATTTAAATCAAAGTGACAGGACAAGTCGACTGAGGCAGAGGGGAAAGACAAACAGCTCAAATCAAAGACAGGACAGTTGACTGATCAGAGGGAAGAAAACAGCTCAAATCAAAGTGACGGAAATTGACTGAGTCAGAGGGGAAAGACAAACAGCTCAAATCAAAGTGACAGGACAAGTTTGACTGAGTCAGAGGGGAAAGACAAACAGCTCAAATCAAAGTGACAGGACAAGTTTGACTGAGTCAGAGGGGAAAGACAAACAGCTCAAATCAAAGTGACAGGACAAGTTTGACTGAGTCAGAGGGAAGACAACGCTCAATCAATGACAGGACAAGTTGACGAGTCTAGGAGACAACAGCTCAAATCAAAGTGACAGGACAAGTTTGACTGAGTCAGGGGGGAAAGACAAACAGCTCAAATCAAAATGACAGGACAAGTTTGACTGAGTCAGAGGGGAAAGACAAAACTATTCAAATCAAGGTGACGAGTCAGGTGTGAAAAGTTAAAATGGAAAAACAAACCGTTAAAATCAAAGTGACATGGGTAGTTTTGATTAGGTGACAATGGAAAGACAAAGCAAAGGTGTTCAAATCAAGGGACATGAGACAGGTTTAATTAGGTCAAAAAGTGAAAACAAACTGTTCAAAAATCAAGGGACCTGAGACAGAGCTGATTAGGCCAAAAAATCAAGACAAAACGGTTCAAATTAAGAGACATGAGATTGATTTGATAAGGTCACAAGCAAAAACAAAAAACAAAAAAAACAAAAAACGATCAAATCAAAGGTAGTGACATGAATTGGTTTGATTCAACTCATAATTCTTAATGTTCAAACCAGCTACTTGTTCTCAGTAACCTGTCTCTACGTCTTTGCTGTCTGAGTGTTTGGATGAGATCCTCCAGACATTGACTAGCATTGTGAATGAATGTCTACTAGAGAATGCCCTACGATAAAGGGTGGAGAAAAATGATAAACAATTTTCATTACGCAGATAACCCCGTGCTAATTGCAGAAAATGAAAAAGACCCACAAAATCTTGTGAATATAATAGAAATAGAAAGCAAAAATAAACAGCTGGTGCCAAACAGCAAGAAGACTGAAGTCCTGATAATCAGTAAAATAAAAAAAATAAAAACAAGTAATCCGTCATGCAAAATAACAGCAAATGGCACAACATTGAGACAGGTTGATAAAGTTAAATATCTGGGAACGGTAATCTCACCAGACGGAAAATGCACATCAGAAATAGCCAGCAGAATAGGCCAAGCTAAAACAGCATTCAAGAAGATGAAAAAGCGTTCTTATCAACAAATGCCTGTCAATTAACACCAGGAAGAGAGTTCTTGAGTGTTATATAGAACCGACACTGTTGTATGATTGCGAGGCGTGGACAGTCAACACACAAAGTCAGAACAAGATGCAGGCAATGAAACGCGGTTTCTAAGAAGAATGTTGAGAGTTCCATAGACAGCAAAGAAAACTAACGAGTCAGTCATGAAGGAGGCAGACACGAGAAGACCATTAATAAAGAAGATCAAGAAAGGACAATCAATATTTAAAGGATATTTTACGAGGAATGAAAAATTAGAGCACCCAATCACAACAGGAAAGCTGGAGGGAAAAAGAGCAACAGGTAGACGCAGGGAGAAGATATTGCACGGACTTGCAGAGTGGCTGAGGACACAGAGGGTGGAAGATGTACTCGCAGCGACGAGGCACAAATTCGTATGGAGGGCCATGATCGCCAACACCATGCGGCAGGGCGCATGATGATGATGATGTCTACTACCAGTTTTCTTTCCAACATTATTTTAAAAAAATGCTATTGACAAGCTTCTTTGAAAGAAATATGATCTTGAATGTAACAGCTTGAAAAACTATCGCTCTGCATTAAACTTGCCATTTTTCCACAAGGTCATTGAGAAAACTGTTTCGCTACAGATTTTTGCTTATCTGACAGCCAATGATTTGCTTTTCTCTTCCCAGTCTCATGAAAAACAGAGAAAAGGAAATATCAACGTCTCTCACCTCAGTCTGGAGCTGGAGGAGCGGAAAGCCGGGTGCATAGATCTTTTGGAACTACATGCCCCCATGTCCAATCCTTTGCTGTCATGGGTCACACTTCCTACACGGAATGATTACTGAAGGTACCATTCTCAGGTCCACTGGCACGTTTTCTTCTTCCATTCTACTCCCTACAACATCCAATTCAGTGTTCCTAGCTGGCCCTTTGACTTCATGGATTACACTTCCATTACCGAGTTCTTGCTGACAGCATATTATCCACTGCCACTGCCAACTGCCCACTTTGTCTTCATCAATTCTCCGTCCTACAATTCCAATTTTGTCGATTCTAACACCTTGTCTTCATATGGCATACTCCGCTCCTCTGTTATGAGTTCTGAATGACAACACTTTCATTTCCATTTCTGCACGTTCAGTTTGTTCAGTTTAACACTCTGTAGGATGTAACCTTTTGTAGTGATACTGATTTTGCATTAAAATCACCACATTGATGTCTTTTTTTCTGGTTTCTATTCTTTCATTATTTCTGCCACAAACCTACTCTGGTGTTGGGAAAATCTCCTTGTCATGGGTAACACTTCTCCTACCGTTTTTATTGCCAACACTACTTTCATTTTCATGTCCACCTTCCCTTCTTTCAGCTCCCTTCCTATCAATTGGAGTTGGTGCTTCCGACACATGGACATGTAAGACTGCACAGTGTATTGGTACACATAAGTGACAGCTCTAAGTATTTTGTGATTAATGAATAGATAGATCCCATCGATCAAGCTAAAAGGTTATGCCATCAATTTTCAAATGCAACTTAGCGGTTGGCTTGAGTCTTATGTATCCAGTAATTGATTTTTATGCAACCTGTTTGTGTCTGATTGAACGGACATTCAAACGAAACAGAACTGAAATATCCACTGGGCTGCATGTCCAACAGATCAGCCACACACACAGATAGCACGTAAGGTTGTTATCCTGTCTGATCACAGACTAGAAGAGAGTGAAAGGAACAAATCACTTGTTGCATGCTGCACAGACGGCACAGACAGACAGAGGAACAGGTCTTAGGCAAGCTGAGGAGAGAGCAGCACACAGCCAGCATTCAGGGCCCACACGGGGTCTGGTGTGCAGGGTGAAGCTGGGCAGGGAAAGAAAATCGATCAGTCCCCTCACCCAGGCTGTCAACTGTGATACGATTTGGGAAAACCATTGCCTCTTCTCCTGACGCTGCCACTAGTCATGGCTCCCTCCCCTCGCACCTCACACTCTGGCCTTGGGGTGGCACCATGGGCAAGAGCAGTTTGGACAGAAAGATGGCATTCACACACAAACAGACATTTAGGGTCAACAAAGGTTTGAACTGAAACTGACTCTAAGCAACAGAAAAGAACAAGAATGAAAGAAAGAAAGAAGCAACAACAAAAAAGTGTCAGCAGAAAGGTCAGAAGAGCACATCGAGGTCACTTTACGTAAAGTGTAATTATGCTCTGTATTACCGTCTGCTATTGCTAATATTGATTATGGTCAGTGTTGTTGAAGCCTGTAAATGTAGCTGGATCTGCGTAGGCCTAAGCCGGTAATTGAACACAATCACATTGCTGATGTCGTCATTCATTTTCTACATCATTAGCCTAACTCCTAACATTCTGCTTGTTTGTTTGTTTGTTGGCATTCCTTTAAAAGTATTTGTTGATTGCTTGTTTCTTTGTTTCTTTGTTTGCACTGTTTTAAAAGTATTATTCACTTCTAAAATCACCTATTGCTTTTGAATGGAATGAACAGACAGATAGACGCATTAAGTTATAACTGACGATTTATAATTACTTCAAAGTGACACCGAAATACGACAGTGATTGTGAATCGCGGATCATTACTGTTTTGTTTTGTTTTGGTATCATGTCAAGTGTTACAATCACATTGTGTGCTTTCCACAACATAAGTGCTGTTGCCTGAAGGCCGGCAAAGCTTGTCCATCATGGATGAAACTTTGGGCTGTGTGGTTACTTACTTATCAGCAGACCGGCTTTGACAAAAACAGACATGGATATGATGGATACTGATCACAAACCAACAGAAGCTGGTTCACTTACACAGTACTCTATTGGTAATGGAAATCCTTGTCTGAATGTTAAGTCAAAATATCAAATACTGTAGAAACGCTGCGCATGGTCAAGCTCCTAAGACAACAAAGAACTTGGACTCTGGATACCAAAACGCACACGAGTGATGAGAGACAGACAGACAGACACACATGGAGAGCGTAGGAAGAGATGTATAAAGTGAAAGAGAGCGACATACAGACAGAGGCACAGATTAACAGACGGAGAGAAGCAGGGCACCAAGCGACCAATAGACAGAAGGCAGACAGATATACAGAATGAAACACAGACAGGGAGGAAAAAAACAAATGTGTACAAGGCAGCTATATGACTGTGATACCTCCCTAAGGAAGACTATCTCCAGTTCACGAGCAACATTCATCTCCACATTCCTGAGGCAGTGGCGAGAAATAGACCCGTGGGACCATACACGACAAGAATCCCTGTCAGCATGTTGCATTTCCATACAGCTTGCATTCAGTGCAGGCTATCTTCCAATGATAGCTGCATACACCACAAGAACTCAAGAGAAAAGCATGATTGTCAGGTCTTCCTACTGCTGGATTTTGTTTTATGGATTTGGATTGGGTTGGTTTGCTTTGGTTTGTTTAGTTTGTATGTGTGCTTTTTTGCTTGTTTTGTTTGTTTGTTTGTTTGTTTGTTTGTTTGTTTGTTGTTTGTTTAAGAGCTGGTGTGTGAGTGGCGCGTTATTTGTGTAATTTTGCTACCTTGACAGTAAACTAGCCGAAGAGTTAAACTTACAAAACGGCGTGTTTTTGTAGGAAAAACATATGATTCTGTCATTGCAGAGACACACACTCACACCCACATATGTTATACTGAGTCGGTTTAAATTCCTTTTTCTCAAAGAAAAGAAGAGGAAGAAGAAATCGGACAAAACACAAGCACAGAAGTAAAAGTTGCCAGTGGGAACGTTTTCACATTTCGTTTAAGGAGTCCTTTATTGGGTTTTGAGGCAGGTATGTAAATGAACAGAATCAGACCAAGATCAACCCCTACACCACCTAACTGTATCTTCTTAATCAACCCCTACACCATCCTAACTGTATCTTCTTAATCAACCACTACACCATCCTAACTGTATCTTCTTAGGACAAGCTATGAGGAACCCAAACCCTTGAAACGACGTCCTTGGTGCTGATGCTTCCTATCACTGTCTGTAATGATGTACACATCACTAGTCTGTCTGTGGCAATGTCGCACTGTCAGCACAGGAAACACACATATAAAGGGCAAGGGAAAGAGACCCAAAGACTGAGATGATGGGCAAAAATAATGAGAATGCGAATGACAGACAGACAGACAGACAGACAGACAGGCCGACAGACTGACAGACCGACAGAAATTTGAAACTTGAAAACGCTTCGTTATTCACGCATAGTAGCGTTAGTTCCTGTTGGATCTGTCTTACAGCTAGTCGTTGCTATTCAACTGTACAATATAAGCGTACACACACATACACACACCACACACACACACACACACACACACACACACACACACACACACACACACACACACACACACACACACACACAAAACACACACACAAACACACACACAAGCACCATACAAGCTATTCTTAATTGTTCCATGAATGTAAATTTTAATCATAAGCATATCAGTGTGCCTCGTTATTCAGTTTTTGAAATAAGCCAGACTGATTTGTGTGAGAGCCAGAAAGAGAGAGAGAGAGAGAGAGAGAGAGAGAGAGAGAGCGAGGGAGAGAGAGAGAGAGAGAGAGAGAGAGAGAGAGAGAGAGAGAGAGAAACAGACATACATACAGACAGACAGACAGAGAGGATGGAGGAGGAGAAATGGGCGAATATAAATCAATGAAGAAATGAAAGTTACTTCACTCCCCCTGTCTTTGCTTTGATTTAGAAAAGCTCTGGGAGGCAAAGGTTGTTCCATAACCCGGGGGTCTTTAGGGAGTGAGGTGCTGGAGAGTTCAGCCTTTTCTGGAAGTCTGCTTCATCCAAATGATGCTCATCTCCTCAATCTGGCTCCTTTACCTCCGCAAAGCATGAAAGGGTCACGTACCTATTCACAGCTGGGTGCACTGGAGGCCACAAGAATATTTTTTTCGCGACTGAGACTGAAAGCCTTGCAGTGAGACAAGCATGTTGGAATTGTATATGACTAAGTGCCAAAAGGTGGGACCCCGATTTAGGACAAGGGGTTGAAAAATAAAGTCTGCTTTAAAGAGTTCTCTTTGGTACTGTCTGATACCTTTCAGTACCAAGCATGATTCTGTAAAAGCAAAAGATAATCAAAAGCTCGGTTTTGGAAATATCTCAGTTTAAATGTTGGGATGTCTAAAGTGTCGCACGTCAAACATTACAACACAAATGCTCATAACATATTTCTTTTTTATAATGCTGCAGACCCAAGATACTGTTTTTGTGTCCATGTAGCATGCCTAAATGTAATGGTATCATCTCTTCCTGATTTTCACACCCTGAACATAATTCATGGACATGTATTGTGGTAATGTTTGACGTGCGACACCAGGCAGATTTTTAGCAATCTGCCACCCGGCCCAATCACACTTTTTCTTCTAATAAAACAGATCTGCACATTCAACACACACAAAACAAGACAAGCTGTATTTATTAAGTATTAAAAAAAGAAGAAATATATTTGAAGAAAAGGATGATTTGTATTCAAGTATTAAAAAAAGAAGAAATATATTAGAAGAAATATATTTGAAGAAAAGGATGATTTTCAAAAAAGTGTTGCATATCAATATTACACCAAATCACAACATGGGTCTTGGTTCAACATCACCAGACTGACACAAACAAAAAATGATGCAAACATTAACTTATGGACCAATCTGAACTAAACATTAATCCACTAAGACCATTGAGTCATTGTAACCCATGCCAACAGCATGAGTTAGAGGTGGCTCATCGTCATCAGTAAAGGTCTGAAGCCAACCGTGCTAACAAACTTTGAACAGCTGGCACCTTTGCGTGGACACCTTGTCCATTAACTTAAGTGTCACAAGAGAAGTGTGTGGCTTTCAAGAGTACATGTAGTCTGCTACACTCCAGCACCAAAGGCCATTTCTGGCTTTTGACATGAAGTGCACGAGTAAGGCTCGATAAGTCCCAGGTTCGATACGTCCCAGGTTCGATGCGTCCCAGGTTCCATACGTCCCAGGTTTGATATGCCCCACACACCCCACACCCACCCATCCCACACCCACAAGCACACCCACACCTCCACCACACACACCCCCACACACACCACCCACACCACCTCACCAAACACCCCCCACCCACACCCCCACCATCCACACACCTCCACTACACCCACACTTGTGGGTGTGGTGTGGGTGGTGCTGGAGGTGTGTGGGTGGTGGTGTGGCGTGGTGAGTGTAGGGGTGGTTTGGGTGGTGTGGGTGTGCTTGTGGGTTGGGGTGGGGTGCTGTGAATGTGGGGGTATGCGTGGTGGAGGTGTGAGTGGTGTGGGTGAGGGTGGTGTCAGTGTGGGGGGTGCGGGTGTGGGGGGTGTGTGGTTGGTGGATGTGGGGGGCTGGGTGGTGTGGGTGGGGTGGTGAGGGTGTTATTGGTGTGGGGGTGTGGGTGGTGTGGTTTGGGTATGGGGTGGTGCGGGGGTGTGGGTGGTGGGGGTATGGGTGAGGGTAGTAGGTGGGTGGGTGGGTGGGGTGGGGTGAGTGTTGGTGTGGGACGTATCGAACCTGGGACGCGTCGAACCTGTGACGTATCGAACATGGGACGTATCGAACCTGGGATATATCAAACCTGGGACATATCGAGATGTCCCCGAAGTGCACACAGACTACTCCTAGCAGTCCATCCGTCTCCAGCACCTGACAGGGATATTCAACACCTGACCACCTAATCATATAGGTGTTTCTGTAACAGGAAACTGACATGGCTTCCTGAGGATGACCAAGGGAACAAAATGGTTCGGGGTCCAGTGTTCCGCAACCATGTCGTCCCTGGACGAAGACCACATCACTGTCAGCTTCTTGTTGTTTGTGCAGCCAGGCGCACGGATGATCCTGTTGCAGTGCTTCTGGTATACTGGCCATCCAAGTGATGGAAATACTGACTGCACAGGCCTGTTCAGGGCAACGGAGGCAGCAAAAAACTGCCACAAACCTGTGTAGACAGCATTCCCAACCACTGCCATGCATTCCTTCCTGAAAGCATCCTCTGGTGTAGCACGGGGTGCAGATGTCAGCACTGCAACATAGATCACATGCTCTGCATTGAGGTTGTCTGATGGTGCACACCAGTTCTGGCCATCAAGAAATAATCCTTCCTGCAGACACAACAAATTACAAATTACAACAAAATTGTATTATCAAACGTCAAAATTACCACAAATGCCTTTGTTGTAAGAAAGCAAGAAAACCATTTCTCTATTTTGATGTAAGCTAAGATGCTTTGTTCTGTCATCAGAATACGATTTCCATCGGCTTACTGTATGAAGCTGACCAAAATCAAATGAACGACAAAACCTGCTTTGTCGATATTTGTAAAAAATACTGCATGGTGTGGTGTCGGTCGTCAAAAAGTGTCACACGTCAAAACAAGGAAGAGTATTACAACATACCTTCAGATGCAGACAGTTCCTCATCAGCAGCAAAACTCCTGCGAAATGCACGTGACCACAAACCAACGTGTAACCCACGTGTGTACTGGAAGTGAATAACATCGATTTTTGCGATATCGTTGAAATGAGAAAGAAAATTTTGGGCTGGGTGTCGGACGTCAAATATTACAACACATTTTCGCGACGGTAACAATCGCAATTAAAAAAAACAGATAAGAATACGCTCAATACTTTTCACTCAAATAATGATTAACAATCCTTTCCAGAGTACAAAACATTTGTAAGAACAACACGCTCAAAGTTTTGACGGCGGTCTTACAACACGTTATAACGCGTGACACCGAAAATTTGAACGGCCAGAATAGACGCATCAAGAAATTCCGATCCATTCGGTAAGTTTGTGTATGTTAATCGAGGTATATTTTGCTCACATGCTTAGTTTCAAGCGCTTTAATCACACCTAGGCTGAGCACGGCATCTTCATTTAGTGCTGACTACGAAATGTCCGTTTTCGACGCCATGATTTTTAAGACAATTTTGTACAATATTGCACGTGTAGAGCAAAATACAAAAAAAAATTAGGCTTGAAGTTATCTCCACTATCAGTACATTCATTCTTCCACACAAACCAAAAGAAGAACACGGGTTTCAGATGTGAAAATAATGTTTTTATTGCAGTTCTCATGAACACCCTCTCAGCATCCCACCTTTTGGCACTTAGTCATATCTACACCACCAGACCTCAGAGAAACGGCCAGCAGCCAGGACTTTGACCCGTTAACAGACCAAGACCAAAAAAATGATACATTGACATAATGTACACACCTGTCATTGTCCGTTTTCTCCATTCATTCATCAATCCTAATGATTTCATTCCTTCACCCTGTCCACCAGCTTTCTTTAACCCTTTCAGTTCCTATCCGATCCACCAGCTTTCAACAGCTTCCATTAATTCTTTCACTCCCTCACCCTATCCACCAGCTTTAACCTTTTCTCTCCCCCACACTATCCACCAGTTTCTTTTAACCTTTTCAGTCCTTCACCCAATCCACCAGCTTCCTTTAACCAGTTCACTCTCACACCCTATCCACATGCATTCTGCAAGAAGCTTGTGGATAGATGAAAGTGTGAAAGGGTTAACCAATGTCTGTCCTGTATATCTTCTTTCCGTAGACTCGTACTCTTCTCTTCTTCCTACGATGGGCGCAGCAGTGAAGTTTGCAAACGTCGGACCTCCTGTCAGAAGGTCTTGGGTTCAATCCATTCAGACACCTCTGGTGGATAAAGGATGAAGAAAATGCGTATGTTTGGTGGGAAAAGGGTGGATAAAACACCTTTGTGTCGTGGATAAAGGGTGAAGAAAACACCTCTGTTTGGTGAATAACGGGTGGAGACAACACCTTTGGTGGGTAAAGAATGGAGAAAATACCTTTGTTTGGTGGGTAAAGGGTGAAGAAAACATCTTTGTTTGGTGGATAAAGGGTCAAGAAAACATCTTTGTTTGGTGGGTAAAGGGTGGAGAAAATGCCTTTGTTTTGTGGACAAAGGATCGAGAAAACACCTTTGTTTGGTGGGTAGAGAATGGAGAAAATACCTTTGTTTGGTGGGTAAAGGGTGAAGAAAACAATCTTTGTTTGGTGGGTAAAGAATGGAAAAAATACCTTTGTTTGGTGTAAAGGGTGAAGAAAACATCTTTGGTGGGTAAAGGGTGGAGAAAATGTCTTTGTTTTGTGGACAAAGGGTGGAGAAAACACCTATGTTTGGTGGATAAAGGGTGGAAAAAACACCTTTGTTTGGTGGGTAAAGGGTGGAGAAAACACCTTTGTTTCGTAGGTAAAGGGTGGAGAAAATGCCTTTGTTTGGTGGACAAAGGATCGAGAAAACACCTTTGTTTGGTAGGTAAAGGATGGAGAAAACACCTTTGGTGGGTGAAGGATGGAGAAAACGCCTTTGTTTGGTGGTAAAGGTGGAGAAAACACCTTTGTTTGGTAGGTAAAGGGTGCAGAAAATGCCTTTGTTTGGTGGATAAAGGATGAAGAAAACACCTTTGTTTGGTAGGTAAAGGACGGAGAAAACGCCTTTGTTTGGTGGGTGAAGGGTGCAGAAAGTACCTTTGGTAGGTAGAGGACGGAGAAAAGGCATCTGTTTGGCGGGCTAGGGTGGAGAAAACACACTTGTTTCGTGAGCTAGGGTGGAGAAAACACCTTTGTTTCGTGGATAAAGGATGAAGAAAACACCTTTGTTTGGTGGGTAAAGGATGAAGAAAACACCTTTGTTTGGTAGGTAAAGGACGGAGAAAACGCCTTTGGTGGGTAAAGGACGGAGAAAAAACCTTTGTTTGGTAGATAAAGGATGAAGAAAACACCTCTGTTTGGTAAGTAAAGGACGGAGAAAACGCCTTTGTTTTGTGGGTAAAGGATTTGTGGGTAAAGGATGGAGAAAACACCTTTCTTTGGTGGGCTAGGGTGGAGATTGTTTTGATCTCCAGATCAACATGTGCACAGACCACACAATGCATAAACCCCTCTTTGTGTGTAGAGGCATGCAGCATATCAATTATGCACAGTACCTGGCTTATGGAAGCATAGAAACGCCCTGCATACAAGCAACGATAATTCTGAAAAAAAATAATGGCTTTTAGGTGATAAGTTCTACCACTGTGAAAAAAGAATTATTATCGTTATTATTCCTACCTTTGAATATATTTGCTTTTTTTTTCATGGCACACACGGCTACAGTTTTGTTTGTTTTCCCGCTTGTTTGGTTGGTTGGTTGGTTGGTTGGTTGGTTGGTTGGTTGGTTGGCTGCTTGCTTGCTGCTTGCTACCTTGCTTGCTTCCTTGGTTGGTTGGTTGCTTGGTTGGTTGGTTTGTTTGTCTCATTTTCATAATCCGATTCAAACCAGTGTTTAGCCAGCAGTCAGTCTAGTAGGAACATAATACTAATATGTATTAAAACTGCTGATCAGTGTCTTAATGGTTGAGTTTAATGACCTCCCTACAAGTATTTAAGGTCATGTTGTTATCGCTGATCAATGATGTGGTGTGTCTTTATGTAAGTGGATCAAAAACAACAGAATATCTGTCAGGTTTAGCATACTGATGGTCAGTCAACCGATCAGTCAATCAGTTAATGAACGTTACATGATATCAGGTGGCCGTCTGCCCTCCTCAGCGAGAGTGCCCTGCAATTTTACACGCATTTTTGCCAATAACACACACACACACACACACACACCCCACACACACACACACACACACACACACACACACACGCAATCTCTTTCTCTCATTCTCCTCTCTCTCTTCTCTCCTTCTCTTTCTCTCTCCCCCCTCTCTCCCCCCTCTCTCCCCCTCTCTCTTTCTCTCTTCTCTCCCCTCTCTCTCTCTTTCTACCCCCTCTCTCTATCCCCCTCTCTCTTTCTCTCTCTTTCAGTGCAATGCAACCTCAGACATACCCCTACCTCAGACAAAATCAATAATGCTTGATCAGCAGACCTCCTCTTCCACACACAACCACTGGTCTGTTTGTTCCATCCACCCATTCCGCTCACCCATCCACCACCATCTGCTGTTTTTCTACTTTTGTCTTTGTGTGACCGAGTGTGGTACTGGTCTGTCTGCCCCTCTCCATCCCTCTCTGCTCTTTGTCTATTTTCGTCTTTGTGTGACTGAGTGTGGGTGTCAACGCTGTCTATTTTCATCCTTGTGTCAATTAGTGTGCGTGTCTACACTTGTTGATCGGAGAGAGACAGAGTCAGAAAGAGACAGACAGACAGACAGAGAAAGAGAAAAAGAGACACCGAGAAAGAGAGAGACAGAGAGACTAACAGACAGACAGAGAGACAGAGAGAGATAGAGACACAGAGAAAGAGAGAGACAGAGAGACTAACAGACAGACAGAGAGAGATAGAGACACAGAGAAAGAGAGAAGATAGAGAGACTGACAGACAGACAGACAGACAGATAGACAGACAGACAGAGAGGATAATGATTATAGCGATATTCTATATTCCAGTGGCAGAGCTGTTAGCTAAATGCCATTTTTTTCCAGATTTACAATCATTTGACTGTTGGATATTTTCACGTTTCCCAAAGCCAACCACCGACATCATCTTCACGTGGATATTTGATATTCTGCATGTGTACACACAACAAGGGGATTCAGACACTGACAAGTCCTCACACATGTTGATTTGGGAGATTGGAAATATCTCCACACTTTCCCCTCCAAGCAGAAGTGTGTCATAACGATCAAACCCTCGACCTTCAGACTGGAAAGTCCGACCTTTAGCCATCTGACTGCTGCACTCTTCAGAGAGAACCACACAAACAGAAACACGGAAAGTGAGAAGAAAAAAAACACAAAAAGAGAGAGAGAAACACACAGACAGAGAGAGGCACAGAAACACTGAAAGAGTAAAACTGACAGTGAGAGAAAAACACACACAGCCAAAAACACAGGTCATCATCATCATCAAGTGCCTTGCCGCATGGCGTTGGCGATTATGGACTTCCATCTGTCTCTATCACTTGTTGCCTCAAGCATCTCTTCCACCCTCTCTGTCCCCAGCTACTCTGCAAGTCCGTCTAGTATCTTCTCCCTGGGTCGGCCGAGTGCTCTCTTTCCCTCCAGCTTTCCCGTTGTTACCAGGTGCTCCAATTCCCCTTTCCTCATAAAATGGCCTATGAATGTTGCCTGTCTTTTCCTAATCTTCCTTATGAATGATCTACTTGTGTCTGCCTCCATCAAGACTGTCTCGTTTGTTTTCTTTGCTGTCCATGGAACTCTCAACATTCTTCTTAGAAACCACATCTCGGCTGCCTCAATCTTGTTCTGGATTTTTTTGTTGACTGTCCAAGCCTCGCAGCCGTACAACAGTATTGGTTCTATATAACATTCACATGTGAAAAAAACAAACGAAAGCGTACAGAAACAGAGTCAGAGAGACAGAAACACAGACAGGAAAACTCCAAAAACATGTTACAACAGAAGGTTAACAGCGCTAGGTCCCATCGGATTTGTCTTACAGCTGGTCCTAGTTATTCTACAGTTTAACAACATTAAGACACAATACTGAAACGTATTAGCTAAAACAAGACAAGCATAAAGAAAAATGAATAATAAAAACAAATTACGACAGCATGCATGCACATGCACACATAGATCTATACGTATGCATGCACATGAACTAAACTATATGTAATCAAACATGACAACAACGACAACAAAGTATAATAACAATAATAATAATAACAATAATAATAATGATTAGTTCCACTTGCATAGCGCAAAGAGTCTGAGCCAAATCATGTTCTTTGCACTTTACATTGAATGAATAATAAATAACCGATTTTAACCAACAACAACAACAACAACAAAAGGGGGGGGGGGGGGGAACTGAGATTAAAAAAGGGAGAGGAGTGTGCGTGTAAAGAGTAAAGAGAGAAATGGTGGGTGAAAGACAAATACACATTAACACAGAATGAGAAGAAAAAAAAACATACCGAAAGAGAGACAGAAACAGAAGGGGAGAGAGAGACAGAGAGAGACAGAGAGCGAGAGACAGACAGAGACAGAGACAGAGAGACAGAGAGACAGAGACAGCGACAATGAGACAGACAGAGAGAGACAGAGAGAAGGAGGGGGAGACAGAGAGAAAGAGAAGAAGGAAAATATACAGGCAGACAGAGAAAAGACAGACACAAAAGAGAGCTGAGGACAATCACGTTATGATGAAACTTCGATGTTAAATACCAGCGATCTTAAAAATTAATGATTGGAGTGTTCACGGAAAAAAAATTGAAGGGAAACAAACACTGAAGACAAGCACATCCACACCATAGCAGTGGCCTCCCCTTACAGTTTCCCTTCCGTGACAAAAATCGATGGGTGTCGTGATGAGTTGGTGGTGTAACATTTAACATAGTTGTCAGACAGCACCTTCCCAACCACTAACACAGTTGTATGTCAGTCCAACCAGTGGTCAGCAGCTGAGCTCTATGCTTGTTGGACCAGACGAGGTGGACGAGAATGGACAAACCACATACAGCGATTCATGCCACACTGACCATTGCCCGTCTGCCGACCTCCGCCATTCCCACTAGAGGATTCTAAACGACCTTTGAGAAAAGCACAGTCTGACATGTGTGTGTGTGTGTGTGTGTGTGTGTGTGTGTATGTGTGTGTGTGTGTGTGTGTGTGTGTGTGTGTGTGTGTGTGTGTGTGTGTGTGTGTGTGTGTGTGTGTGTGTGTGTGTGTGTGTGTGTACACCTGACAAAAGCCAGATGGCCGAAAAGTTGAACCTACTTTGTATTAAATTGGCGTCCTCATTCTGTTTATGTTTCAAGTCTTTGACATGATTTCCTTCCGTTACTCTCTATTGGAATGGCCAAGAACAGTATGGTTCAATTGAACAATATTTGGAAAGACCACAGCATAACAGCAGACCTTAAGATAAAACTCTTAAAATGTCTTGTCTGGCCAGTGATGTTATACGGCTGCGAGGCATGGACAATGAAGAAAGAGGATGAAAGACGAGTGGAAGCAGCAGAGCTGTGGTTTTACCGAAGACTGCTGAGGGTCAAATGGACGGATAGGCGCTCAAATGAAAGCATACTGAATGAGTTGGGTACTACACGCAAGCTTCTAGTACTCATACAACGGAGGAAACTGAAATATGTTGGACACGCAATCCGTAATGAGAGAACAGACTTGATGTCCACTGTCCTCCAAGGTAAAGTGGAAGGAAAGAGAAACAGAGGACGGCCACCTGCATCACTTGCTAGAAACATCACAAACATCAGTGGCAAGAAACTCCAGGAGGTGGTCAGACTTAGCCAAGATCGAGAGTGCTGGAGGCAACTTGTGAGGACATCATGTGCAGCGGCCAACACTGTTCCCGGTGACGCCGACAGGTGAGACAGGTGAGACTCTCTATTGATACAGGATCCTCCATGATCTCTGTAAAAAGTAGTCTTTGACAGGATTTCTTTCCGTTACTCTACTTATACTGGATCCTCAACTATCTCTGTAAAAAGTAGTCTCTGACAGGATTTCTTTCCGTTACTCTACTAATACAGGATCCTCAACTATCTCTGGGAAAAGTTCAGTCTTTGACAGGATTTCTTTTGTTGCTCTACTTGTAGGCCTACTGGATCCTCAACCATCTCTGGGAAAATTTCGGTCAATGACAGGTTTTTTTTCCATTAGTCTACTTATAAACGATCCTCAACGATCTCTGGGAAAAGTTCAGCCTCTGACAAGGTTTCTGTCCGTCTCTCTACTAATACAGGATCCTCAACGATCTCTGGGAAAAGTACAGCCTTTGACAGGATTTCTTTTAGTTACTCTGCTTATACAGGATCCTCAACTATCTGACAGAATTTCTTTTCGTTATTCTCCACTAATACAGGATCGTCAATATCTCCTGGTTGGTTTCAGAGGTACATCCCCTGACTTCCTATCTGACTTTCCAGGTTCCAATCTGGCTCTTGACAAACGTGTGCGAGTCTCCAGTCCCCTCAGCTGTGAACGGGGACCTGACCAAGTTTATGGTTAGGAAAGGTAAAGTAGTGAGGGAAAGGAGACAAGAACTCTGATATCACACACACACAGTGCTTCATGTCACTTAAAACAAAACGAAATAAACAAAAATAAAATAGGAAAGAATAAGCACTGACCTCTTGAGCTGTTCTATCTTGTCCTGTTGTCGAAACAACGTGTCCTTCACGGCGTCAAAATCCACACTGTCCCTCTTGTCCACCAGCCCCACCAGTTTTTTCAGTATTGCTACCTGTACATAGGCATAAGACAGACAATGTCACGATCTGTAGGCATGTGACAAGAGGCTGATGCTACAATAATTTATCTTTGCCCTATGCTGATACAAACTATTCCCAAAAGAACCTATCCCTATACCATGGTGACACAGACTATCGCCACAAGAACTTATCCCTGTACCATGGTGACACAGACTATCGTCACAAGAACGTATCCCTGTACCATGGTGGCACAGACTATCGCCACAAGAACTTATCCCTGTACCATGGTGACAAAGACTATCGCCACAAGAACTTATCCCTGTACCATGGTGACACAGACTATCGCCACAAGAGCTTATCCCTGTACCATGGTGACACAGACTATCGTCACAAGAACTTATCCCTGTACCATGGTGACACAGACTATCGTCACAAGAACGTATCCCTGTGCCAATGGTGACACAGACTATCGTCACAAGAATTTATCCCTGTACCATAGTGACACAGACTATCGCCACAAAAACTTATCCCTGTACCATGGTGACACAGACTATCGTCACAAGAATTTATCCCTGTACCATAGTGACACAGACTATCGCCACAAGAACTTATCCCTGTACCATAGTGACACAGACTATCGTCACAAGAACTTATCCCTGTACCATGGTGACACAGACTATCGCCACAAGAACTTATCCCTGTACCATGGTGACACAGACTATCGTCACAAGAACTGATCCCTGTACCATGGTGACACAGACTATCGTCACAAGAACTTATCCTGTACCATGGTGGCACAGACTATCGTCACAAGAACTTATCCCTATACTATAGTGACACAGACTATCGTCACAAGAACTTATCCCTGTACCATGGTGACACAAGACTATCGCCACAAGAACTTATCCCTGTACCATGGTGGCACAGACTATTACCACAAGAACTTATCCCTGTACCATGGTGACACAGACTATCGTCACAAGAACTTATCCCTGTACCATGGTGACACAGACTATCACCAAAAAAAGACCTTTTTTCTGCTTTTCAGTTTTCTCCACACGGCATTACTGCGCTGAGAAAATTCCATATTCACGTAACACCAGAAGTGCCATGTGATGGAAAATAATTCAAAACAATTCCAGCAAACAAGGAGCATGAGACAAGTGCAGTGTTGATCACAAGCATAGACCAGTTCTCGCAGTCCTTGATGCACATTACACAGCCTCCCCGTCAGCCATCCCAAGGGAGGGCGAAGAAAGGAGCTATCAACCACAACCCATTATTATTCACTCCCTCCCTATATCCACCAGCTTCCTGCAGCCTCCCGAAAGCTTTTAACCTTTTTACTCTTCCCTCTGCTGAAAATGGTGGATAGGGCGAAGGAAAGAAAGGGTTGATGTCCCATGGGAATAACAAACTGTGGCGTATCAGGCACACTCTATTTATTCTGTCACAGGGGCCAACTTTCAGACGTGATAAATCACCAAAGCGGCCCCATTCACAAAATGGATCTGTTGTCTTGAAGAGAAAAAAAAACACATTTATTATAGCAACCGCAGCCACAAGCGGGCAAGAACACCATGACCAGACAGTTGATAATGTCATAAAGAAAGCAACTCTTTCATAGTAAAAATATCACGAAGAAGGCAACTATTTGACAGTCAAAGTGTCTTAAAGAAAGCAACTGTTTCACAGCGATAGTGTCATAAAGAAAGCAACTGTTTCACAGTCATAGTGTCATAAAGAAAGCAACTGTTTCACAGTCATAGTGTCATAAAGAAAGCAACTGTTTCCTCAGTGATAGTGTCACAAAGAAGGCAACTGTTTCACAGTGATAGTGTCACAAAGAAAGCAACTGTTTCACAGAGATAATGTAACAAAGAAAGCAACTGTTTCACAGTGACAGTGTCACAAAGAAAGCAACTGTTTCAACGTGATAGTGTTACAAAGAAAGCAACTGTTTCACAGTGATAGTGTTACAAATCAACTGTTTTACAGTGATAGTGTTACAAAGAAAGCAACTGTTTCACAGTGATAGCGTTACAAAGAAAGCAACTATTTCACAGTGATAGTGTCACAAAGCAGTCAACTGTTTCACGGTGATAGTTTTACAAAGAAAACAACTGTTTCACAGTGATAGTGTCACAAAGAAAGCAACTGTTTCACAGTGATAGTGTCACAAAGAAAGCAACTGTTCCACAGTGATAATGTCACAAAGAAAGCACAGATCTGAGTGGGATTCTCTGAGCACAGATCTGGATGTGATTCGTTTTTGCATGGATATGAGTGTGATTCATGTAAGCATAGATTTGAGTGTGAATCATGTATGCAGAGATCTGAGCGTTGATGTGAGCCAAGATGTGGGAGTTGTTTTCTGTGACGAAGATTTGGGTTCGATTCATGTGAACACAGATCTGGGTTTGAATCGACCCAATCAACAAACAAATCAGACGATCCCTTTCACTTCGCCGGCCTATTCAACACTTTCTGGCTCGCATGAAGTTGTTGGATAGTGTGACAAAGTGAAAGATTTACCAGGGGAGAGTGTGTGTGGTCACCTGATGTTGCAGCTGGGTCTTCTGTGCCTGTTCCTCCTGCAGAGTGTCACGGAGCACTATGAGGCGAGTGTCTGATGACGTCAGGGTGGACCACACCTCCCCCTTCAGGCTCAATATACTGTCCACTGCCCTATCGTGAACAGCCCGTAACCGCTCGTTTTCCTCTGTTTTACACACACACACACAAAAAAAAAACACGTATACACACACACGCACTCACAAAAACACGTACACACACACAAACACACACACACAAACACATACACACACACGCATACACACACACGCATACACACACATTCACACACACACAAACACGTACACCCACACACCCAAACACACACACCACACACACACACACACACACACACACACACACAACACACACACACACACACACACACACACACACACAAACAAACATACACACACGCACACACACACTCACGCACACACGCAAACACGTACACACACACACACACACACACACACACACACACACACACACACACACATACACACACCACACACACACACACGCGAGCACACGCAGAATAACAAGATTCAATCTTCATTCCGTGTGAAAGATATAAATGGCAAAAGTGATGGAAACACGCAAGCGTTCACAAACTGACAGAGTGTGGAACATTGTTCACTGTCAAGTTGGGTCAGGGCAAATGAAACACAAGACGATACCGAACATAACATACTGTGGACACACGCTAGATTTGGCGTGCCATGATGGAGACTCGGGACGGATACGAGACCTTTGAGTGAAGTTACCAGACGACAGCTGTTGTCATTTTTCTTATTATCACTGGGACAGATGAACGAGGTCAGAAAAAGCAGATCAGAAATTGCAGAAGAAGAGTATGATATATTATACTGGACTCTCTCTCTCTCTCTTCTCTCTCTCTCTCTCTCTCTCTCTCTCTCTCTCTCTCTCTCTCTCTCTCTCTCTCTCTTCCCCCCCCCTCCCCCGCCCTCGTTCTCTCTTTCACAAATCTACACAGTTCATACTTAATTTGAATGAACAAGAGATTAGGGCTGTAGAATGCTCTATGTAGGTTTATTGTAGCCTACATTTCTGTTCAAAGCGTGTGCACAGCCCTACACGCCAACAACAGTCCCATCTGACGAATGACAAGCAGCAGACAAAACAAAACAAATTGTCGAGAAAAACAGGATTTCAACGCGCAACAGGACCTACACAAACAACTAAGAAAGTGAACAGGATGTCATTTAGCCTGGCAATAGCTAACTACAGTGGAAACAGCCAATAGCCCTGACCTAGTGCTAGGATGTTGAGCGGAAATCTGACATTGTCTGTCTAATAGACACAGGATACTGAGTGATTTATCAAAGATAGACATGTGCAACCACTTAAAACACTTCTAGCTGCTTCCATTTTTTAATGACAAATATTCAGCGTGTGAGTTATTGTACAGTTTCCACGATTACAGTTCGAGATTTTGCTCAACTGATCGTGTGCTGGTAGTGCAGTAAGAACGCCACACTGTTTGTTTCAGACATATACAGCCACGGCCACAAAGCCAGCAGCTGTCTTGGTCTTCTGCATATATCGGTGTAAGACAAGATAAGATGTTCAAACATAACCACGAAAAAAACACACACACGAACACACCTCTATTCATTCATCCCAATACACACGAACTTTGCTTTAGACTGGGGAAATACGTTATTTTAAGTCCTTAATTTGTCTCACCTTTGAGATCCTTGACTTTCTGAAGAAACACCTTGAACCTACAGAATCAAACAATAAAATACACTGTCTGAATGAGAAGCACATGTTGCCATTTACAAGTATTAAAGCAACAGCGACAACACTAACACCAAAGGGGAAACACCCCATGGCTTTACAAAACTACAACACACAAACACACCAAAAAAGAAGAAGAAAAGAAAAATCAGCATCAACAGCATAACGATAAAACAAACAAAAAAGAAACAAGAGACAGACATATGGAAAACGCAGCTCTGACCACCTGTCTGACATTTTTCGTCTCTACTGTCACTCTGAAAATGTCCGTTTTACTTGTGATAATTGTATTCTATTTATCATCTAAAACAACTCACTCTGCCCTACCTGTGATCTGTGATAATTGTATCCTATCTATCATCTAAAACAACCCACTCTGTCCTACATGTGATAATTGTATTCTATTTATCATCTAAAACATCCCACTCTGTCCTACATGTGATAATTGTATTCTATTTATCATCTAAAACAACTCACTCTGTCCTACCTGTGATAATTGTATTCTATTTATCATCTAAAACAACCCACTCTGTCCTACCTGTGATAATTGTACTCTATTTATCATCTAAAACAACCCACTCTGTCCTACATGTGATAATTGTATTCTATTTATCATCTAAAACAACTCACTCTGTCCTACCTGTGATAATTGTATTCTATTTATCATCTAAAACATCCCACTCTGTCCTACCTGTGATAATTGTACTCTATTTATCATCTAAAACAACCCACTCTGTCCTACCTGTGATAATTGTATTCTATTTATCATCTAAAACAACTCACTCTGTCCTACCTGTGATAATTGTATTCTATTTATCATCTAAAACATCCCACTCTGTCCTACCTGTGATAATTGTACACTATTTATCATCTAAAACATCCCACTCTGTCCTACCTGTGATAATTGTACTCTATTTATCATCTAAAACAACCCACTCTGTCCTACCTGTGATAATTGTATCTATTTATCATCTAAAACATCCCACTCTGTCCTACCTGTGATAATTGTATTCTATTTATCATCTAAAACAACCCACTCTGTCCTACCTGTGATAATTGTATTCTATTTATCATCTAAAACAACTCACTCTGTCCTACCTGTGATAATTGTATTCTATTTATCATCTAAAACAACTCACTCTGTCCTACCTGTGATAATTGTATTCTATTTATCATCTAAAACAACCCACTCTGTCCTACATGTGATAATTGTATTCTATTTATCATCTAAAACAACACTTGGGGTTAATAGTTCAAGTAACAGACACTTGGGGGTAGTAGTTCAAGATGCAGACAGTTAGTGTAAAAAGTTCAAATGACAGACATTTGAAGCTAACAGTTCACGTGACAGACACTTAGGGTTAATAGTTCAAGTAACAGGCAGTTGGGATAATAGTTCAAGATACAGACAGTGTTAACAGTTCAAATGACAGACACCTGGGGATAATAGTTCGGGCTAATAGTTCAAGTAACAGACACTTGGGGCTAATGGATAAGTGACAGACAGTTGGGGCTAATAGTTCACGTGACAGACACGTGGGTTAATAGTCCAAGTGACAAACAAGGCTGCTGTACTGGCGTGGTTGACAATGCAGGATGCCGGTGAACAGGGTGCGAAAGTCAAAGGATTGAAGAGCATAGTGCGCTAACAGTTGTGCTAATACGCAAAATAAATAAATGAATGAATAAACAAATAAATAAGTAAATGAATAAAAAAAATATATGTATATACATAAATAAATGTTCAACTGACAGACAGCCAGACCGCATATTTCACGAGACATTCAGCTATATCCTGGTTTATAAAAGAGATGTGGCTTTTCTGTCAAACTACTATCTCCTGCAGACATATACAATCTTACCTCATACGAACAAGTGCATCCGCTTTATGTAAGTTTTCTTGTCATATAAAATCTTTGTTTCAAAACACTGTTAGTCAGAATGAGTTGTATATGATACAGATATAAGCTTATCTCGTCAGAACAGACACAGTCACTCTATGTAAGTTTCGTAACACGATTCTTTATCTCAAAACACTCTCAGTCAAAACGTATTGTATAACAAATATAAGCTTATGTCATAACTACAGACAGCCACTTTATGACAATCGTCTATTTCAAAACATTGCTGGCAAAAATGTAATGTGTACACAATCAGTTTGGCATATTGTCAAAGGACTTATCAAGTATACGTATCAAGTTGATGATTATTCCCTTCTTTTTTTTTTTTTTTTTTTTTTTTTTAATGACTTGTTTCGCTAACTGTTGCAAAGTTGCGGAGTTAAAAATCACTCTCTTTCTCTCTCTCTCTCTCTCACACACACACACACACACACACACACACACAAACACACACACACACACACACACACACATACACACACACCGGGCAAAAAAGAGATAAGTGATAGAGAGATAAACTCAACAGAAAGATTGTCTAAATATCAATCAAAGACAAGACATAAGACTTAAACCAACATAAACAATATCAACACTTAACAATCAGAATTTTCTAGGAATCCAACAAATACATACAGACTCAAACCAACAGCAACACTGATAACACTTAACAATCAGAATTTTCTAGGAATCCAACAAATACATACGGACTCAAACCAACACCAACACTGATAACACAACGATCAGAATTTTCTAGGAATCCAACAAAGACATACAGACTCAAACCAACATAAACAATGTCAACAATAAACAACTAGAATTTTCTAAGAATCCAACAAAGACAAGCTATACGGACTTAAACAAACATCAACACTGACAACACTCAACAACTAGAATTTTCTAGGAATCCAATAAAGTCAAGATACACGGACTTAAACCAACATCAACATTGACAACACTTAACTAGGATTTGTAATAATCCAACAAAGAAAAAGGAAAAGGACTCAAACCAACATCACCATAGTCCAGTATTGATGGCAAGTAGTTTACAAACCGACCTTTCATTGACGGTGTCAGTGTCCTGTTCACAGCTCGTGCTGTCCGTCCCGCCCTCATCTTTCGTGTCCCCCTCCCTGCCCTCTCCATCAGCCACTGCGCTCTGCCCTCCTCGTTCACTGTCGTCTGCTAAGGATGATGAAGTCTTCTCCCTTCTTCCTGGAGAATCTCTCCATCCCACCTGGTTGACAACCACACACATTGCAGGAGGATGTCTGGTTACTCTTCACTGTGTTCATTTCACAACCATACTACAAACGACAGTCTGTTAACACATCAGAGGATTCACTTGACAACTACACACTGTTTGTAATTTGTTGAAGTAGCAATCATCTGACAATCAGACACATTTGTAATTTGTTCAAG
>JAPXFY010000017.1:56212472-56244972 GCA_030674185.1 Monoplex corrugatus
GAGGAAAGACTACAAGAAGACACAACCAGAGGAAAGACTACAAGAAGACACAACCAGCGGAAAGACTACAAGAAGACACAACCAGCGGAAAGACTACAAGAACACACAACCAGAGGAAAGACTACAAGAACACACAACCAGCGGAAAGACTACAAGAAGACACAACCAGAGGAAAGACTACAAGAAGACACAACCAGAGGAAAGACTACAAGAAGACACAACCAGAGGAAAGACTACAAGAAGACACAACCAGCGGAAAGACTACAAGAACACACAACCAGAGGAAAGACTACAAGAACACACAACCAGCGGAAAGACTACAAGAAGACACAACCAGAGGAAAGACTACAAGAAGACACAACCAGCGGAAAGACTACAAGAAGACACAACCAGCGGAAAGACTACAAGAAGACACAACCAGAGGAAAGACTACAAGAAGACATAACCAGCGGAAAGACTACAAGAACACACAACCAGCGGAAAGACTATAACACACAACCAGAGGAAAGATTTCAAGAAGACATAACCAGCGGAAAGACTACAAGAAGACACAACCAGCGGAAAGACTATAACACGCAACCAGTGGAAAGACTACAAGAAGACACAACCAGCGGAAAGACTACAAGAAGACACAACCAGCGGAAAGACTACAAGAACACACAACCAGCGGAAAGACTACAAGAACACACAACCAGCTGACTACCAACTGTGAAAACTACAACATGAACATCAGCATCAGTAAAACCCGGACGAAGAAGAACAGTAGAACATCAGGCAACCTTAGTATTAGCATCAATGGCACAAACAAGTGAGTGAATTTTAACACCTCGGTAGTATTCTGACATCAGTGGCACAAACAAGTGAGTGACTTTTAACACCTCAGTAGTATTCTGACAGAGGACTACACTCTGACTTGACTTGTTTCCATGTGAAGAATCACATTCGTAGCCAATGGTTTCAGCAGATCACCTACCAGCAGTCTACAGAATGTAGGTCTGTCAGCAAGGTCCTGCAGTGCCACCCTGTCTCACTAACACTACAGAGGTGCCGTGATTACAGCACATCATCTCTCACACATAATCCATGGTGTGGGCTGACAACTGGTCTCACACTCTGCTGAGACATTAACACCAACAATACCACACCGAAATGCACTTTGGCTAAGATCCACGCCGAAATATACTCTGGCTAAGATTATCTACCAACACGCACCGCACACGCACACACACACACACACACACACACACACACACACACACACACAGAAAGACAGACAGACGGGCAGACTGACTATCACAAAAGCTAAAGTAGACCATCAATCAAAACAGTGACTATCACAAAACAGAGACTATCACTACATATACAGATAAGATACAGTGTACGGGACATGGTCACTATGGCTGGCAATGGGTAATGAACACAGCAGTGTCACAAGTTGTAAAGACACAGTGCAAAAGACACAGTCACTATGGCTGGCAATGGGTAATGAACACAGCAAATGGTGCCACAAGCTGTAACGATACAGTGCAGAAGACACACTCTCTATGGCTGGCAATGGGTAATGAACACAGCAAATGGTGCCACAAGCTGTAAAGATACAGTGCAGGAGATACAGTCACTATGGCTGGCAATGGGTAATGAACAGAGCAGTATCACAAGCTGTAAAGATACAGTGCAGAAGACACACTCTCTATGGCTGGCAATGGGTAATGAACACAGCAAATGGTGCCACAAGCTGTAAAGATACAGTACAGAAGACACAGTCACTATGGCTGGCAATGGGTAATGAACACAGCAAACAGTGTCACAAGCTGTAAAGATACAGTACAGAAGACACAGTCACTATGGCTGGCAATGGGTAATGAACACAGCAAACAGTGTCACAAGCTGTAAAGATACAGTACAGAAGACACAGTCACTATGGCTGGCAATGGGTAATGAACACAGCAGTGTCACAAGCTGTAAAGATACAGTACAGAAGACACAGTCACTATGGCTGACAATGGGTAATGAACACAGCAGTGTCACAAGCTGTAAAGATGCAGTACAGAAGACACAGTCACTATGGCTGACAATGGGTAATGAACACAGCAGTGTCACAAGCTGTAAAGATACAGTGCAGGAGACACAGTCACTATGGCTGGCAATGGGTAATGAACAGAACAAACAGTACCACAAGCTGTAAACATACAGTGCAGGAGACACAGTCACTATGGCTGACAATGGGTAATGAACACAGCAGTGTCACAAGCTGTAAACATACAGAGCAGGAGACATGATCACATACAGTCCGCGTTGGGTAATGTACAACAAAAATGATGTCACAAGCAGTACGTCTTCAGATGGCAGAGCCAGTCTTTTACTGCTAAGTGTAGTGCCAGCCCTATAGTGCTAACAAGCATTAAGGGTCCCACCATCACAGCCTATTATCTCCCACAGATAAAGGACTTACAAGCACTGAACTCTAGTATAAAAGCAAGACTGGTCAACGTATCTATTATACCATTCGCCATGGCCAAGTGGTTCACACAACAAACTAATGTCTAGGAGCTTACAGGTTCAACTCCCATCAGTCCAAATTACTATATCATTTTTGTTAGCGCAACAAACTAACGTCTAGAAGGCCAAACCCCGTCATCCAAAATGACACAGATTTTTCTAAGTTCTGACAGGCTCCTACCTACAGTTATGTACGTGTGCTGTAGATTAGTTCAGAAAATTGGGATCACATAGTCGAGTCTCATCTACTGCACATATGCGTCACTCAAAATGTTGCTCAAATTCTTGACGTACACTGTACATGTCTGTATCTGTATCTGCCTGTTGACGACAGGTGGTATTATGAAACAAAGCATAAAATACAGCGTCTATAGCCGAGGTTGCGTCCACAATGGATGAGTAATAGGACCCAATAAACAGAACAAAATATGGCGGCAGCCATAAATCGCGATAAAAATATTTCAATTTTTGAAATTACAGCATCAACCTGATAATTGCTTATTGGAAAAGTGAAACACTTTACGTGTGCTGCAATGGGATGGTATCATCACAAACCACCATATCCCACAGAGAACAGATGAAGGTAGACTAAGGACTGGTACAAAACCAAGCATTCAGAAAGCCGTCATTTCCCAAAGAGAACAGATGAAGGTAGAATAAAGACTTGTACAAAACCAAGCATTCAGAAAGCCGTCATTTCCCAAAGAGAACAGATGAAGGTAGAATAAAGACTTGTACAAAACCAAGCATTCAGAAAGCCGTCATTTCCCACAGAGAACAGATGAAGGTAGAATAAAGACTTGTACAAAACCAAGCATTCAGAAAGCCGTCATTTCCCACAGAGAACAGATGAAGGTAGAGTAAAGACTTGTACAAAACCAAGCATTCAGAAAGCCATCATTTCCCACAGAGAACAGATGAAGGTAGACTAAGGACTTGTACAAAACCAAGCATTCAGAAAGCCATCATTTCCCACAGAGAACAGATGAAGGTAGACTAAGGACTTGTACAAAACCAAGCATTCAGAAAGCCGTCATTTCCCACAGAGAACAGATGAAGGTAGACTAAGGACTTGTACAAAACCAAGCATTCAGAAAGCCATCATTTCCCACAGAAAACAGATGAAGGTAGAGTAAAGACTTGTACAAAACCAAGCATTCAGAAAGCCATCATTTCCACAGAGAACAGATGAAGATAGACTAAGGACTTGTACAAAACCAAGCATTCAGAAAGCCATCATTTCCCACAGAGAACAGATGAAGGTAGACTAAGGACTGGTACAAAACCAAACATTCAGAAAGCCGTCATTTCCCACAGAGAACAGATGAAGGTAGACTAAGGACTGATGCAAAACTAAGCATTGGTCAAGAAACCATCATATGTCACAGAGAATTGATGGAGGTCGACTAAAAACTGATGCAAAACCAAGCACTGGTCATCATGCCATCATTTCCCACACAACGGACAGAGGTAGACGAGGTAGACTAAGAACTGATGCAAAATCAAGCATTGGTCAACAAGCCATCAATTCCCACACAACGGATAGAGGTAGACAAGGCAGACTAAGAACTGATGCAAAATCAAGCATTGGTCAACAAGCCATCATTTCCCACACAACGGATAGAGGTAGACGAGGCAGACTAAGAACTGAAGCAAAATCAAGCATTGGTCAACAAGCCATCATTTCCCACACAACGGACAGAGGTAGACGAGGCAGACTAAGAACTGATGCAAAATCAAGCATTGGTCAACAAGCCATCCTTTCCCACAAACAACAGATGGATGTAGAGTAAGACTAAGGACTGTTACAAAACAAGCCTTGGTCAACATGTCTATATGTGACCACCCACCACAATGATTCCTATTTCAAATCAATATTTTTTCACCTGTTGATGTTAAAAATGAGCATTCGTATTCGTTTCAATGGTGGAAAATGTTTTAAAATCAGACAATCTGTACCAATGATAGAAGCCTGTAAAGATGGTACCTGTCATTGTATTGAGAAAAACTGAAATGTCAATGGTATTAAAACTTATAATCAATTTATCCACACAAAAAAAGTGTTGTTGTTTGTTTTTGCCCAGATATTTGATTTTCGGCCAATTGGCCTTTGTCAAGCGTAAGATCACAAACAAACAAACACCAGACACAAAAATTAGGAGAAAAAGACTGAAACGTCCCTGCTGCTCCGTCCTAATTTTTGTATCTCCTAATTTTTGTATCTGGTGTGTGTTTGTTTGTGATCTTACACTTGACAAAGGCCAGTTGGCTAAAAAAAATTCACGTCTTATCTTGTTGTACTATGTACGCGTTCTTATTCTTGTTTCGTGTTTTTTTTTTTCTGGTTCCTGTTTGCTTGAACGCTGGCATTCACACTTGTTTTGGATTTCAGATATTTGATGCTTAAAAAAGAAGACTCATCCCGTATTTATTTTTTTAAAACAAACACCATGTGCACGAAAGCTCATGAAATTATCAGACACCCACAACAGATGTATTCTCTACACACAGATTACAATGGTGGAGAGACAAGTTGTATATAATCATGTCAACACACGTTGCAGATGTTGATGCGAGGGTGGTGTATTGTCCTACAGTTTCAGCCCTGTCACACTAACAATACAGACCTGCTCTTACTGTCCTATAGCGTCAGCCTTGTCCCACTAACTATACAGGCCTGCTCTTACTGTTCTACAGTGTCAGCCCTGTCCCACTAACAATAACGCCTGCTCTTACTGTCCTACAGTGTCAGCCCTGTCCCACTAACAATACACGCCTGCTCTTACTGTCCTACAACGTCAACCCTGTCCCACAAACAATACACGCCTGCTCTTACTGTCCTACAGTGTCAGCCCTGTCCCACTAACAATACACGCCTGCTCTTACTGTCCTACAACGTCAGCCCTGTCCCACTAACAATACACGCCTGCTCTTACTGTCTTACAGTGTCAGCCCTGTCCCACTAACAATACAGGCCTGCTCTTTCTGTCCTACAGTGTCAGCCCTGTCCCACTAACAATGCATGCCTGCTCTTATTGTCCTACAGTGTCAGCCCTGTCCCACTAATAATACACGCCTGCTCCTATTGTCTTACCACGTCAGCCCTGTCCCACTAACAATGCATGCCTGCTCTTACTGTCCTACAGCGTCAGCCCTGCCCCACTAACAACACAGGCCTGCTCTTATTGTCCTACAACGTCAGCCCTGTCCACTAACAATACAGGCCTGCTGTTACTGTCCTACAGTTTCAGCCCTGTCCCACTAACAATACAGACCTGCTCTTACTGTCCTATAGCATCAGCCCTGTCCCACTAACAATACACGCCTGCTCTTATTGTCTTACCACGTCAGCCCTGTCCCACTAACAATACACGCCTGCTCTTACTGTCCTACAGTGTCAGCCCTGTCCCACTAACAATACACGCCTGCTCTTATTGTCTTACCACGTCAGCCCTGCCCCACTAACAATACAGGCCTGCTCTTACTGTCCTACAGTGTCAGCCCTGTCCCACTAACAATATACGCCTGCTCTTACTGTCCTACAGCGTCAGCTCTGTCCCACTAACAACACAGGCCTGCTCTTACTGTCCTATAGCGTCAGCCCTGTCCCACTAACAATACAGGCCTGCTCTTACTGTCCTACGAACAATAGAGCCCTGCTCTTACTGTCCTACAGTGTCAGCCCTGTCCCACTAACAATACACGCCTGTTCTTATTGTCCTACAGTGTCAGCTCTGTCCCACTAATCATACAGTCCTCTTACTGCCCTACAGCATCAGCCCTGTCCCACTGACAATACGAGTACAGGCCTCCTCTTACTGTCATACAACGTTAGCACTGTCCCACCAACAATACAGTCCTCTTACTGTCCTATAGCATCAGCTCTGTCCCACTAACAATATCAACTAAATGGGTGAACCGTACTGACACTCCTTTATCTCTTACACGCGCTCCATGATGTTGGCGAACAATGGCATCAAATAATCCCACAGTGAAACATTCAGCCCAACAAAATATAACGCAATGCTGAACAGCGACTGCATCACGTACTGAACAGAGCATGCACGTGCAATTTACACACACACACAAAACACACACACACACACACACACACACACACACACACACACACACACACACACACACACACACACACACACGCACATGCACACACACACGCGTGTAACAATGGGAGCAAACCCATCAGACACTTGTGTGCAAACAGACTGGACAACTGTAGGCCTATTACTGCACCAGCCCTGTCCCTGCTAACGTCAGGAATAACCAGGTGCCATGGTTACAGCACATTATCTCTCACAGATAATCTATGGTGTGGGCAGACCACTGGCCCTCACCAACCCACTGTGACATTAACACCAACAAAACCACACTGTATGTTATGCGGCAGACGTAAACTGGACTGTCCTCATAATGATACTCAACAGTGAAACACGCACGTACGTGCATGCCCTCAGACAAACTGAGTCAGACAGACCGACAAACAGAAAAACAAAGAGATGATCAGTGATTTGTGTGAAACGTAAACATGGACACGAGCTGTACTGACATCTGCCCTTTTCTAGCCGTCATGACATGACGTCATCAAGATCATTACCTCTCACAGATAACAGATGTCAATGACCAATAAATGAAGCTTGTGAAGAAATTCCGTACATGTTCAAAATGTATATATACACAAACACACACACTCCTCATCAATACACACACACATACACGCGCGCGAGCACACATGCATCTCATACTAAAATGAGGTATAAGAGAGCTGGTCAGTTCCCATGCAGACTGGCATGTTAAAGAGTAGAGCTATACCCTAGTGATTAAATCACCTACCCAGGATGCAACAAACCCAGATTTGGACTGCAGATCGGACAGGAGTATACATATACATATATATATGTGTGTTGTGTGTGTGTGTGTGTGTGTGTGTGTGTGTGTGTGTGTGTGTGTGTGTGTGTGTGTGTAGAACCAGACGGCATCCCAGGGAGTACTCACCTAGCCAAGTGCTGGTGTGTCTGTGCCAAATGGATCTGGAGCTCCTCGTTACTTCTCTTCAGCTCCTACACACAATTATACACACATACATATGACTTCACAACTTAAAACCCTTGACTCCAAATGCAGTGTATAGTTGACTGCACACTATTATCACACTCTGACTACACACTTATCACACTCTGACTACACACTATTATCACACTCACATCACAATTACACACATACATATAATGACTGCACAACTTAAAACCTTGACTCCGATTACAGCGTATTGCTGACTGCATAATATTATCACACTCATACCATAAACATACACAGATATAATACTCACACCATAAACATACACAGATATAATAATGACTGCACATTGTCAGCCCCTGACCCCAAATACAATGTATAGCTGACGGCACACTATTATCACACTCACACCATAAATACACACAGATATAATAACTGCACATCGTCAGCTCTTGACTCCAAATACAGTATATAGATCATTGCACTCAGTTATCACACCTGACTACACACTATTATTATATGTACATTCTCACCATAAATACATAGAGATAGTTACTGATTGCATAACGTCATCCCCTGACTCCAAAGACAGTCGATACATGACTGCACACTATAATACCACTCTCACCACAAGTAGACACATGATACAATGATTGCATAATTTAAACCCTTGACTCAAAAAAGAAAAACAGGCAATAGTTTACTACACAAGTGTATTCCATGCTCCTTCCCCAGCATCAACGATAAACAAAAAAAACTCACAACCCACTGAACCCAAAATGAACGATTAATAAAATATGCACTGAACGTTTAAACCACTGAACTTTTAAACCACCATTCCCCAAAGATCAATGATGAAATACACAATGAAATCTAAATCATATTCTTACCTAGGAAGTATGTTAGGTTTCTTTTTCAGCTCCACTCCTTTAGTAAAAATACAATACATAAATTGCACGTTTTGTGCTCTTTAATTTTCGTCTTGGGACAATTTCCATCGCTTCACAAAGACTGAGTCTAATACACTATATTGTATCTACGCAGTCTATGACACTGATTTGTTCCTCGTAAACAGTACGAGAAATTGTTTCACCGCTTTTGAGATCACTAAGAATTGCGTTCTGTTTGGTTTTCTGTTTCTTTTTTGTAATTTTCTTCTCTTCGCTTGGTTGTCCATTCCATCGCTTTTGAACGCTAGCTAAACGTGAGTATGCCCCAGTCTCAATGATCGGTCCCATTGCAAAGTGTGGCGGACGCCTGAGGTAAAATGTGTGACCCAGTCACCCTGATTCAGGTCAGTTGAAGGAATGCGACGACATGTTAGAGTGTACAGCAATCCGTTAACCTGTCTATCGCCTGTCATCACTTGATTAACTCAACTTCCCTCCTCCACACCACTTTCTTTTTATCTAATGGGTAATGATAATATGACGCCATCTTTGTTGATATCGCTGTTTTACTAATTACCCCCTTAAATGTCTCTGTAATTAATAGACTAAAATGCTGCATAAATAAGTTAAAAGTATAGATGTTATTTTTAAAGATGTGTGCGATTTCTGTGGCATAACCTTTGTTGACTGTGTCCCTTATGTTACGATGGTCAAGAAACTAAGTGAACAATGGTTCATCTGTCCTGACGACAAGACCCGCACCAGGAACTGGTGATCTGTAGGCCTGCTATCCGTGGAATGGACGGGCGAGTCCATCATCATTAATAGGGATAAGTAAATCTAACACCATACACCTCTCCCCATCGATTTGTCTATTTGTATGCATATAAACACACACACAGACACAGACACACATGCACACACACACACACACACACACACACACACACACACACACACACACACACACACACACACACACACACACACACACACACACACACACACACACAGTCAGAGCGAAAGAGACCCGACACAAATGGACTTGAAAATATGTTGCAACTGACTTTTATAGCCTATTCTAATACTGGTGGATTAACAAGGCAGGCCTAAAAACGCCTGTGTGTGCATTTGTATTCCTTTGTTAACTGCGGGCATTTCTCTTGTACTTTTTTTTTGCTGCGTTCATCACATGCCGCCATTCCGACTCTCCCAACACACATTCAGCCAACGTCCCAGTGTCACAGCAATGTCAAGCCACCATACAGCCACCCACCAGAGTAGATCCTGCACTGCTGCCGGGCTACTTTGGTGAAGTGCAACAATGTCTGTACTGATGTAACTTACAAAGGACACAGTGTACTAATCTACCAACCAATTGCAGTTTGCACTTTGTTCAGAGGACACTGTCTACTAATCTGCCTACCAATGGCAGTTTGTACGTTGTTCAGAGGACACTGTCTACTAATCTGCCTACCAATGACAGCTTGTACTTACTTTGTTCAGTTTGGACATTTCTCCCAGGCTTGTTCTCACTTCCACCAACAACTGCTCTTTCTGTAAGAAAGGGTAAATATTAATGAAGCACACAAATGAACGGTGTTTAATTGTCACAGTAGAGTTCAGGGCTCTTTCTGAACTCATACATAACGATGTTCTAGATGACAGTCTGTGGCCAATATTGCCGACATACCAATAACAAAAAAGATGGTTCCAGGGTTTCTCAAGATAACGTCTCCACGTTCGAAATGAATTCCATATATACTGGCGCCGCTCGTGCCATGAGACGGATATGATCCAAATTGATCATGGTAAAAGCCTTGAGCCTGCACATGAACTCATGAGCTGGCTAGGTCCAGGCTATGTAACTAGGCATAATTCTGTCTTTCAGTCTATATGAATTACAGTCAGGATCTTGGCTCGGAGAAATGTATTTACAGCTATTTTCATCTAGACATAATTTACTTCAAACATTTTCGTATCTGGGATTGGGAGCGTGGGAGCGTGGGAGTGGTTGGCGCTGTGTTGATAGCTGACACAACAGAACATTGCACAATCTTCCTTTGTAAGAGAAACTCAAACTGAAACTGAAACCTTCGTAAACGTAATAACAAATCCACTGAAAATATAGCAAGTGTCTTGCTATTCTGTCTATTACACTGACAACTTGTCCTGATATTCTAATATATAGCCAGTCTAGGATGGACACGCGGTTAGCTGGCTGAATCTCACAACAGAAGCCAGCCTGAAATAGGCATACACAAAAGATAATGGTTGTACTATGTCTTTGAGATCAGAGGGAAGTGAGGCGGTAGAGACTTCAAATTTTTTCCGGGGTCACTATCATGAGGACAGTGCCCATCCCTTCTTCCATGCTTCTTTGACTTTCACAATCCTGAACAGGTTTGGTACCCATTCACGGCTGGGAAAATTTGGAGGCCGCGCGAAAAACGCTGTTATAAATTGGGAATCAAGTCAGTACGGCCCATGCAATCAGGATGAAAGGCATGAGTTCTACATCTACATCAACCATATGTGCACTGTCAAACTAGAGTGTGGCATGGAAAATGGTGGGTCTGTAGTATTTTGTCACGTTGGTAACCATTTCCAGTTGAAAACTAAGTAAACAACATGCCCTAGTCAGTGAGAAAATTGTTTCCTTCAGCGACAAGCACTTACTTCCGACAGTTCCATTTCCTGAGCTTTCTGAGTGGCGTCTGCTTCTTGCAAGGAGATCTGTATGAAACGCACAGCAGTCGGTTAGTGACAGTATGTCTGCTTCATGTACACACACTTCATTGACAAGTGGAAATTTATGGTGCGTCTCTCTCTCTCTCTCTCTCTCTCTCTCTCTCTCTCTCTTCTCTCTCTCTCTCTCTCTCTCTCTCTCTCTCTCTCTCATTTAATGGTTCATATGAAACTGATCAAATTGTTCGGTGATTAAGTTGACCAGTTTAATTTACAGATGAGCAATATTATTAGGTGACTAACTTGGTTATGAAACGGTTGATTATTTAACCGATGTGGTTTGTATGGTTAAAAAGTGACAATTTTCGATGATGTAATTATATGCATTGCAAAATTTGTATGAATCACAAAAGCCCCATTTCCCTCCCCACCCTCCTTGACTATTGTATTGTGGCCTATTACCGATATACATTTAAAAAACATTGTGAGGATTGAGTTCTCTCTCATTTAAACATGCTATGAAACCCATCTGTCTTCATATTATCCTTACTTTAATCCACAAGGAACGATATATATTTCATATTTTTTTGCATTCTGTATAAATCTTTCAAATGACGAAACATCGTGATAAACGAGGCCCAATATTTTTCTATGACCCCTGTAATAATGGCCTGATTCATGATAAACTAGGCACAATATGTTTTGTGTTTTCTATGACCCCTGTGATAATGGCCTGATTTACGATAAACTAGGCACAATATGTTTTGTGTTTTCTATGACCCCTGTGATAATGGTCTGATTCATGATAAACTAGGCACAATTGTTTTCTGTGACCCCTGTGAGAATGACCTGATTCATGATAAACTAGGCACAATTGTTTTCTACGACCCCTGTGATAATGACATAATGTGTTTTCTATGACCCCTGTGATAATGACCTGATTCATAATAAACTAGGCACAATGTGTTTTCTATGACCCCTGTGATAATGACCTGATTCATGATAAACTAGGCACAATGTGTTTTATATGACCTCTGTGATAAAGACCTGATTCATGATAAACTAGGCACAATGTGTTTTCTATGACCCATGTGATAATGACCTGATTCATGATAAACTAGGCACAATGTGTTTTCTATGACCCATGTGATAATGACCTGATTCATGATAAACTAGGCACAATATGTTTTGTGTTTTCTATTACCCCTGTGATAATGGCTTGATTCACGATAAACTAGGCCCAATGTGTTTTCTGTGACCCCTGTGATAATGACCTGATTCATGATGAACTAGGCACGTGTTTTCTATGACCCCTGTGAGAATGACCTGATTCATGATAAACTAGGCACAATGTGTTTTCTATAACCCATATGATAATGACCTGATTCATGATAAACTAGGCACAATATGTTTTGTGTTTTCTATGACCCCTGTGATAATGGCTTGATTCACGATAAACTAGGCCCAATGTGTTTTCTGTGACCCCTGTGATAATGACCTGATTCATGATAAACTAGGCCCAATGTGTTTTGTATGATCCCTGTGATAATGGCCTGATTCATGATAAACTAGGCACAATATGTTTTGTATGACCCCTGTGATAATGGCCTGATTCATGATAAACTAGGCCCAATATGTTTTGTATGACCCCTGTGATAATGACCTGATTCACGATAAACTAGGCCCAATGTGTTTTGTATGACCCCTGTGATAATGGCCTGATTCATGATAAACTAGGCACAATATGTTTTGTATGACCCCTGTGATAATGGCCTGATTCATGATAAAACTAGGCCCAATGTGTTTTGTATGACCCCTGTGATAATGGCCTGATTCATGATAAACTAGGCACAATATGTTTTGTATGACCCCTGTGATAATGGCCTGATTCATGATGAACTAGGCCCAATGTGTTTTGTATGACCCCTGTGATAATGGCCTGATTCATGATAAACTAGGCCCAATGTGTTTTGTATGACCCCTGTGATAATGGCCTGATTCATGATAAACTAGGCACAATATGTTTTGTATGACCCCTGTGATAATGGCCTGATTCATGATGAACTAGGCCCAATGTGTTTTGTATGACCCCTGTGATAATGGCCTGATTCATGATAAACTAGGCCCAATGTGTTTTGTATGACCCCTGTGATAATGGCCTGATTCATGATAAACTAGGCACAATATGTTTTGTATGACCCCTGTGATAATGGCCTGATTCATGATAAACTAGGCACATTGTGTTTTCCATGATCCCTGTAACAATGATAAACTAGGTCCAATACATTTCTTATGACCCCTGTGGCTGATTAACTAGGCCAAATGTGTTTTCTACGACTTGATTCCATTGATGTCTGGGTAATTTATCTTGCATTTATTTACACCCTTTAGGAAGGGGATATGACATTCTCAATAAAACATTTCATGTTCTCTAAATCGACAAAAATGCAATAGACATAAGTATACCAATATGAAACGGAGTACTGGAATGGACGGCCATCATGCTAAACAACGATGATCACTCATAATGGAAAAAAAATTTAAACACATACCCCTCTTCCACCCACACACACACAAGCACACACACGCACACGCACACGCACACGCACACAAGCACACACACGCACACACGCACTCACGCAAACACACATACACATGCACACATTCCACAAAAACAGAGAGACAGACAGGCAGACAGACAGAGAGAGTTCAGACATCAGAACACTTGACAACTCAAGGATAGTAGCATTAGGTCCCACTGGACCTGTCATACAGCTAGTCCACGCTACTCTACATACAAACTACAAACATAAAAAGAACAAAGAAAAAAATAAACAAAACATAAATTGTGAAACAGAGTGAGACGGGAGAGAGAGAGAGAGGCAACAAGAGACAGAGGCAGAACAGAGGAGACAGAAGAGAGGGCAGAGAGCAGACAAAGAGAGAGAGAGAGAGAGAGAGAGAGAGAGAGAGAGAGAGAGAAGAGAGAGAGAGAGAGAGAGAGAGAGAGAGAGAGAGAGAAGAGAGACAGAGAGAAGACAGCACTGACAGAAAACCAACTTACCTTTTGTTCACCAACTGTTTTCTTCAGTTGTGTCACGGCATTACAGGCGGCATCTCGTTCTGAGGTCAGTTTGTAACACTGCCCAATTAGTCAACACACACGTCAATCCTTCTATCGGAGGATCATAAATATTACAACAAATTGTACACACTACAAAAGGAGGCGGGTGTGGGGGGGGGGGAGATCGTATACAACCATAGTACAGACCATAAATACACAGGAAGACTAAACAAACTTCAGATCACTCTATTATTCAAGGACGGTGGCAATTGGTCCTATTGGATCTGTCTTACAGCTAGTCCTTGCTGTTTTACACACATGATACAAAGCACATTAAAAACATATGAACCATGAAACCTACAATGCCAAAGAAGTTATTTAAAAATAAATTGTAACAGATTATCGATTTTTATATGTCAACTGGCCCCCAAAGATAAGCGCTTTACAAAAGCATGAGAGGCAAAGGCAGACACATTTAAATACATCTCAGCCCCTAACAATAACAAAACAATAATATTAATAAAATAATAGAGGCAGTAACAATAATACACACATAGAAAGGGAGGATACGAGAAAGTAGAAAGATGCCAAACCCAAAAACAAAAAAAAGTATGAAGAGCACTAGACATATAAGGTAACACAATGAAACGATTTTAAATCATAGGTGGACAGCATTAATACGAAAAAAAAAACCACCACCAAACAAGGGGAAAATAAAAGGAAAAAGGATCGAGCATGAAAGCAAACTTACGAGCGAGTGAACCACAGAGAGAAAGCGAGAAGAGAAAAGCAGGGATAGACAGAGACTTATTGACAGACAGACAGACTGACTGACAGACAGACGGACAGGCTGTCAGACAGACTGACTGACAGACAAACAGAAGAAAAGTATGAAATGAGAAGGAATGCCATACAACTGAAGGATCAGGCTTAAATCCATACAGAAGACAATCGATCTGACTGTACCTGTCCTTTAAACAAAAACAAGACACGATTGTGCACCACCCTTTTAAACCTTGCTGGACACCCGAACAACATCAACTAATAGAAAAACACACCCACCAGATGTCTTTTCAACATCACCTAAAAAACACACACACCAGCTGTCTTTTCAACATCACCTAATAAACACACACACCAGCTGTCTTTTCAACATCACCTAATAAACACAAACACCAGCTGTCTTTTCAACATCACCTAATAGATAAACACACCAGCTGTCTTTTCAACATCACCTAATACATAAACACACACCCGCCAGTTGATTTCACACACACACACACACACACACACACACACACACACACACACACACACACACACACACACACACACACACACACACACACACACACACACACACTCACACATATGTATATACACCAAAACCGCAATATCTGTCTTTACAGTCCCAAGTGTCACTGGAACAGCTAGCATACGGATCGATAAAATCAAACCACGATTTCACGTTTTTCTCTGCTATTATCAAAACGCTTATCACCAGACTGGATGCATCCTAATTCCTATTGACGTCTGAAACTTCACGTTTTCTCTGATGCTAATTAAAAAAACATTTATCACCAGACTGGACATATTCTTACAAAAGACTGGAACTTCACGTTTTTTCTCTGGCATTAATTAACAAAGGAGTAATTACCAGACTGGACACAGACCAAAGATGTCAGGTCCTTTCAGCACCATTTGCATCATACTTCCAGGAAGTATACGGGCACAGAAAGTAATATTCGTGTCGTCCTCACACATTCGCTGTACAGACACACAACATAACCATATCTATGTGTCGTTTCACACATTCACGATACAGTCGTTTCACACATTCAGTATATATCTGGACTCCACAGTCATGACCAACAAACAAATGCTTGGCGCGAAATGAACCACAGTGACAAAAGTCGTGACAGAGGATCGGTACTCCAGGACTAACAGTCACACATTTCAGGTCATCATAAAGTAGGAGAAGCAAACAACACAGACCACGGCACTGACATAAAAATAGGGAGCGATGTGAAGGAGAAGCTATCGACAGTGGTGAGTGAGTAAGAGGACAGGCGTATTGGAGTTATTGACACACACACACACACAGAGGGCAGTAAATCCTGTTCAGTCAAGTGGAGTTGTCGGCTGGTGGAATAAGACAGAGACAGGGATAAACAGACCGGTAACTACTACATCATGTTGCCGTAATCACTGTATTGTATCACAGAAACAACTGTACAGTTGTGATCATTGTGTTGTATCACGGACAACTGTACACTTCACCTGTCCATACAGACCGGAGACAGGGATAAACAGACCGGTAACTACTACAACATGTCGCTGTGATAATTGTGTTGTATCACGAACAACAACTGTGCACTTCACCTGTCCATACAGACCAGAGACAGGGATAAACAGACCGGTAACTACTACAACATGTCGCTGTGATAATTGTGTTGTATCACGAACAACAACTGTACACTTCACCTGTCCATACAGACCAGAGACAGGGATAAACAGACCGGTAACTACTACAACATGTCGCTGTGATAATTGTGTTGTATCACGAACAACAACTGTACACTTCACCTGTCCATACAGACCAGAGACAGGGATAAACAGACCGGTAACTACTACAACACGTCGCTGTGATAATTGTGTTGTATCACGAACAACAACTGTACACTTCACCTGTCCATACAGACCAGAGACAGGGATAAACAGACCGGTAACTACTACAACATGTCGCTGTGATAATTGTGTTGTATCACGGACAACAACTGTGCACTTCACCTGTATATACAAACCAGAGACAGAGACAGACAACTATTATCAACATGCTGCAGTGATCATTGTGTTGTATCACACACAACAACTGTACACTTCACCTGTCCATACAAAACGAACCAAACATGGAGACAAACAACTATTAACAAAATGTTGTAGTGATCATTGTGTTACATGATGGACAAGAACTGCAAACCGTAGGTGTACAATTCATCTGTAATCTAAAGCAGACATCAACTCAAGACAACTGTAAACCTTAGGTGTACAATACGTCTGTATTCTACAGAAATCAAGACAACTGTAAACCTTAGGTATACAATACGTCTGTATTCTACAGAAATCAACTCAAGACAACAGTAAACCTTAGGTGTACAATACGATTGTAATCTATAGAAATCAAGCTAACTGTAAACCTTAGGTGTACAATACGATTGTAATCTATAGAAATCAAGCTAACTGTAAACCTTAGGTGTACAATACGTCTGTAATCTACAGAAATCGAGACAACTGTAAACCTTTGGTATACAATACGTCTGTATTCTACAGAAATCAACTCAAGACAACAGTAAACCTTAGGTGTACAATACGATTGTAATCTATAGAAATCAAGCCAACTGTAAACCTTAGGTGTACAATACGTCTGTATTCTACAGAAATCAACTCAAGACAATTGTAAACCTCAGGTGTACAATACGACGTAATCGACAGAAATCAAGACAACTGTAAATCTTAGGTATACAATACGTCTGTAATCTACAGAAATCAAGACAACTGTAAACCTTAGGAGTACAATACGTCTGTAATCTACGAATCAACAAGTAAACCTAGAGTACAATACTGTATACAGAATCAGACAACTGTAACTTAGGAGTACAATACGTCTGCAATTTACAGAAATCAAGACAACTTAAGACATTAGGTGTACAATACGTCTGTAATCTACAGATTTCAAGACAACTGTAAACCTTAGGTGCTCGTCTGTAATCTACAGAAATCAGGGCAAATTTATTGTCTCTCAGTAAGAAATTACGTGGTGGTGAGTATTCACACACACTGAAAAAATACACGTATAAAAAGATAAGTAAGTAAATAATGAAATATTAAAAAAAAAGAATATAAGATAGTTGCTATCTCTCACAATATTATCCACATTTATACACAGTTACTGTTTTCTAATAATTATATACTTGTCATTCTAACAACACACACACACACACACACACACACACACACACACACACACACTCACACACGAACAAACACACACAAAAGCATTCACAAACACACACATAAACAAACACATAAACACGCACAAACACAGGCACAAATAACCACAAACACACAAACAAACACTAACACACACGCGCACACAAAACACACACAAATACACACACACACAAATACACACACACACACAGACACACACACACAGACACACACACACACACACACACACACACACACACACACACACACACACACACACACACATACGATGATCTTATCCGAATCTTTACAAATGCATACATATGTACACATGGTTTTGTGTACAGAACTATGTACATCCATTATCATTAGTATAAGACAGCTGTACAGGTGGATAGTTTGCCATGGTTTATCAACTGCACAGTCCATTCTGCCTTGACAAAGTATGTTTCAATGGCTATGTTTATGTAGAATAGCAAGGAATAACTATGCGATAGCTTCAACGCTTCTGTTTTACTACCTTTAAGTAAAAAAGCGTATCACTGATGTATGTGTTTATGTTATTCATCATTGTATAGAATGTTTTTGATAAAGTGATTATATGTAAATTTATGTATCTTTAGTACATAATTATGTGTAATGAGATTATTCTTGCTTACATTGTTTGTGTGTGACAAGTAACGATTATATGTAAATTTGTATATTTCTGGGTTTCTATATATATATATATATATATATATATATATATATATATATATATATATATATATATATTATATATATATATATATATACATATATGATCTAAATAGATAATAGATAGATAGATTGAGATATAGATATGTATTTAGATGTATAGAGATATATATCATATGTATGTATGTATATATATATATATATATGTAGACAGATAGATATGGATACACATATACATACAGGTTGATAGATGGGTAGATAGATAGATAGATAGATAGACAACTGTATGCATGGTTTTTTGTTTGTTTGTTTAAAACACATCAAGACATTCAGTCTCTCTCTCTCTCTCTCTCTCTCTCTCTCTCCACCACACACCACACACACACACACACACACACACACACACACACACCACACATACACGTGCGCGCGGGCGCGCATTAAGCAGCCATTTTTCAGCTGTCTCTGGACGGTTTGGGGGCAACAAAAATAACAATAATAGACTGCTGAAACATTACGGTACATTGACTTTGTAATGAGTCACGGGGGCAATAATAAAGTACGCAGTCTGATCAATTTTCATCTACAGCACTGAATACAGCAGGAAGAAATGTTTCAGTTTGTCAGTATTCAGACCTATTGATATGAACAGCATTACGTGTTGAACACAATGCATCACATATTTGTATACATTCATTCATTCATTCATTCATTCATTCATTCATTCATTTAAGATAACTAGTAGTTCTATTTTCACACTGACAATGCATTTCTCTTCTTACTGGGTAAGTCTGTAAGATAACTAGTAGTTCTATTTTCACACTGACAATGCATTTCTCTTCTTACTGGGTAAGTCTGTAAGATAACTAGTAGTTCTATTTTCACACTGACAATGCATTTCTCTTCTTACTGGGTAAGTCTGTAAGATAACTAGTAGTTCTATTTTCACACTGACAATGCATTTCTCTTCTTACTGGGTAAGTCTGTAAGATAACTAGTAGTTTTATTTTCACACTGACAATGCATTTCTCTTCTTACTGGGTAAGTCTGTAAGATAACTAGTAGTTCTATTCTCACACTGACAATATATTTCTCTTCTTACTGTGTAAGTCTGTAATATAACTAGTAGTTCTATTTTCACAATGACAATACATTTCTGTTCTTACTGGGTAAGTCTGTAAGATGACTAGTAGTTCTATTTTCACAATGACAACACATTTCTCTTCATAATGAGTAAAACTATAAGATAACTAGCAGTTCTATTTTCACAATGACAACACATTTCTCTTCATAATGAGTAAAACTATAAGATAACTAGTAGTTCTATTTTCACAATGACAACACATTTCTCTTCTTACTGGGTAAGTTCTAGTATTAGTAGTTCTATTTTCATAATGACAACACATTTCTCTTCATAATGAGTAAAACTATAAGATAACTAGTAGTTCTATTTTCACAATGACAACAAATTTCTCTTCTCTGTGAGTAAAATTTATAACTAGTAGTTCTATTTTTACATTGACACTACATTTCTCTTCATAGTGGATAAATCTATAATTAGCAGTTCTTGCTTTACATTGCCAATACATTTCTCTTCTTAGTGAGCAAATCTTAAAGATGACTACAAGTTCTAGTATTATATTGTCAATACGTTTCTCTTCATGGTGAGTATAAGTATAATGATTGTTCTATACATTTCTTTTCAAAGTGGTTCTATGCTTCAGGTAACTATTACACTGTCAATAGATTTTACTTAATGATGGATGTATCTGCAATTATCGTTGTATACATTTTTCTTCATAGTGGGTATATCTTTCAGATAACTTGTAGTTCTAGTATTACATTGTCAATACATTTCTCTTCACAGTGGGAATGTATCTATATAGCTGTGCACATTTCTCTTCATTGTGGGTAAATTTAGAATTATTATTTTACACAATTCTTTTCACAGTGAGTACATTTCTTTAAATTAATCAATAATTCTATCTTTACATTGTCGGTACATTTCTCTTTATGGGGGTATATCTAACTTAACTAGCAGTTATGTGTTTACGTCGTCAAAATGTTTCTACATCAGCAATACATTTCTCTTCATAATGGGTATACCTATGACTACTTACAACAAGTAGGTCTACTTTTACATTGTCAATAATGTTTTTCTTTATAGTGGGTACATCTGTAAGATAACAAGTAGTTCTACGTTTGCATCGTCAGTAAAGTTGTTCTTTATAGTAGATACATCTGTAAAGTAACAAGTAATTTTACGTTTACACTGTCAATAAAGTGTTTCTTTTGAGTGGGCACATCTGTAAGATGACAAGTAGTTCTACGTGTACACTGTCAATACACTTGTACAATCTATCAGATATCTAACTGTTCAAAACGAGTTGTTTTTGGTTTTCTTCAAACTGGGTTCGCAAGGGCCAGTAATCACGCAATCAATCATGTTCGTGAGATGCTGCCGCAATTACCTCCTCATCTACCGCCAATCTCCACCCACCCACACCCATCCCTCACGCCCATTCCACCCACTCCCTTTTGTGTACGTGTGTGTGTGGGGGCGTCCACGCACGCGAGCACGTGCTTATATTATATATATATATATGTGTGTGTGTGTGTTGTGTGTGTGTGTGTGTGTGTGTGTGTGTGTGTGTGTGCGTGAGTGGTGAGTAATGCGTGCGTGGAGTGCGTGCGTAGTGAGTGCGTGCGTATGAGTGGTGAGTGAGTGATGAGTGAGTGAGTGATGGGTGAGTGAGTGAGTGAGTGAGTGAGTGAGTGAGTGGTGGTAGTGGGTGTGTGTGTGTGTGTGTGTGTGTGTGTGTGTGTGTGTGTGTGTGGTGTGTGTGTGTGTGTGTGTGTGTGTGTATTAGTGTGTGAGTGAGGAACTACGTACATGTAAGTCTGTTGTGTTTATAACAAACTATTCGAAAACGATCCATCGGGAGGAATACTAAGCACCCAGACGGTAAGTTTCAGTTTCAAATGTCTCAAGATGAGGTCGCCGGGCTCGAAATGAATTCCATATGTACTAAAGTCACAGGTGCCATGTGATGGAGAAGATCCAGAATGATCATGGCAGAAGCTTAAGCCTGCACATAAACCCACGAGCTGGCCAGGTCCTGAGGTCTTACCTAGACAGTTCCATAACCCTGGGGTCGTAGGGGAGTGAGATGGCAGAGACCTCAACTTTTCCGGGGCCAGCACCACGAGGGCGGTGCCCATCCCCTCTCCCTCGCTTCAAATTCATATTCATATTCACTTTTTTTAACCAAGAGTTAAGAAAGGCAGGAAGGCTAATTGGTCTTCAAGGGGTGAGACCTGAGAAATCAACCTATCTCTCCAATGCTTATACAATTTTCAACTGCTGTGGGATCTTTAGGGTGAGCAGCCAGAAGGCTCACGGATCCGACTCGTTTTTCGTCCCCTTCCGAAGAACTAGACGTTCAGTTCGATTTTCCGGTCAAACCGAGGAGAAAGGTCCAGGCCTCCACGGGGAGCGAACCCTGGAACCTCGAGTTTAGTTACTGGCAGGCGAAAGTCTGAACCATTCTGCCACTGTTTTCCCCCATTCAGAAGGTAAGTTAGGGCCACAGACATCCTATAATTTTATAAGATGTCTGTGGGTACGGCCAACAGCCTGCCTGTTGCCTGTCGTAGTGCCTGAGGCTGTTGACCAATTACCACGGCTATTCTGACTGTAGTGTGACTAAAGGTCTTGTCTTAGACAATGGCCATGGTTTGCGAAGAAAAACTAATACCACAAGTAAGTACGCCTACTGTTGCTGATTATGATGATACGGGCTGATGGTACTCACTATTGCCTTATTCTTTCCACCCACCCACTTATCTTTTTATAAGAGGATGCAACAAAGAAATCAAAGCGTTGTCATGCTGCATAAATAACCTTTTTCCCCCCTAAGCTGTCGCTTACAAGATGGGCAACAGACATTCACTCTAACATGTTATCCTGATCGCCTGTGCTAAAAGTGAGAACTGCACTTTATCAAAAGCCTGCCAGATTACATCATTATCGTCTTCGGTTTCTTCCTTGGTAAAAGTTGTGTCAGCTGACAGCTGTGGACAGGTTATAGAAACCATTCTTCCCTACGTCTCCACCCTGTTATCCGTGGTCAGTTACTTGGTGACTATCGTATCATCATGTCGTTACATACGTATCATGTTGCATGGCGACACCGTCCTCAGTGATTACACCTGTTAATAGATGCTGTCTATCGATTCATTGTTTGGGAACGCATTGTCAGCAAGCACTTGTGGGCAAGTATACACACCATTCTTATGTACATGTATTTATACACAACACCCTCAATCACGCATCCATAACATGAATGAGATTGGGGCCTGTACTCTCAGTCTCCCCAGAAGCCCATACCACACCAAACTCTGGGTAGGAGCCCGTTGGGATCCAAAAATCCCACAAACAGTTTGACAGAACTGATGGGATTCGAACTCATAATGCAACAAAGAGGGTGTCCCTGGCCAACTCCTGTGGCAACATCCGCTTTCATGGGTAAAACTGGATTCACACATTGGAAAAAGAAACATGACGCTGCACTCTGGGCAGAGCAGCCCGGATTTCATATTGTAAATCCACTGTGACAAAAAACAACCAAACAAACAAACAAACAAACAAACAACCAAACAATACTCTTGCAGGACAGAACTAACTCACCTTGTGTTCCGTGTCGTGGAGGTGTGTCAGCAGTGTGGCGTTCTCCTTCTCCAGCTGCAGAACTTTGTGGGTCTGTTTTTGCTTCTCCTCCTGGCACTGACTCAAAAGAGACTTGAGCTCTTCGTTCTCTGCCGACACTTCACACTGCAGGTCAGAGACCTCTTGTAGCCTGCATCAAAGAATAGCAAGCACTGAACTGAAAATGAGTGGTATTTATCTCCCTGCGTTGTGAGTGAAGCTGGGATACTTGCCTTGTACCCTGCATCAAACTACACACCATGGACTGATAATGACTGTTGTTTATCTGTCTGTAATGTGATTGAAGATGGGGCACTGGGCCTGTAACCAACATCAAAATACACCTGTTGTAGCCTACATCCCATTACACTTATTGTAGACTACATCACATTACATTTCTTGTAGCCTGCATCACATTACATTTCTTGTAGCCTGCATCACATTACATTTCTTGTAGCCTGCATCACATTACACCTGTTGTAGCCTACATCACATTACATTTCTTGTAGCCTGCATCACATTACACCTGTTGTAGCCTACACTACATTACACCTGTTGTAGCCTACATCACATTACATTTCTTGTAGCCTGCATCACATTACACCTGTTGTAGCCTACATCACATTACATTTCTTGTAGCCTGCATCACATTACACCTGTTGTAGCCTACACTACATTACACCTGTTGTAGCCTACATCACATTACACCTGTTGTAGCCTACATCACATTACACCTGTTGTAGCTACACACATTACACCTGTTGTAGACTACATCACATTACACCTGTTGTAGCCTACACCACATTACACCTGTTGTAGCCTACATCACATTACACCTGTTGTAGCCTACACCACATTACACCTGTTGTAGCCTACATCACATTACACCTGTTGTAGCCTACATCACATTACACCTGTTGTAGCCTACACCACATTACACCTGTTGTAGACTACATCACATTACACCTGTTGTAGCCTACACCACATTACACCTGTTGTAGCCTACATCACATTACACCTGTTGTAGCCTACAACAACATTACACCTGTTGTAGCTTACTTCACATTACACCTGTTGTAGCCTACATCAAATTACACTAATTGTAGCCTACATCAAATTACACCTATTGTAGCCTACATCAAATTACACTTCCTGTTGACTACATCAAATTACACTTATTGTAGACTACATTGAATTACACTTACTGTAGACTACATCAAATTGCACTTGTTGTAGACTACATCAAATTACACCTATTGTAGACTACATCAAATTACACTTATTGTTGACTACATCAAATTACACTTATTGTAGACTACATTGAAATTACACTTACTGTAGACTACATCAAATTGCACTTGTTGTAGACTACATCAAATTACACTTATTGTAGACAACATCAAATTACACTTGTTGTAGACTACATCAAATTACACTTACTATAGACTACATCAAATTGCACTTGTTGTAGACTACATCAAATTACACTTACTGTAGACTACATCAAATTGCACTTGTTGTAGACTACATCAAATTACACTATTGTAGACTACATCAAATTACACTTATTGTAGACTACATCAAATTGCACTTGTTGTAGACTACATCAAATTACACCTATTGTAGACTACATCAAATTACACTTATTGTTGACTACATCAAATTACACTTATTGTAGACTACATTGAATTACACTTCTGTTGACTACATCAAATTACACTTATTGTAGACTACATTGAATTACACTTACTGTAGACTACATCAAATTGCACTTGTTGTAGACTACATCAAATTACACATATTGTAGACTACATCAAATTACACTTATTGTTGACTACATCAAATTACACTTATTGTAGACTACATTGAATTACACTTACTGTAGACAACATCAAATTGCACTTGTTGTAGACTACATCAAATTACACTTATTGTAGACAACATCAAATTACACTTGTTGTAGACTACATCAAATTACACTTACTATAGACTACATCAAATTGCACTTGTTGTAGACTACATCAAATTACACTTACTGTAGACTACATCAAATTGCACTTGTTGTAGACTACATCAAATTACACTATTGTAGACTATATCAAAGTACACTTATTGTAGACTACATCAAATTACACCTATTGTAGACTACATCAAATTACACTTTTTGTAGACTACATCAAATTACACTTGTTGTAGACTACATCAAATTACACTTGTTGTAGACTACATCAAATTACACTTGTTGTAGACTGCATCAAATTACACTTATTGTAGACTACATCAAATTACACTTACTGTAGACTACATCAAATTACACTTGTTGTAGACTACATCAAATTACACCTATTGTAGACTACATCAAATTACACTATTGTAGACTACATCAAATTACACCTATTGTGGACTACATCAAATTACACCTATTGTAGACTACATCAAATTACACCTTATTGTAGACTACATCAAATTACACTTGTTGTAGACTACATCAAATTACACCTATTGTAGACTACATCAAATTACACCTATTGTAGACTACATCAAATTACACCTATTGTAGACTACATCAAATTACACGTTTTGTAGACTACATCAAATTGCATTATTGTTGACTACATCAAATTACATCTATTGTAGACTACATCAAATTACACCTATTGTAGACTACATCAAATTACATTTATTGTAGACTACATCAAATTACACCTATTTTAGCCTACATCAAACTACATCTGGTGTAGCCTTCACCAAATTACACCTACTGTAGCCTACATCAAATTACACCTATTGTAGTCTATATCAAACTACACCAACTGTAGCCTACATCAAATTACACTTATTGTATACTACATTAAATTACACCTATTGTAGCCTGCATCAAATTACATCTGATGTAGCCTACATCAAACTACACCTCCTGTAGCCTACATCAAACTACACCTATTGTAGCCTACATCAAATTACACCGTTGTATCCTACATCAAATTACACCTATTGTAGCCTGCACAAAATTACACTTATAGTATACTACATCAAATTACACCTGTAGACTATATCAAATTACACCTATTGTAGCCTACATCAAACTACACCTGTTGTAGCCTACATCAAACTACACCTGGTGTGGCCTACATCAAATTATACCTGTTGTATCCTACATCTAAGCACATATCTGAACTGACAATGATCATTACATATCTGCTTGCATTGTGAGTGAGACTAGAGTGCCCGGTCTTGCAGTCTGCACCAAACCAGCAAGTTTGACGCTTATCTGTTTCCTGTTGCCAGTGTCAGAGGAGTGAGGCGTGTTACATTGCCACACAACAACGCCAGACTGTTGCCAGTGAAGCCAGGGTAGAAGAAAGACAAGACTGTCGCCCTGGTTGTCACTCTCGAGGGCCAGAAAACAGCGGCAATTTGACATCATTTGGGTTTGGGGTTCTGAACATGCACCGCTACGTTTGCCTACAATCATTATCCATTGCAGAGGGAGTGTCCAGCTGTGCAAGAACACAACGCCTGTGTAATGTGTACCAAACAACCAGAGTAATGAGCAAACACACAGTCAAGACTGTGTTACCGACACACAGAGAAAAACAGCAGACGCGTGTTACCCAAGCACAGACGAAGAAGAGCACACTCGTGTTACCCAAACACGGACAAGAAGAGCGCATACGTGTTACCCAAGTACAAAGAAGAGCACACGCATGTTACCCAAACACAAAGGAGAGCGCACACGTGTTGCCCAAGTACAAAGAAGAGCACAAGAGTGTTGCCCAAACACAAAGGAGAGCGCACACGTGTTATCCAAGAACAGACGAAGAAGGGCACACAAGTGTTAACCAAACACAGACAAAGGAGAGCGCATACGTGTTACCCAAGTACAAAGAAAAGCACACTCATGTTACCCAAACACAGACAAAGGAGAGTGCACACGTGTTACCCAAGTACAAAGAAAAGCACAAGAGTGTTACCCAAACACGGACAAAGGAGCGTGCACACGTGTTACCCAAGTACAAAGAAAAGCACACGAGTGTTACCCAAACACAGACAAAGGAGAACACACACGTGTTACCCAAGCACAAACAAAGAGGAAACACATGTGTTATCCAAACACAGACAAAGAACACACACGTGTTACCCAAGCACAGTCAAAGAACACACATGTTACCCAAACACAAAGAACACACATGTGTTACCCAAGCACAGACAAAGAACACACATGTGTTACCCAAATACAAAGAAGAAGCACACGTGTTACCTGAACACAGACAAAGAACACACATGTGTCACCCAAGCGCAGACAAAGAAGAAACACACGTTACCCAAACACAGACAAAGAAGAAACAGATGTTATCCAAACATTGACAAAGAAACACGTGTTACCTGAACATAGGCAAAGAAGAAACACAAGTGTTACCCAAACACAGACAAAGAACACACGTGTTATTCAAACACAAAGAAGAGCACACACATGTTACCCAAACACAGGCAAAGAATACGCACGTGTTACCAAAACACAAAGAAGAGCACACACGTGTTACCCAAACACAGACAAAGAAAAACACATATGTTACCCAAACACAGACAAAGAAGAAACACGTTACCCAAACACATACAAAGAAGAAACACCTGTGTTACTCAAAGACAGACAAAGAAGAGTACACATGTGTTACCCAAGGGCAGACAAAGAAGAGCACGTGGAATTTTTAACGATGTGTCAACAAAGATCACCCAGACTGTGAGTAGTCTGAAATGTCCTTTGCAACAACATAATTGATGCATATATTACCTAGGGAAAAAAGTTTCCACTTAACTCTACACTGACAACAGTAGCACACAGTGTGAAAAAAGTGAATAATTTTGCCATGTTACATGCTGTAAACAGACTGGGTTATCTAATTGTCAAATTCTTTTACATAAATTCTCTGCTGGTGCCTTCTGCACGATCATGACTTTATTTCTTTGTGGTCAGATTTATCACTTGTTATGCATGTTTGCGACATGTCTATCGACCATCCTTTGTTAAAAGATCATTTTAGCTTCACGCTTCTCGCACGTGCCTGGTATGTGCTGCTGTCGCAAGTGCGTGGTGTGAGCTACTATCGGCCGTGCGTGATGTGTGTTACTGTTATCACAAAGCTCTTACATGACTGTCTACATATAAAATCGACTTTCCCAACATCAACTCTGCCACAAACACTATGCGTGACACTAACATCACACACACACACACACATGTGCGCACACACACATACACACACACACACACACACACACAAATGCGCACATACACACGCACACACAGACACACACACAAATGCGCACACACAGACAAACACACACACACGCACACACACAGAAACGCACACGCACGCACACTCATATCCGTGCCCCAGTGTATGTGACCGCAAAAACAATAAGGTGTGCTAAATCTCTCACCAACTTTCAATCAATGGCCTCGCTACATGCAAGTAATCAAACAATTCAGTAAATGTCGCCACTTCACCATCATGTATCTGTTACCCTGATGCCATACCAGTGTCGGTCCCCACTTAACATGGCATTAACCAATAACATGTCATACACAATCCCTGGCCAAATAGAAGAGTAGCAGAATGGTTCAGATGTTCGCATGCCAATAACTAAACTCGAGGTTCCAGGTTCGTTTCCCGTTAAGGCCTGTATAAGTACTGATGGAACATCAAACTGAAAGTCCAGTCACTCGGAAGGGGACGACAAACGAGTCTATTGTCCAAGTTTTATTGTTCCTGCCATTCGTTATGCAGATGACGCCGTGCTAATTGCAGAAAATGAAAGGGACCAACAAAACCCTGTGAATATAACAGAAATAGAAAGCAAAAATAAAGACTTGGTGCTAAATAGCAAGAAGACTGAAGTCATGGTAATCAGTAAAAAACATGAAATCCCTTCATGCAAAATAACAGCAAATGGCACACAACTTTGAGAAATATCTGGGAACGGTCATTTCACCAGACGGCAGATGCACATCAAAAATAGCCAGCAAAATCGGCCAAGCCAAAACAGCGTTTAAGAAGATAAAAAAGCATTCTTACCAACAAATGCCTATCAATTAACATCAGGAAGAGAGCTTTTGAATGTTATATAGAACCGATAATGTTATACGGTTGAGGCGTGGACAGTCAACACGCAAAGCCGGAACAAGATTGAGGCAGCCGAGGTATGGTTTCTAAGCAAAGAAAACAAACGAGACAGTCTTGATGGAGGCAGACACAAGAAGATCATTCAGAAAGAAGATTAGGAAAAGACAAGCATCATTTATAGGCCATTTTATGAGGAAAGGCGAATTAGAGCACCTGGTCACAACAGGGAAGCTGGAAGGAAAGAGAACATCAGGTAGACACAGGGAGAAAATATTGGACGGACTTGCAGGGTGGCTGACAGAGAGAGGGTGGAAGATGTGCTTGCGGCGACAAGGGATAGATGCATATGGAGGGCCATGATCGCCAACGCCATACGACAGGGCACATGATGATGATGATGACTATTGAGAAAAATGGGTCCTATTTTGTTTTGCTTTTGTGTCTTCACAGTTAACCCCTGTGCCCCTGCAATAATGAAAGTTTATGTGAAACCTAACGACAATTACTGAGAAATGTTTGATATCATACCTTGGAAAGAAAAGAACTGCCCCCACCATTACTCCCCACTATAAACACACTGTTTGGGGGTTTTTTTCAAATTATGTTTCTTTAGCGAGCTGTGGATACAGTCTTATCTTTCCTCACAGTGGGCCTCAAAATACGTTATATCATTTCATCAGTGTTTACCAAATCGGTAACCCTGAGATCGTAAAGAACTGAACCACTAGATCAATCATCTCAGCATTTCAGCACTATGAAGGAAGTGGCTATTTCCTCTCTCTTGTGCTGCTTTACCTTCCACGACAATGAACAAGGTCACGTATCCATTCACAGCTTGATGGATTAAAGGCTGCGTGTATCATTCTGAATATATACACATTTGGTTGTTGTTTTTTTCTTTTCTTTTCTTTTTCCTTCAGTCTATTCATTCGTCTGTGTGCAACCAATAAATCCGTATGAATCAATAAATCCGCGAGGGACCAATGAATCTGTAAGAAACCAATAAATTTGTAAGTACTAATGAATCCGGAAGTAACCAATAAACCTGTAAATTACAAATAATCTGTAAGTTGACCAATAAATCCATGTTACTAATAAATCTATAATTATCCAATAAATCCATAACTTGACCAACAAATCCGTAAGCTGACCAATAAATCCGTAAGTTGACCAGTAAATCCCAAAGTAACTGATAAATCTATAATTATCCGATAAATCCATAAGTTGACCAATAAATCCACAAGTTGACCAATAACTCCGTTAAGCTGACCAATAAATCTGTAAGTAATCAATAAATCTATAGTTTGCCAACAGATCTATAAGTTAACCAATAAATCCATCAGTTAATCAATAAATCCTTTAGTAATCAATTAATCCGCAAATGACCAATAGATCCGTACGTAATCAATAAATCCGTAACTGCTCGATAAATCTGCTGGTAGCCATTAAACATGTAATTAACCAATAAATCTTAAGTAACCAATGAATTCTGATACGTCCTTTTCCTAACTGATGCCGAAACATACAGGCAGGCAGACGCCACAGATTGATTTGAAGCAGTTTCGTTTAGTTTACGAAATGAAAAAAAAAGTTTTCAGACAACGTCCATAGCTCATTGCAGTGCTGACAGCAATGCACTCGGAATGCTGGCTTGTGGAGCGGGTAACAGGAATTGACAAAAGCCTTTCAGCATTTTCTTTAAGGACGGTAACACTGCAAGTTCTCATACCGACGAAGGACTCCGCTAGGACAACAAGCTTAACAGCAAGATCGAAACATAAAATTGATTACAAAGGATCAGTATGGGTATCAAAGAAAACATGATGAACAATCGAAATCTCGAGGACTTTTGGAATCTTTCGTTCAACAAACAGAAAATGGATAACTTCCATCATTCTAACAACCTGCTTCATATGATAGAAGCACAACAAGAAGAGCGGGTTCAGTATCGATTCAGTTGATGGGGAGTTTATCACAGCACTACAACTTATTTCTATCAGTATGCTGTGTTGTCACTGTCAGCAGCATTAAAAGCTGTCTTTTAACCCTTTCACAACCTCATCATACCCACCAACTTTCCCTCCCTCACTCTATCCTGCAAGGACTTCTAGAGCGATAGACAATGAAAGGGTTAACCCTACCTGCTGAAAATTGGCCGATAGGGTGAGGGAATAAACTGGTTAAGCTTCCTGCGAAAGATGCTGATAGAGTGGAGTAAAAGTACTTAGCCTTCCTGCTGAAAGCTGGCTGATAGAGTGAGGTAGTAAAAGTAGTTAAGCCTTCCTGCTGAAAGCTGGCTGATAGGGTGAGGTAGTAAAAGTAGTTAAGCCTTCCTGCTGAAAGCTGGCTGATGGTGAGGTAGTAAAAGTAGTTAAGCCTTCCTGCTGAAGCTGGCTGATAGGTGAGGTAGTAAAATAGTTAAGCCTTCCTGCTGAAAGCTGCTGATAGAGTGAGGTATAAAAGTAGTTAAGCTTCTGCTGAAAGCTGGCTATAGGGTGAGGTAGTAAAAGTAGTTAAGCCTTCCTGCTGAAAGCTGGCTGATAGGATGAGGTAGTAAAAGTAGTTAATCCTACCTGCTGAAAGTGGCTGAAGGGTGAGTAGTAAAGTTAGCCTTCTGCTGAAGTGCCGATAGGGTGAGGTAGTAAAAGTAGTTAAGCCTTCCTGCTGAAAGCTGCTGATAGATGGTAGTAAAGTTAACCCGTGAAGCTGCTAAGGGTGAGGTAGTAAATGTTAAGCTTCTGCGAAAGTGCTGATAGGTGAGTAGTAAAAGTAGTTAAGCCTTCGCTGAAAGCTGCTGATAGGGAGG
>JAPXFY010000017.1:56249972-56262472 GCA_030674185.1 Monoplex corrugatus
AGAAATGTTTTTCCTCCCCACTGATACAGAAATGTTTTCTCCCCCCACTGATACAGAAAGGTTCTTCCTCCCCCTCCCCCACCGATACAGAAATGTTCTTCCTCCCCCACTGATACAGAAATGTTCTTCCTCCCCCACTGATACAGAAAGGTTCTTCCTCCCCCACTGACACAGAAATGTTCTTCCTCCCCCACTGATATAGAAATGTTCTTCCTCCCCCACTGATACAGAAAGGTTTTCCTCCCCCACTGATACAGAAAGTTCTTCCTCCCCCACCGATACAGAAATGTTCTTCCTCCCCCACTGATACAGAAAGTTCTTCCTCCCCCATTGATACAGAAAGGTTCTTCCTCCCCCACTGATATAGAAATGTTCTTCCTCCCCCACTGATATTGAAAGGTTCTCCTCCCCCACTGACACAGAAAGGTTCTTCCTCCCCCACTGATACAGAAATGTTCTTCCTCCCCCACTGATACAGAAATGTTCTTCCTCCCCCACTGATACAGAAATGTTCTTCCTCCCCCACTGATACAGAAATGTTCTCTCCCCCACTGATACAGAAATGTTCTTCCTCCCCCACTGATACAGAAAGGTTCTTCCTCTCCCTCCCCCACTAGTACAGAAATGTTCTTCCTCCCCCACTGATACAGAAATGTTCTTCCTCTCCCTCCCCCACTGATACAGAAATGTTCTTCCTCCCCACTGACACAGAAAGGTTCTTCCTGCCCATTGACCAGAAAGGTTCTTCCTGCCCCACTGATACAGAAAGGTTCTTCCTCCCCCTCCCCCACCGATACAGAAATGTTCTTCCTCCCCCACTGATACAGAAATGTTCTTCCTCCCCACTGATACAGAAAGGTTCTTCCTCCCCACTGACACAGAAATGTTCTTCCTCCCCCACTGATATAGAAATGTTCTTCCTCCCCCACTGATATAGAAAGGTTCTTCCTCCCCCACTGATACAGAAATGTTCTTCCTCCCCCACGATACAGAAATGTTCTTCCTCCCCCACTGATACAGAAATGTTCTTCCTCCCCCACTGATACAGAAAGTTCTTCCTCCCCCACTGATACAGAAATGTTCTTCCTCCCCCACTGATATTGAAAGGTTCTCCTCCCCCACTGACACAGAAAGGTTCTTCCTCCCCCACTGATACAGAAAGGTTCTTCCCTCTCTCCCCCACTAGTACAGAAATGTTCTTCCTCCCCACTGATACAGAAATGTTCTTCCTCCCCCTCCCCACTGATACAGAAATGTTCTTCCTCCCCCACTGACACAGAAAGGTTCTTCCTGCCCCATTGACACAGAAAGGTTCTTCCTGCCCCACTGACACAGAAATGTTCTTCCTCCCCACTGATACAGAAATGTTCTTCCTCCCCCACTGACACAGAAAGGTCTTCCTGCCCCACTGACACAGAAAGGTTCTTCCTCCCCCACTGATACAGAAAGGTTCTTCCTCTCCTACTGATATGGACATTTTCTTCCTCCCCAACTGGTACAGAAATGTTCTTCCTCCCCCACTGACACAAAAATGTTCTTCCTACCCAATTGGTACAGAAATGTCTTCCTCTCCCACTGACACAGAATTGTTCTTCCTCCCCCACTGACACAAAAATGTTCTTCCTCCCCCACTGACACAGAAAGGTTCTTCCTCCCACACTGACACAGAAATGTTCTTCCTCCCCAACTGACACAGAAATGTTCTTCCTCCCCCACTGATACAGAAAGGTTCTTCCTTCCCCACTGACACAGAAATGTTCTTCCTCCCCCACTGATACAGAAAGTTCTTCCTTCCCCACTGACACAGAAAGTTTCTTCCTACCCCACTGATACGGAAAGGTTCTTCCTCCCACACTGACACAGAAATGTTTCTTCCTCCCCCATGATACAGAAATGTTCTTCCTCCCCCACTGATATAGAAAGTTCTTCCTTCCCCACTGACACAAAAATGTTCTCCTCCCACACTGACACAGAAATGTTCTTTCTCCCCCACTGACACAGAAATGTTCTTCCTCCCCCACTGATACAGAAATGTTCTTCCTGCCCCACTGACACAGAAATGTTCTTCCTGCCCCACTGACACAGAAATGTTCTTCCTGCCCCACTGACACAGAAATGTTCTTCCTGCCCCACTGACACAGAAATGTTCTTCCTCCCCCATTGATACAGAATGTTCTTCCTCCCCCACTGACACAGAAATGTTCTTCCTCCTCACTGACACAGAAATTGTTCTTCCTGCCCATTGACACAGAAATGTTCTTCCTCCCCCACTGAAACAGAAATGTTCCATCCTCCCCACTGATAGAGAAATGTTCATCCTCCCTCACTGACACAGAAATGTTCATCCTCCCTCACTGACACAGAAATGTTCTTCCTCCCCACTGACACAGAAATTTTCTTCCTGCCCCACTGATACAGAAAAGTTCTTCTCCCCCCTGATACAGAAATGTTCTTCCTCCCCCATTGATACAGAAAGGTTCTTCCTCCCCCACTGATACAGAAATTTTCTCCCTTCCCCATCCACCAGACCTTGCGCGGTGGTCTAGTTACTAGTCTTTCTGATGACATGATCAATCGGTACATCGTGTAGCATGTACTGACTATATGTATAATAATCTAGGACAACAACAGTTATGAGTACAAGATACAAGATCCTGCATCGTGTATCATTTACGTTGCTCCTTATAAAGTTCTGTGGAAATTTTATAAAGTTCTGTGGAAATTTTCACATAGAAGTACTCACAAGCAGACAAAGGTGGAAGTTTGCACAATAAACCCGTATAACTATGTCTTAATACAACAAATATTCCTACCTACACACACACATAGAGAGAGCTACAAATGGTTACGTATAACTCTACACAAATTATCATACGTAAACAGACACAAATGCACGTACACAAATTCATACAAACAGTTCTGTGGAAATTTTCACATAGAAGTACTCACAAGCAGACAAAGGTGGAAGTTTGCACAGTAAACCCGTATAACTATGTCTTAATACAATAAATATTCCTACCTACACACACACATAGAGAGAGCTACAAATGGTTACGTATAACTCTACACAAATTATCATACGTAAACAGACACAAATGCACGTATACAAATTCATACAAACTGAATAACATATGGGTGAACATCCAACTGATCAACAAAAACGAAGAAGCAAACAAGAACAAAATCAAACACACAAAGTGGAGGTCAGGGATACAGCTGGCCATCTGGGAGATAAGAAGGAAAGGACACTCACTATTCCATCTGTAATACGCCTTCTTCCACAGGGTTACTCTCTGTTTGTAAGTCAATAAATCCTGCACACACATCATAAGGAATATATAGTGAATACGTGCCTGACAAAAACAGCAACAATAATCATAACAACACATCAACAGGAAAATACACTACAGTCAATACATCATCAACAAAAACAACCACTATAACAATACTAACATATTGATAGCAATATAGACTATAGTGAATGAATTAATAACAAAAACAACAACACTGACCATAATAACACATCAACAGAAATTTACAGTAGAGACAATAACAAAAACAACAATAACAACACAACAACAGCAATATAAAGTGAATACTTCAATAACAAAAGCAATAGCAATAACAACACATCAACAGGAGTATACTATATATATCAACAACAACAACAATACATCAAAAGAAATACATAGTAAACATGTCAAGAAGTACAACAAAAATAAGAGCTATGATAACAGATCAACAGTAATATCATAGTAAATACATCAATGAAAATACAACAGAAACAATAATAAAACTTCATCAGCAGTTATGATAAATAATCAATAACAAAAACAACAACAATAATAACACTTCAACATGAATATGTGCGTCAATAACAAAAACAACAATTACAATGACAAAATATCAACAGAAGTATATAATCAATACCAAACAACAACAACAATAGTTATACATCAACAGGAATATAGACTATAGTAAATACATCATTAACAAAAACAACAATATTAATACTAACACATCAACAGCAATATACAGTATATATGTCAATAAAAAATAACACAACAGGAATATGTAATGGATATTTTAATAACAAAAACAATAACCACAATAATACATCAACAGGAATATATAATACACCAATAACAAAACAAACAACAAAAACCATAACGACACATCAACAGGAATATAGACTATAGTAACTACGTCAATAACAAACAAACAAACAAAAAAACAAGAACAATAATTAACATATAACAGAAATGTAAAAAAAATATGCCTCTAACAACAAAAAAACGAACAATAACAACCATAATAACATATCAAAAGGAATATATAGTAATACATCTATTAAAAAAAACAATAACTGACACAAAATTGTATAGAAAATACCTCAACAACAAACAACAACAACCGTAATGACACATCAAAACGAAATACAGTAAAGACATCAAAAACAAAAACAAAAACAAAAATAACCGTAACTAAACATCAATAGGAATACAGACTATAAAAATACATCAATAACAAAAACAACAACAATAACAATAATTAAACATCAACAGGAATATACAGTAGATACGCCAATAACTAAAACAACAACGATAATATCAAATCATTAGGAAATTACAGTAAATTACAGTAAATATGTCAATAACTAAAACAACAACTGTCATATTATATTAACAAGAAATTATAGTAAATGTGACAATAACAAAACTGCAGCAAAAACCAACATAAGACATCAACAGGAATATATAGTACATAAAAAAATAAAAATAAAAAAAAATAGACAACAGCAGAAGGGCATCCAGGAGTCATGACCTGGATGTGGCCCGGCCCCCCGAGAGTGTAAGGAATTCAGGGCCGAAACACTTGTCTAAAGGGGGTTACTTCTCTGAAGACCTTCTGTTGTCTAGCTCTCCCTAGAGTTTCTTTCTACCTGCACATGGTCAGTCCATTGACTTCCGGGAATAGTTCGGAGGACATTCGGGAAAGACCGAAGGACACTGGGAAAGACTAGATCTGCGGGCTTTGTGGGTTGGCTTCCCACCTTGCCTTTGATAACATGCCACGAGTTTTCCAAATGAAAGATGCTCCCAGGATTCACCGAAAGGGGGAGAGAATGATGAATCCATCGGCACTGACTCCATCACGACTGGAAACGCACAACGGACCATGATTGATGACCAGTTGGAATTTCCGTGTGCGTGTGGAAGGAGATTCACCACCAAACGCGGCATGAAGATCCACAGGACAAAAATGGGCTGTTTGAAGACACATACGAACCAGCAGCAGCGCACTGCGATAGCAGGTGAGACGTTGGATGACCAAGGCCAGGAATTAAACCATAGTGCCAAGGACATCCACGCTGACGGTTCTGATGCGGATTTTGCACAAGCTCTTAACGCCAAACGTGGAAAACTCAATTTGCCGCATGCCGGTGCAAAAGAACAATGGGAGAAATTAGATGAGGAACTTGTCCTTAAGCTGAATGCGCTAATAGGGAACAGTACGCTGGAACACAAACTTGACACATACGGAGACATCATATACTCTATCTGCAGGGACACTTATGGAGTGAAGCAGCCAAAGACAAAAACGCCTCCCCAGAAATCCAGAAGACAGCAACAGATGGAGAGCATCCGGAGGGAGAAAAGGAAGCTTAAAAAGCGAATGAAAACTGCCTCAGAATTCGAGAAGCAAGGGCTCCTGGAACTCTGGAAAGATCTGAAGGCCAAACACAATGCTCTCAGCAAAGTGGAATCAGCAAGGCGAAGAAAGAGCAAAAAGAAGAAGACTCAAGATCGTTTCTTCAAAGATCCCTTTGACTTTGCAAGAAAGCTGTTTGAACAACCCAAATCAGGGACTCTCACAGTGGGCAAGGAAACCCTAGAGCAGCATCTCAGGGAAACATATTCCGATTCTCAGCGCGAGGCACCACTTGAAATCCAGAATCTGGTTTGGCCTGCAGCGCCAGAAGGAAAATTCAATAACAAACCACCAACACTGGATGAAGTGAAGAACGTAGTAAAGAAAGCCAGAGCCAAGTCAGCACCTGGACCAAACGGAATACCATACCTGCTCTACAAGAAATGCCCAAAAGTGCTCGAGTGGCTCCACAAGATGATTCGATCAGCATGGAGGAACCAGAAGATCAGCGACCAATGGATGAGAGCTGAAGGAGTGTACATTCCGAAGGAGCAGAACTCCAGCAGCATCAATCAGTTCAGGCCAATATCACTTCTGAACGTCGAGGGGAAAATCTTCTTCTCTGTTATGGCAGCAAGATTGACAAAATACCTGACTGAAAACAAGTATCTGGATATGTCAGTCCAAAAGGGAGGCATACCAGGAATGCCTGGATGCTTGGAACATGCCACGTTGATTTGGGATGCCATCCAAAAAGCAAGAACAGAGAAGAGAGACATTGACGTAGTTTGGCTTGATCTGGCGAATGCATATGGATCAGTTCCACACGATATGATCCAGCTGGCTCTTGAAATGTATCACATCCCAGAAAACATCCGAACAATGCTGAGGAAGTATTTCCAAGGGTTCTCAATGCGGTTCTCTACCAAAGAATACACCACGGACTGGATAGACCTAGAGGTGGGCATTGCAATGGGCTGTGCAATCTCTCCCATACTTTTCGTGTTGGCAATGGAAGTCATCTTGAAAGCTGCAATGAAGAGTTCAGGTCCAGTGAATCTGGGAGATGGATACCAGATGCCTCCTCTGAAAGCTTTCATGGATGACACAACAGTCTTGTCCACGGATGAGGAAGAGACACACCAAATCTTAAAGCAGCTGGATGAGCTGGTGGCCTCTTCAAGAATGAGGTTCAAACCTAAGAAATCCCGAAGTCTCTCACTGCGAAAAGGAAAAGTGGCAGATTCAGTCAAATTCATGGTAGCCAACCAAGCCATCCCCACTGTCACAGAAGAGCCAGTAAAAAGTCTCGGAAGATGGTATGATGACTCCCTGAAAGACACACAAAGGGGATGTGAAACCAAGCAAACAGCAGAAGAAGGCCTGAAGAAAATAGATAACTGCGGACTGCCAGGCAAATACAAAGTCTGGTGTCTACAGTTCATGCTGATACCAAAGCTGCTGTGGCCACTGCTAATCTATGACATTTGCACCAGCACAGTCGAAGCAATGGAAGCCAAAATCAACAAATACACAAGAAAATGGCTCGGTGTCCCACCTGGTCTCACTGATGTTGCATTCTACTGTCGTCAAGCAATGCTGAAGCTACCTCTGAAATCCATAGTGGAGGAATACAAAGTTGGAAAAGCAAGACTGTTGAGCATGCTGGAGGAATCGGAGGACAATATCGTGAGAGCAGTTCATCCAAAGCTGAGAACTGGCAGAAAGTGGAAAGTCCAAGAGGCTGTAAACAATGCCAAGAGAAACCTCAGCGTCAAAGAAATAATTGGACACACGCAAACCAACAGACAGGGACTGGGAGCAACAAAAATGCAGTGGTGGTCCAAAGCCAAAGGGAAGGAAAAAAGAGACATGATCATACAGGAGTTGAAGGAAGAAGAAGATGTCAAAAGAGTGCAGAAGGCAGTCCAGCAAGGTCAACAGGGGCAATGGACAACATGGGACAGTGCACTCCAAAGAAGTCTCAGCTGGAACGATATGTGGCACATGGCTCCTCTAAGGATAAGCTTCCTCCTCAGATCTGTATATGACCTGCTCCCCTCGAATGCAAACTTAGTGAAATGGGGGAAAGCAGACGACCCAGCATGTCCGCTCTGTCAGAAGAAACAAACAGTGGAACATGCCCTAAGCTCTTGCAAAGTAGCGCTAGCCCAAGGAAGGTATACATGGAGGCACAACCAAGTTCTGAAAGTGATCACAGATGTGGTTAGCGAAAAAACCATGACCCCAAACGCACCAATTGCTATGACAACGTTCTACAAAGCAGGAGGGAAACAGGTCTGGCCCGAAAGGGCTATGACAACCAGCACATTGCCAAAGGGTCTTCTGGATGGAGCAGTCGACTGGGAGTGTACAGCAGACCTCCCAGAGTGGAGAAATTACCCAGATGTCATCAGCAAGACAGGCATGAGACCAGACATCGCTCTCCACTCTGACTCCTCGAAACAAGTGATTCTGATAGAACTCACTGTGCCATACGAAAGCAGAATGGAAGAAGCACATATCTACAAGACCGAAAAATACGCCGGTCTTGCCAGCACCCTGAAGAAAGCAGGTCTGCGGGTCAAAATCTTCGCCATAGAGGTCGGGGCAAGAGGGTTTGTGGGCACCTCCGCTTATGATCTCATGAAACAACTCGCCATTTCTGGGAAGAAGAGGACTAGAGCCCTTAAAGCGATGGCAGAGGCAGCAGAAAGGAGCTCAAGCTGGATCTGGGCAAGGAGGAACCAAAAAAGTGAACTTCATAAGGATTAAATTCCCTACAGATGATGTGTGCCCCGTTAGCACATTGGTAAAACCGCGTACCGCAGTTCTGAAGCGCAGAATCGCCCAGGTTCGATCCCCGGCGTGGGAAAAAAAAAAAAAAATAGACAACAGCAGAAGGGCATCCAGGAGTCATGACCTGGATGTGGCCCGGCCCCCCGAGAGTGTAAGGAATTCAGGGCCGAAACACTTGTCTAAAGGGGGTTACTTCTCTGAAGACCTTCTGTTGTCTAGCTCTCCCTAGAGTTTCTTTCTACCTCTACCATACGTCAATAACAAAAACTACAAGAACAACAATAACGACACATCAATAGGAATATATAAGAAATACATCAACAACAAAAACAACAACAGTGACAGTAATATCACATCAACAGCAATACATGGTAAATACGTCAATAAAAAGAATACAATAACAATAATATCATATCAACTTTAATATATACTCAATAATAAAAACAACAATACTAGAAACACAGGAAAGTACAAAGAGAACGCACTGCGTATTTCATTCACATTATAAAGTGGTTATGATTTCACATAAATCATTTTCTTCTCGCTCACATAACAAACATTTTATGATTTCATACCAATCATTGTCTCCTCGTTCACATAATAAAGTGTTTACGATTTCACATCATTTTCTCCTCACTCATATCATAAAGTATTTATGATTTCGTATCAATCATTTTTTCTCACTCACATCATAAAGTGTTCATGATTTCATATCAATCATGCTCTTCTCACTCAAATCATATAAAGTGTTTATGGTTGCAAATCAGTCGGGGTTTTTTTTTTTTTTTTTTCTCTCACTCACATCATAAAGTGTTTATGATTCCAAATCAGTAATTTGTTTTTCTCTCTCATATCTTAAAGTGTTTATGATAGCAAATCAGTCGGGATTTTTTTTTCTTTTATTCACATCATGAAGTGTTTATGATTGCAAATCAGTCGTTTTTTCTCTCACTCACATCACAGTGTTTATGATTGCAAATCAGTCGTTTTTTTCTCACTCACATCATAAAGTGTTCATGATTGAAAATTCAGTCATTTTTTACTCATACACATCATAGAGTGTTTATGATTGCAAATCAGTCTTTTTTTTTTCTCACTCACATCAGAAAGTGTTTATGATTGCAAATCAATTATTTTCTCCTCACTCATATCATAAAGTATTTATGATTTCATATAACTTTTTTCTCACTCACATCATAAAGTGTTTATAATTTCATATCAATCGTTCTCCTCACTCAAATCATATAAAGTGTTTATGATTGCAAATCAGTCGTTTTTTGTTTACTTTTTCTCTCACTCACATCGGAAAGTGTTTATGATTGCAAATCAGTCGGGATTTTTTTCTCTTACATCATGAAGCGTTTATGATTGCAAATCAGTCATTTTTTCTCACTCGCATCAGAAAGTGTTTATGACTGCAAATTAGTCAGCTTCGCCAGCTCACTGAAACATCAGGTAAGTTCTGCTGTTTGATCTTTTTTATTCCAAATTTTCTGTCTTTGTGTCTTAGAGTTGGTGTTTTGTTTGTTTGTTTGTTTGTGTGTGCGCGCGCGTGTGTGTATATATATGTGTGTGTGTGTGTGTGAGTGTGTGTGTGTGTATGTGTGTGTGTGTGTGTGTGTATATGTGTGTATGTGTGTGTGTGTCTGTGTGTGTGTGTCTGTTGTGTGTGTGTGTGTGTGTGTGTGTGTGTGTGTGTGTGTATGTGTGTGTGTGTGTGCGTGCGTGTGTGTGTGTGTGTGAGTGTGTGTTTTTTTGTGCAAGTGTGCTTGACAAAGGCCAGTTGACCAAAACATTTGAGCATGTCTTGTGAATCATAGGAGCGTTCTCAACCTGTTTTCGCGTGTTTCTTGTTTCTGTTTGTTTTGATTCAACAACACTGGCAACAACGAAAAGAAGACAAAGAAAAAGAAGATGATGACTATGAATGTGATTATAATGATGATGACGATGACAAAAACAAAGAAGAAGAAGACGAATGAATTAAATAGCATGCTTGAATAAGAAGCACAAATCAACAGTTAGATGTATTACATATTCACAATTATTAGCACATCTGAAAAGAGCTTTAGAACAAACGAGAAACAGATCGAGATTTGATTTTAATACATATGACAGAGAACAATCACGTAGATGAAATCCACCAAAATGACATCCCGAGAATTGTTAAACTTTTAAAGCATGCTGTTGTTATCTCTTCAAAATGATTCCAATGAATTTGGTAAAACAAAACGAAACAACTGGTTCGTAAGCTACCTTTTAAGAAAGGGGAAGAGTCTGTCAACGGGTTGATGGGGGAAGACGTTTCCGTCACAAAACTCACTGACCCGTCAGCACTGCTGTCATCACTGGAACAGCATATAAATGCTACCTATAGAAAATCACTGCTTAACTCAGCAAAGTAAATGATTACTGCTTAACTCAGCAATGTAAAAAATTACTGCTTAACTCAGCTATGTAGAAAATCACTGCTTAACTCAGTAATACATGTATAGAAAATCACTGCTTAACTCAGCAATGTAAATAGTTACTGCTTAACTAGGCAATGTAGAAAATCACTGCTTAACTCAGCAAAGTAAATAATTACTGCTTAACTCACCAATGTAGAAAATCACTGCTTAACTCACGTAAATGGTTACTGCTTAAGTCAGCAATGCAGAAAACCACTGCTTAACTCAGCAATGTAGAAAAATCACTGCTTAACTCAACAATGTAGAAAATTACTGCTTAACTCAGCAATGTACAAAATTACTGCTTAACTCAGTAATGTACAAAATTACTGCTTAACTCAGTAATGCAGAATATCACTGCTTAACTCAGCAATGTACAAAATTACAGCTTAACCCAGCAATGTACAAAATATAGCTTAACTCAGCAAAGTAAAAAATCACTGCTTAACTCAGCAATGTAGAAAATTACCCTTTAACTCAGCAAAGTAAAAGTATTGTTTAACTCAGCAATTTAAAAAATGACTGCTTAACTAAGCAAAGTAAAAAAATTAACTAAGCAAAGTAAAAAAAAAATGACTGCTTAACTCAGCAATGTAGAAAATCACTGCTTAACTCAGCAATGCGGAAACTCACTGCTTAACACAAGAATGTAGAAAACTGCTTAACACAGCAATGTAGAAAACTGTTTAACACAGCAAGTTTTCTGTTAACTTTTTCCAGACACACACATCATTTCATCATCCTGCCCTTAGGAAAAGGATAAACAAAATCATTTGTTGCAATATGCACACTAATTTTTACTGTCCCATAATGGAGAAATTCCCAAACGGCATGCACTATGAGAGACGGACAAAGTACAAAGTATAATAAACCTAATATAACTGTAAAATGTTTTCATATAAGTCACATACAGTCATATCTTAAGAGGACCACAAAAACTTTTACTCTAAAGAAGCACACACATACAACACACACACACACACATACAAAAACACACACACGTACACGCACATGTACACATACACACATACACTCACACACGGTATAGGCCTACTTGTTTTAAGAATCAACACAAAAATGTACAAACACATTAAGGTAACCTCTTTAGTTAAAATTACAATCAACCATCATCTGGAATCTTATCTTAAAGATATTAAAAAATATGACCACAAAAAAAGCTTAACGCAGATATGGATTCAGTGCTTATGACCTACAAACTGAAAGAGGCACATACACAAACATTTCGAGAGAACATAAAATATACACAAACATTCCGAGAGAACATAGGAATATACATTTTATGGCGTGACTGAGGGTGAACTTCATTCTTGCATAAATTGTATTGAATATTAAACAACAACACTGACACTGATGAAAATGACTGAGGAAAAATATATAACTTCACTAATCGACTATTGTTATGCTAAATCCAAATGACTTAAGGACGTTCATCTGCAAATACATGTCGCAAAATATGCATTTTGGAAAATTTAAAGAATCTCTGTTTATTGATTTATTTATATTCCCGTTGATGGTGCTGATAGTGGTAATAATGATGATAATGATGATGATGACAATAATAATGATGATGACGGTGAT
>JAPXFY010000017.1:56277472-56279972 GCA_030674185.1 Monoplex corrugatus
TTAGCGGAACTGTACCACAAATCTGGCAAAAGTCTATAGTTATACCGATATTAAAAGCAGGAAAATCGAAAACTGATAAAAACAGTTACAGACCCATTGCTTTGACGTCCCACACGAGCAAACTAATGGAAAGATTGATCTTAAACAGACTTTTACACTACTGTGATAAAAATAACGTTATTCCGGTAAACCAGGCGGGTTTTAGAAAAGGGAGATCCGCAGTTGAACACCTGGTTAAACTTACGACTCAGATCAAACAACAGTTTGCCCGCAGAAAAAGTGTTTTAGCTACTTTCTTTGATATAAAAAAAGCTTACGATCAAGTTTGGCATAAACGTTTATTGTTCAAGCTAAAATCTGTTGGTTTATCTGGCAATATGTACAATTACATTAAATCTTTTTTAGCTAATAGAACAATACAGGCTAGAGTGGGAGCTAGTTATTCTACTTCACGACGCCTCGACATGGGGATTCCACAAGGTTCAGTGATAGCACCTATTTTATTTAATATCCTTATACAGAATCTTCCTAAAGCTTTTTCAAATCGTGTTGTTTTAGTACAGTATGCTGATGATATATGCACTTGGATGAATATCACTTTAAAAAAGACAACTCCACAGAGAACACGGAATTACATCAGGAAATTGTATCAAATTGATCTTGATAATCTTGGAAACTATATGTTAGAAAATGGTCTGTCGTTGTCGGCAGAAAAACTAACATGATGCTGTTTGATCCTGGTGGTAACTCAAATAACTTGCCTACTTTCAAATTGCTTGGTGAAGTGTTAAATTACAAACAGGTCGTAAAATTTCTGGGAGTTTACATCACTTCGAAATTAAGCTGGAATGTTCATTTTGATTATATTTTAACAAAAGCACGAAAAACCTTAAATTTTCTAAAGATAATAAGCAAATTACCCTGGGGAATGGATACAAATATACTGATTCATCTGTCAACAGCGCTGTTCAGGTCTAAATTATCCTACGCGCAAGAAGTTTTTTTTCAATGCACCTAAATATGTACTAAAAAAGATTCAGAACTTGGACTGCAAAAGTCTTAAAATTGCACTAGGTGTACCAACTCATGCTTCTACTCTGGAAACGTACAAAGTTGCTGGAATTCTACCTCTAAACAACCATGGTGAGCTAGCTACAGCAAAGTTTGCAATTAGAACTACTTCACAAGCGAATAATTTTGTGAGCAAAGAAATTAAAATCAGGTCTGATATTGACTTTCCAAAACGAGCAAAAAACATTTCATCACAAATTACAACCGCAACTTACCTATCTGACTTGATCAAACAATCCAGCATAACTATGGATGAAATAGCCGAAAAACCAACGTTAACGCCTATCCCTACATGGGAAATGCTAAAGGCCACGTTTGATCTCGATTATGCAGACGTTAAAAAAGATGATAATGTCAACATTACGCTATCCACAGCTTGTGAACACATCGATGAAAAGTACCATACCCACCTCCACATTTTTACTGATGGGTCAGTCTTAGCAAATTAGAGCGCTGGAGCAGCGTTTTATGTTCCAAAATTTAACATTAAAAAGTCTTTTTTCATTGGGGCAAATGTATCTATATATACAGCAGAATTGGTCGCTGTTGTTCAAGCGTTGCATTATTTAATAAGCCTTCGGCCTGTGCCTTTCAAAGTAGTTCTCTGTGTTGATTCAAAATCTGTATTATATGCCTTACAGTCTTTTGATACAGACACAAGACCTGATTTAATAATTGAGGCAAATCATCTAATACACTGTTTAAAGATAAATGGCTCGGAAATCAGTTTATGCTGGGTGCCTTCTCACGTTGGTCTTCACGGCAACAACGTAGTTGACAGAGCAGCTAAATCCGGTGCACTCCGTTTTGAAAATTCCATAGAATTACATGTTAACACCTCGGTAAAAGAAGCTTACAACTCGCTAGAAAATAGCATCATGGATTCGATTTCATGAACATTTAAATGAAAAATTTGTGTCTCAAAAAAGAATCAAACTTTCAGTTCAAAATATCTGTAAAAAAAATGCAGTATTCTTCATTATATCATTTGAGATTAATTGTTACCACATATTTTCGTATTCAACTGAACGCTTTGAAAACAAAATATTGTAAAAACGTTTTATGTATTTGCGGTGAACAATTCACATTGTATCACTGTTTGTTTTACTGCAGAAAGCTTCGTTATTTTTTACCAAAGATGTTTACTCAAGGAAACTATCTTGAAAAGCATTTTAAAGAAGTGATATCAGATCAAGTTTTGTTAGTTAAACTTTCAGAATCATTGGTTCACAGTCATGTTAAAGCGTTACTTTAAGGTTATTTTAATTAGCATTATCTTATTTTGTTTTGTTTTGCTTTTTATGACGATTTTTTTACATTTGATGTTAGCGTTGTTCTAGTTTCATTTCTCTGTTCATCCATATCCTTTTTCTAAAGACCTTGCCGATTTCTTTTTTGCCGTCTCTTACTCTGTTCCCTTCTTTCCCCT
>JAPXFY010000017.1:56282472-56289972 GCA_030674185.1 Monoplex corrugatus
TTCTGATGTTGCAAGTCTTAGGTCTTTATTTTGTGTTGTGCATAATCACAGCTGTATTGTACGCTTCACCTGTTGTCTATAGAAAATATATGTACGTGAACACTCTTGGTTTTTACATTGTTGATCGTCTGTCATGTTGGCTTTGATAATTCTTATATTTATATGCTAAACACACTACACACACACACACACACACACACACACACACACACACACACACACACAACACACACACACACACACACACACACATACACACACACATACATACACACACATACACACATATATACACATACGCACGCACACACACACATTTATCACACAGGTACACACACACACATACACACGTACACCTACGTCATAGTGAAAAGACGTTAAATCAAAGAACGAACGAACCTACGTCTATGCACACATAAACACGTGCAACACACATGTATATGCACACACATATACACATGTACACGTACACACACTCACACACACACACACACACACACACACACACCACGCACGCACGCACGCACGCACACACACACACACACACACACACACACACGATGCCAGGTGTACCTCTCTGGTAGGAATCTCTTAAATTCATGTTTAAACTTATAGACATATCACATTATTTATGCCACAGGAAATTTCTGTTTAAACCGACATACATATCACACCATCTATGTCACAGAAAATTTATGTTTGAACTAACATACATGTGACACAATTTATGCCACAAGAAATTTATATCTAATGCTGCTTTCGCTTGGCCGATTCTGCTGGCTATTTCTAATGTGCAACTGCCGTCTATTGAGATGACTGTTCCCAGATAGTTAAACTTATCAACCTGTCTCTATGTTGTGCCGTTTGTTGTTATTTTGTATGAGAGGATTCCTTGTTTTTTATTGACTACCGTGATTTCAGTTTTCTTGCTATTTAGCTCCAGCCCTATATTTTTGCTTTTTATTTCTATTATATTCACAATGTTTTGTAGGTCTCTTTCACTTTCTGCAATTAGAACCTTTTCATCTGCATAACGAAGATTGTTTAACATTATTCCTCTAACTTTTATCCCAGGGCATTCTTCTAGGTTTCTCATGTTTTCACTGTAAAGTGAAAACAAATCTGGTGACAGAACACATCCCTACCTAACTCCTCTTTTGACATTTTGGAAAGAAATCATATCGTTTTCTACTCTCATTGCTGCTGTTTGTTCCCAATACATATTACTTATTATTCTTAATTGCTTCTGTTTGTTCCTATTATATATTACTTAATATTCTTAGATCCTTCGTATCAACATTGGGCCTTTCTAGTTGGTTGATCAATTCTTACGTGTCTTACCGGATCAAAAGCCTTGGTATAATCAACAAAACATAAACATAAATCTTTGTTCAATTCAACTGATCTTTCTATGAGAGTTCTTAAGATCTACATTAATAGTACCTGCTGTAGGCCGAATCCCAGGTAATCCTACAGTCACAGATAATGGTGTTGTGTTCTGGTTCCCTGTCTACTGCCCCCCCCCCTCCTCACTTCCTGTCTACATCCCAGGTAATCATACAATTACAGACAATAGACAATGGTGTTGTGTTCTGGTTCTCTGCTGTGTACCCCCCCCCCCCCCACTACCTGTGTACATCCCAGGTAATTATACAATCACAGACAATGGTGTTGTGTTCTGGGTTTCTGTCTACTGCCCCCCCCCCCACTACCTGTGTACATCCCAGGTAATTATGCAATCACAGACAATAGTGTTGTGTTCTGGTTCTCTGTCTACTGCCCCCACCTCACACACTACCTGTCTACACCCCAGGTAAATATACAATCACAGACAATGGTGTTGTGTTCTGGTTCTCTGTCTACTGCCCCCCACTACCTGTCTACATCCCAGGTAAATATACAATCACAGACAATGGTATTGTGTTCTGGGATCCTGTCTACTGCCCTCCACTACCTGTCTACATACCAGGTAATCATACAATCACATACCCACAGAGAAACAACATTCAAACTTCAACTGAAGGCAAGTATCCTCCAGCCTTCAGTTTACATACAGATAAAGGTTGTCCCATGATTCTGACGTCATAGGGGAATGAGGTGGTAGAGATCACAACTTTTCTTGGTTGCCAGTGTTATGAACATGATTCCATCCTCTTTTCATCCCTGTTTTTCCTTCCTCACGTGTGTAGACAGTCAGGTGCACAGTTACAAGTTGGGTAAACCATCCGCCACACACATCAAATGTTGCTTGTGTGGCATTTGTACCCATAGGCGGGCCCCAGTAGCTCAGTTGTTTTCAGCGTCGGTTTCACAAGCTAAGGGTTGTGGGTTCGAATCCTGGGGTGCGGTACGTTAAAACTGGCCTTCTCACTGTCCTATCTTACCATCATTGCTGTTCTGGTGGTGTCAGTGTAGGATTAGATGTCCCCCTTCCCCCACTTTCCTGGGATGGTTATCCCCGTCGGCTATATCACTTGAGGTGGATGTCGACGTAAGAACTGAAACCAAATCAATCAATCAAATTCTTACCCATGCTGACTGGTGTCGTCAAATCATCTGGGACACAAGTCACCCCAGTCTACCCAAGTGTACATTGGTATCTGTCCCTGTGTATGGAGGGGCGGGGGCGGAGTAAACAAACAATACAGTAAAGAGGATGGACACTACCATCATGATGCTGCCATGATACCAAGTTGAAATCTCCAACATCTTGTTCCCTGTGACTGCTCCTTACCTTTTAAAGAATGATAGATTTTAGTCCTGAAAGGGATTTAAACCTGTGCCCCAGCACTTATACAGTTCACCACTCATATCCACCGTCCTTCTTTCAGAATCGCTGTGCCACACGTAACCATTTACATTTATATTTTTAAATTGCAAACGGGATTACTGTTTCGTGAAAAGGTACAGCTTTAATGATGGAACACACCTTGTGTGTGTGTGTGTGCGTGTGTGTGTGTGTGTGTGTGTGTGTGTGTGTGTGTGTGTGTGTGTGTGTGTGTGTGTGTGTGTGGTGTGCGTGTGTGTGTGTGTGCGTGTGAGTGTGTGTGTGTGTGTTTGTGTGGAGAGAGAGAGTGAGTGAGAGTGTGTGTGTGTGTGTGTGTGAGAGAGAGAGAGAGAGAGAGAGAGAGAGAGAGATTATCCTGGCGTCCGATGATTTATGATTATGAGGGGATGTGCATATGTTTAGATTATCCAGATTTGTCGTTAGTGTGTGTGTGTGTGTGTGTATGTGTGTGTGGTGTGTGTGTGTGTGTGTGTATGTGTGCTGGATCGTTTATGCGTGAGCGCGTGTGCACATGTGCGTCTATGCATATGTGTGCGCGTCCTTGCGTGTACATGCGTGTGTACGTGTATGTGTCAATGCAGTGTGTATCAGCAGTTGGACGATGAGTCAGCGAGTGCAGTCATTGTATAAAGAGAGTTGACAAGCGCAAACTGCCCCTGGCAACTTTGGGAGAGAGAGTGTCGCTTGCCTTGACACCGCCTGAGGCGCTTTGTACCGCGTATAATCATAAATAACAAATAATACGTGGATGCCCTCACCTCCGCCTAGATCTTTATCGCCTTCAAACCTACCCTAACTCTGATCCCTATTCTGGTTTTGGAGGTAAAATGTTAATATCGACTGACACTGTACGTGTGTCTGTCGGTGCACCCATTTATGAATTTACCGTCAGAATTATTTCATTAAAACAATCATAAATGAATAAATGGATGAATAAATGAAAAAAGAAAGAAACAAATAAACGAATAAATAAAAGAATAAAAGATAAATAAATAAACGTAAACTTTTTTGAAAGTACACATTATGATCAATATATAGACCCTTTCTGTCAACCCTCCTCCGCCCCTCCCCTCCCCCACACCCTCTGCCTCTCCAGGCCCCATTTTTGAACTGAAGGTAATTTTTTTCGGATCTGTTTCCGGTATTCAAATCTGTCTGTCTGTCTGTCTGTCTGTCTGTCTGCCTGCCTGCCTCCCTGCCTGCTTGCTGTCTGTCTGCCTGTCTGTCCGTCTGTCTGTCTCTCTGTCTGCCTCTCTCTCTTTCTCTCTCTCTTTCTCTCTTTCTATCGATCTATCTATTTCTCTGTCTCTCTCCTTCTTTCTTTCTCTGTCTCTCTGTCTGTCTATCTATCTATCTACCTATCTCTGTCTTTCTCTCTCTGTCTGTCTCTCTCTCTGTCTTTCTCTCTCTCTCTCTCTCTCTCTCTCTATCTATCTATCTACCTATCTATGTGTCTGTCTGTCTGTCTGTCTGTATATTTCTCTCTCCTCTTTCTCTGTCTTTCTCTCTCTGTCTTTCTCTCTCTGTCTGTCTTTCTTTCTGTCTCTGTCTTTCTCTCTCTGTCTTTCTCTCTCTGTCTCTGTCTCTCTCTCTCTCTCCCTCGCTCTCTCTCTCTCTGTCTCTCTCTCTCCCTCGCTTCTCTCTCTCTCTCCCCCTCTCTCTCTCTCTCTCTCCATTCCAAGACCTTTGCCAGCGCATGGAGTTTTGTGCAGGTTTAGGGAGTCTGGCAGACAACTGTTGGCAGATGTTTGAGGGGAGCCATATGGAATTGTCCGAGTGCGACGAATCCGTCTTGAACAAATTCCTAACACAAGGCTACTGGTACACGTCAAAATGTGAGGATGGCCAGAGAAATGGGCTAACATACTGTGCGGACATTTGTATAGCTAACATACTGAAGGGATATTTATATCGCTAACATTACTGCAGGGACATTTACATAGCTAACATACTGTGCGGACATTTGTATAGCTAACATACTGAAGGGACATATATATCGCTAACATATTGTAGGACATTATTATAGCTAACATACTACAGGGACATTAATATAGCTAACATACTGTAGGACATTTATACAGCTAACATACTGCAGGGACATTTATATAGCTAACATACTGTAGGGACATTTATATAACTAACATACTGTAGGAACATTTATATAGCTAACATACTGTAGGACATTAACATAGCTAACATACTGCAGGGACATTAATATAGCTAACATACTGCAGGGACATTAAACTATGAGGCTTTAACACATACTGTAGGGACATTTATATAGCTAACATACTGTAGGACATTTATATAGCTAACATACTGTAGGACTTATTATATATAGACTAACATAGCTAACATAGTAGGGACATTTATATAGCTAACATACTGTAGGGACATTTATATAGCTAACATACTGTAGGGACATTAATAGCTACATACTGTGGGACATTTATATAGCTAAAATACTGTAGGGACTATTTATATAGCTAACATACTGTAGGACTATTTATATAGCTAACATACTGTGGGACATTCATATAGCTAACATACTGTAGGACCTATTTATATAGCTAACATACTGTGGGACTATTTATATAGCTAATCATACTGTAGGGACATTTACATAGCTAACATACTGTGGACATTTATAAGCTAACATACTGTAGGGACATTTATATAGCTAACATACTGTAGGGACTATTATATAGCTAACATACTGTAGGACATTTATATAGCTAACATACTGTAGGGACTATTATATAGCTAACATACTGTAGGACTATTTATATAGCTAACATACTGTAGGACTATTTATATAGCTAACATACTGTAGGACTACTTATATAGCTAACATACTGTAGGACTATTTATATAGCTAACATACTGTAGGACTATTTATATAGCTAACATACTGTAGGACAGTTTATATAGCTAACATACTGTAGGGACATTTATATAGCTAACATACTGTAGGACTACTTATATAGCTAACATACTGTAGTGACATTTATATAGCTAACATACTGTAGGACTATTTATGTAGCTAACACACTGTAGGACATTTATATAGCTAACATACTGTAGGGACATTTATGTAGCTAACATACTGTAGGACTATTTATATAGCTAACATACTGTAGGACTATCTATATATGCTAACATACTGTAGGGACATTTACATAGCTAACATACTGTAGGGACATTTATATAGCTAGCATACTGTAGGGACATTTATATAGCTAACATACTGCAGGGACATTTACATAGCTAACATACTGTAGAGACATTTACATAGCTAACATACTGTAGTGACATTTATATAGCTAACATACTGTAGGGACATTTATATAGCTAACATACTGTGGAATATATTATATAGCTAAATACTGTAGGGACATTTATATAGCTACATACTGTAGGACTATTTATATAGCTAAATACTGTAGGACATTTATATAGCTAACATACTGTGGGACTATTTATATAGCTAACATACTGTAGTGACATTTATATAGCTAACATACTGTAGGGACATTTATATAGCTAAATACTTTGGACTATTTATATAGCTAACATACTGTAGTGGACATTTATATAGCTAACATACTGTAGGACTATTTATACAGCTAATATACTGTAAGGACATTTATATAGCTAACATACTGTGGGACTATTTATATAGCTAACATACTGTAGGGACATTTACATAGCTAACACACTGAAGGACTACTTATATAGCTAACATACTGTAGGACTACTTATATAGCTAACATACTGTAGGGACTATTTATATAACTAAACACTGTAGGACATTTATATAGCTAACATACTGTAGGGACATTTATATAGCTAACATACTGTAGGGACATTATATATAAATACTAGCATAAACATACTGTAGGACATTTATATAGCTAACATAACTGTAGGACTATTTATATAGCTAATATACTGTAAGGACATTTATATAGCTAACATATCTGTGGGACTATTTATATATAGCTAACATACTGTAGGGACATTTATATAGCTAACATACTGTAGGGACATTTATGTAGCTAACATACTGATATGACTATTTATAGCTAACATACTGTAGGGACATTTATATAGCTAACATACTGTAGGACTATTTATATAGCTAACATACTGTGGGACTATTTATATAGCTAACATACTGTAGGGACATTTAATAGCTAACATACCGTGAGACTATTTATATAGCTAACATACTGTAGGGACATTTATATAGCTAACATACTGTAGGACTATTTATATAGCTAATATACTGTAAGGACATTTATATAGCTAACATACTGTGGGACTATTTATATAGCTAACATACTGTAGGACATTTACATAGCTAACAACTGTAGGACTACTTATATAGCTAACATACTGTAGGGACATTTATATAAGTAACATACTGTAGGACTATTATATAGCTAACATACTGTAGGACATTTATAGCTAACATACTGTAGGGACATTTACATAGCTAACATACTGTAGGACTACTTATATAGCTAACATACTGTAGGACTACTTATATAGCTAACATACTGTGGGACTACTTATATAGCTAACATACTGTAGGGACTACTTATATAGCTAACATACTGTAGGACTACTTATATAGCTAAATACTGTAGGACTACTTATATAGCTAACATACTGTAGGACTACTTACTATAGCTAACATACTGTAGGAC